>VZSE01008514.1:363886-502717 GCA_013398275.1 Promerops cafer | reverse complement strand
GCATCCCTGTGCCCCACAGCCCAGCCCCCCTGTGCCCCACAGCCCAGCACCCCCTGGGCCCCACAGCCCAGCACCCCTGGGCCAAGGCACATTTGGGGCCCCCTTTTGTACCCACACCTGAAAACCTGCCGGCAGCACCTGCAGCTGCCTGACAGCAGCAGAGAAGGGCTGTGGGACAGCAAATTCCTGTCATTCACACACCAGCCCCACCTCCTTCCCCCCTCAGCTCAGCCTCGCCAGATGAGCTCTGTTGTGACATTTCAGAAGTAGCAGAATTCTGCGTCTTCCTCCTCTGCCTTAAAATCAAAGCAAATCAAAAACTGAGGCAGAAAAAGGCAGGGATAGGTGGGATATTGGGAAGAAATTCTTGGCTGTGAAGGTGGGCAGGCCCTGGCACAGGTGCCCAGAGCAGCTGGGGCTGCCCCTGGATCCCTGGCAGTGCCCAAGGCCAGGCTGGACACTGGGGCTGGAGCAGCCTGGGACAGTGGGAGGTGTCCCTGCCATGGCAGGGGTGGCTCTGGGTGAGCTTTAGGGTCCCTTCCAGCCCAAACCACTCTGGGATTCAATGAGAATTCAGATACTGCAGAAATAAAATATTGAGAGATGAAATCATTTTGAAGACCCCAAGAAAGAAGGTGTCTGTAAACAACTCATGCCAAGCAGAAATGCAGCACACCAAGCTCCCAGAAAGCTCAGCTTGCAAACTAATTACTCTGTGGAGATACCTGTTTGGGAGGCTTTTGGAGGCACACGTGTGTTCTTCCAGAGCACAGCAGCTAAGCCAGGAGAAAAACCACAGTCCTGCCATCCAGCCCTCACTGGGTTTCATTTTTTGCTCCACTTCACAAGCAATAACTGTGGGATGATAAGGATTTGCAAAACAAACAGAAAGCTGCACAGTGCTTGTGTTTGGAAGCTCTGAGCATGAAAATCCATTTCAGGCCCTATCTCCCCCCTTGCCGAGATAAACCCCTCTGAGTGTGCTGCTTAAATCTCCTACAGAAACAAACAGCCCCAAAGCCTGTTATTTTCTTGGCACAACTGCTCTCAGAGCAGGGGCCTGAGCACCCCATCCAGCCACATTTTACATTTGCCCAAGTTCTCATTCTCAAAGTTTAAAGCAAGAAAATGGAAATTGCCTCCACAGAGCACAAAACCAAGCTGGATTCACCGACCAGCTGCTCCCAGCAGGACACCATGGAGGGATCCCACTGCATCTCCTTCTCTTGTGCCCCTCTGACTGCAGATCACTGCCAGCATGCAGGGTGAAGTGAGGGTCCTGGGGCAGCGGGGCTGGAGCCCACTCAGTTACACCCTGAGCTCTTTATCAACCACCACAGCAAAATGCTGCATCCTAACCCATCTTACTAAAAGCACGGTCAGATTTCATGTTAAACAAGAGTAAAGGAAATTGGACAGCTGCAAGGGAGGGGAATTCCATTGGGACCCCGAATGCTCTGCAAGTTCAGAGAGCTGAAACCAGCTGGAGGTGGACACGTGTTGGAGGGGAGGGGAGGGGGCTGCCTGGCTTCTCCTTGTGTCACGGCCGCTGCTGGGCAGGGCCGGGGACAGGACTCTGCTCATCCCAGAGGGAGCCAGAGGGTGGCACACGGGTCACCTCCCCATCCCTACACCCCGTGTTCAGGAGGAGACAATAAAGCTGTTTGCCTTCAACAGCTCCAGCGCAGAGTTTTCTGTTCAGAACAATAAAGTCCCGAAAGGGGAAGAAGCAATTTTAAGTTTAAATTACACCATTCACTTAGTCTTCACCATTTTTTACAAACACATTGCTCTGCCTCTGCCCTACCAATCCTCTCTTCTCCCTCTATATTTCTAATAGTTCTAAGCTAATTAATTTCCCACAATAACAGCCTCCCAGGGACATACATCTGGATAATCCTCAACCCCTCCTGAAGTTAGCTTCCTGTAGGGCTGGGGAGCAATTACCACTCATTAGTCCTCTGCCATACACGACATAACGGGATTTGGATCCATTGTTTTTTCAGGAGCACCGTAAGAGAAAACAAGAGAGTGTGGGGTCCCTGTTAACAGAAACTTTATGGGGAGATGGCATCAGGTGAGCAGCTGGGGTGCAAAGACACAGCTCTTTAATCTTAATTCATTTACACACAACAAAAGTAGGAGCAGGGTGCAGCCCGGGGGCATTTCTGTGATCCCCTGGGGCACCAGGATGGGAGACTCTTCCCAGGCAGGAGCACAGGCAGGTGCCCCCTCACCAGGGGGATCCCACAGCCACCAATCCTCGTGCACCCCCACATCAGCTGCCACCAAAGCTCCTCCTGCACATCCCAGCAGCAGGAACAGCTGCTAAACCAGAGGGGCGACTGCCACTGCACTATCAGGGAGTTTCCCAGCCTGTACTGTGTTTTGTGGGAGCAAAACAAACCGAGTTTCCTCAGAAAACTCAGCAAAAGCCTCGGGGCTCAGTGAGGGCCAAGCTGGCCCCTCTCAGGACCAGAACATTGCCACAGGGTCCCACTGCTGGCTGGCTCTGCAGGTCACACACAGGGGACTCCTTCTGATTTAGCACAGGGAAAACTGACACCATGCAGAAATATCACACACAGCACGAGTCCTCATAAAATTCTGTCGTGTTAACAGCAACAAGCCCGTTTTGCCAGCTCCCTGTGTATCTCTAAAGCTCTCCTTTGCATAAAGCAGAGTGGGATATTTTAAATACCATCCAGACTGGGCAGCAATTGGCCTTTTCTGGGGATTCCCACAATACCAAGAACAGCAGAGACCAAACTGTTTTCACTGAAAGGTATTGTTTGTCCTGAGGAGTTTGTTCAAAATACCGATCCAGATAGCTGGAAAATTGAGTCTGTACCCATGGAACTTCCAACAGCAAGGGAGGCATGGCCTAGGGAGGCCTGGCTTAGGGAGGCCTGGCCTAGGGAGGCCTGGCCTAGGGAGGCATGGCCTAGGGAGGCCTGGCTTAGGGAGACATGGCCTAGGGAGGCCTGGCTTAGGGAGGCCTGGCCTAGGGAGGCCTGGCCTAGGGAGGCCTGGCCTAGGGAGACATGGCTTAGGGAGACATGGCCTAGGGAGGCATGGCCGAGGGAGGCATGGCCGAGGGAGGCATGGCCGAGGGAGGCATGGCCTAGGGAGGCACGGCCTAGGGGAGACATGGCCTAGGGAGACACGGCCGAGGGAGACACGGCCTAGGGAGGCATGGCCTAGGGAGGCCTGGCTTAGGGAGGCATGGCCTTGGGAGGCATGGCCTAGGGAGGCATGGCCTAGGGAGGCACGGCCTAGGGAGGCCTGGCCTAGGGAGGCATGGCCTAGGGAGGCATGGCCTAGGGAGGCCTGGCTTAGGGAGACATGGCCTAGGGAGGCCTGGCTTAGGGAGGCCTGGCCTAGGGAGGCCTGGCCTAGGGAGGCCTGGCCTAGGGAGACATGGCTTAGGGAGACATGGCCTAGGGAGGCATGGCCGAGGGAGGCATGGCCGAGGGAGGCATGGCCGAGGGAGGCATGGCCTAGGGAGGCACGGCCTAGGGGAGACATGGCCTAGGGAGACACGGCCGAGGGAGACACGGCCTAGGGAGGCATGGCCTAGGGAGGCACGGCCTAGGGAGGCACAGCCTAGGGAGGCACGGCCTAGGGAGGCACAGCCTAGGGAGGCACGGCCTAGGGAGGCACAGCCTAGGGAGGCACGGCCTAGGGAGGCACAGCCTAGGGAGGCACGGCCTAGGGAGGCACAGCCTAGGGAGGCACGGCCTAGGGAGGCACAGCCTAGGGAGGCACGGCCTAGGGAGGCACAGCCTAGGGAGGCACGGCCTAGGGAGGCACAGCCTAGGGAGGCACGGCCTAGGGAGGCACAGCCTAGGGAGGCACGGCCTAGGGAGGCACAGCCTAGGGAGGCACGGCCTAGGGAGGCACAGCCTAGGGAGGCACGGCCTAGGGAGGCACGGCCTAGGTTCTCCAAACAGCAGCACTGCTGCTCTTAGTGTTATTTCCAGCTGTGATCCTCAGGGGTGCAAACCCGTGTCTGAGACCGTTCCTTGCCATGAACTGCCCCGCTGGGCCGTGAGGCTGGCGGGAGCATCCTGCTGCACCCCTGGGGAGGGCAGGGAAGGGAGCCCCAGCTCTCGAACCAGCTGCACAGGCAGGCTCCAGCTGGAAAAGACTTCCAGAGAAACACCTGTCAGGGTGGAGCGCGGGACTCCAGGAACGCGGCGACACTCGGGGGCACCAAGTACCGCTGAAATCAAGGGCTCATTCGGCTTAACTTGGGTAATTTATTTTTCCTCTGATGTCCAGCTCGCTTCAAAATTTACATCTGCTGACTGGATTGGAGCCTTTCATGTTCTGTTTTTGAATTATATGTTGCATATGTTACAGCACAAGAAATTCAACTTTTCAAATGCCAACAAATGGCTACAAAATTGGCCCCTTGTGAATAACAGCCCAGCAGCATTTCCATGTAATTATTTTGCCCAGGAATTTAATTTGCGAGACATGAAAGTTCTGCTGGCTGAAAGAGCAGCACATAATGATCCCTGAGCACAGGCAGAGGCAGCTGCTGCTGCGGACGCTGGAGCCCGTGCCCCCTCCCCGGCCAGAAATCCATTCCCTGCAGCCAGGGGCGTTGGTGCCACGGGCTGGGGTGAGGTTTTGTGGGGACAGCAGCGCTGGGGCAGCCAGGGCTGCGAGTGGGGGGCCCACGTCAGCACCCTGCCAGCCACAGCCCGGCATCAGAGCTACTCAGGGACTGCAAACCACTCACACCACGGGCACAGCTCAGGATCAGGAAACGACCAGGGGGCTTCTGGCAACTCCATTACTCAAATTATATCCATTGTTAACTACCACAAAATCCCAGGATGGCTGGTGTTGGAAGGGACCTTAAATCTCATCCGTGCCATGGGCAGGGACACCTCCACTAGACCAGGTTGCTCAGGTTGCCAACTGCTTTCAGAAAACAAAAGATCATATTATCATCTGAAAAGATAAACCACCAAGTGAAATCAGCCAGAGCAATGCAAAATAAATCCCATGGAGAATCACATCCCACAGCCACAGAGCCAGTCCCACTGTCCCTCTGGGCTCGAGGACATGGGGCTGAGCCCCCTGACCCTGCTCCCCAGCTCCTCACTCGCAGTCTCCCGGCCCAGCGGGCACTGACTGAATTGAAAGCAGATGGCATTTGAGACATTTCACATCACTTTTGTCCTGATTCACTCCAGATAAAGTTCTTACATAACTCTGACATTTAGTGTCTCAATCCAGGGAGAAATTCCCCTTTCTTTGTCCTGTACTCTTGTGCCTTTTTTTTCTTTTTTAAGATTTCAAGTTAGATGTTGGTCTTATCACTGTCAAAGTAGATTAACTCTTGTAACCATGAGGGGAAAGCACTCAGGGGGCAGCACGTGAGCTGTCTGATCACCACGTGTCAGTCCAGACTCCCCTGAGTGAGGGGAGCAGCTCCAGGAGGGCTGGGGACAGCGAGTGGCACTGGCTGCTGGGTGTTACAGGGAGCCAGGGACGACCTGGAGCTGCTGGGGACTGGCAGGGACAGGTATTTTAGCCAAGCAATGCCAACCAAGCCATCAGCCACCTCTGAAGTGGCCTGACATCATTAGGGCCTCTATAGGGGCAGCAGAGAGGGAGCAGGTGCCTCACCTAGGTAACCCAAGTCACCCTAAATTGCAGAACCTCACCAGGACAGCCCAGACAATGAGCACCCTGACTTGGGCACACCATCCAGCTTTAAGGAGCCATCTGCTTCAACCTCATCAGGTTCCTACCACGGCCTCCTCCAGTGTGGAATCTCTGGTTTGATTATCCAGTCTCTTCCCAGGAACAATTTCCTTCTTTTGAAAGGAAAAAAATAAGTGAAAAAGAGAAAATCTAGATAAAATCTTCTTGGATTTGGAATCGGGGCACATTTCTATCCAGAACAAATGTTATGTAATATTTGTTTTTGTTAAACTAAGCTTAGCAAAGTGCTTTCTCTAAAGATTGACAAAAGCTGTAGAAAGAAGCAAAGACAAATCATGGGATTATGGATGGTGTGTAGGCATAGAACTCTGATGAATATTTGGTTACTAAGATCATATTGAGCCTTATGGGATCCTGAGACTCCTGGCTAAATCCTGATGAACCCAAATATGAAGTGCCAGAAATAGAAGCTTAATGCTGAGCTTAATTTTGACATTTTTGCCTTGGAAACCTCCAAGGTAGGCTGAATAGCCAGAGACAGCAACCTTGGAAAAGCTGTGAACCTCCATGAGATCTTCATCAAGCAATCTAGATGGAAGTGTCTGAAGGAAAAAGTAATTCACACGGAAAAACAAACAAACCAACCACCCCAGAAAATATCAAGTGCCAGTTAAACAAGTTCACGTTTTCCATTTCATCAAAGACCCAGGAATACACTTTAAACAAGATTTGTCCCTGTCTACTGCAGAATGCTTTGTCCTCTAAGCGTGTGTTACAGAGAATCTAAGTAAATTGTTCTTCAAAAACAGTTTCCTGACTATGAGGTATTACTCTCATGGCCGTTTGGGCAGCTGGAGGTTCCACACGGGTCAGATTGGCAACAAGTCCTGGGCTCCTGAGAGCAGCGGGGCTGTCTGAACCTTCTGTTCCAGCCTGCAGCCAGGGGGCTTTCCCTGCTGCTCCACGTTTGCCCCTAGAATGTGATTTGTAGGCAGATGCAAACTAATTAGAAGAGAAAATAGATTGATATCCAGGTGACAAAAGGCGCTCGTTATCCCAGGAAACCTTCTGCCCTCCCAGTGCTTGTGCTCCTCCAGCTGCTTTGAGCGCGCAGCCGGGCTGAGCCGGGGCGGGCGCAGGGCGAGGCAACCAGGGCTCTGTGCTCTGGATGACTGGAACAGGAATTATTTGTCATTCCAGGCTCGATACAAGCAGAGCACCGGCAGCTGCTGCTGCAGAGCTGAGCTGCAGCTCCCGTGCCCCCAGCCCCAGCGGGAGCCCCGGCACCGGCCTCCCTCCCGCTCCCCCAGGGCACCTCCATGGGGACGGGACGTCCCCGCTGGCCACACGCCTGGGTGTGCCCGGCACCAGGGCACCGCAGTGCTTGGGGCTAAACAGTTTGTTTGCTCGCTTTAAGCAGCAGTTAGCACCAAGCGGGTGTAAGCTGAAAACACAGACGGAGGAAGAGCAGTGGTGCCTGTTGAAAAGACCTTACCTCTCCTCGAGACACCCCAGGAGCCGTGCCTTGGGCAGAGAATGGAAATATTAGTCTCTGTGAAACTAGTTATGGGCTACTGGCTAGTGGGCTAAACCAGTCTCCGTGAAAAATGGCCCCATTTGACTTTATCATAAGCCTTTGGCCACACTCACGCTCCCAGCAGACAGAGATCCATTAATTAGTGCTCGTTAGTGCTGCCTCAGGTGGCCTTCGTTCCACCTGAGCTCCAGCGCTTGGATTCCCGGTGAATTTATTCCCCATGGAATATTCCTGCCCCCACACCCAGGGGCTCCCCGAGACCCCCAAGCCCCAGGTAGATTTTCTGCTGTTATCTAAGGGCCATTAAGGGTCAGCTTGGGCCATTTTAGGGCAGGATCCTTTATTTCCCCCCTGCCCATCACAGGTGGGCTCCGTGCCAGTCACACACCCCCAGTTTGGCTTGTTCTGCTCTTGTCCCTCCGTCCCCACTCCCCTCACACAGTGATGAGGCTCAGGAACTTGCGGGTCTCACGTGCCCCCTCGGTGACCCCACCCCATCACCCAGGTGGGTTCTTCCCCTGGCTGCAGTGACCCCCAGGGACCCCCCCGTCCCACAGCCCGGGGGCCCTGCTGCAGGACAGCTCCTGGCTGCACCCCAGTGCTCTGCAGCTCCCTGGCACGTGGGTGGGCCACACCCCGAAAATGAAGAGCCCCTTGAAGACAGCGATGGTGACAGCCCCAGTCAGAGCTGCTGGGGAGGGGGTGAATCCTAAGGCTTGGCAATAAAAGGTATCTTTAGAAGTTCATGGATATTTTCAGGGGAAAAAAAGTAATATTAATCCTAAGCATTGAGATAAACAGCCATGCTACATTTAAAAGATGCTCTATTTATTCTAGGGATTTTTTTTAATTATAAAATCAATGAAGTGTTAATGATTTTAAGAATTACTTCAGCTCACTCGGAGTTTTCAAAACAACTTTTTTTAGTGTATGGCATAAATTCATAAGCTGCTCAGTTTGACCAATTTGTCAGGACAATTTCCATTAGTAAACATGAATATTTAATGAAAGGGAAAAATGGCATGAGCAACTTCACTTAAGCGACTAATGACTTACTGGAAAACAAGTAAGATACATTAATATGCCACTTCTTTAGGTATTTGCAGAGCACAACCACCTAAATATTCTGCAAGCTCCTTATTTTACCTTGTCTTTATTTATCTGTGTATCTGTCTGCCGTTGCCATTGCTTATAGATGTCAGCAAATCCACTCAAAAATAAACCACTTTTTTAAAAATTTAATCCAGTCCCTGCTGCTTGTTTCCACGTGGCTTTCACAAGAGGGCCTGAAAGTCCCTTCTCCTCCTTCATTGCTAAATTGGCCAATTTGTTTGCTGAGCAGCAAACACGAAGGCCTGACGACCTCACGGCACTTGTTAATGTACTGAAGGAGAGAGAATCAGTGCAAGGCTCTGAAAAACCAGCTCAAGACCCAGGAGCTGTTCCAGATCTCAAACCACAGCAGGCTGCCAGGAGCAGCTGGCCGACACCGGGCTCTGCTTCCCAGCCGTGCTCTGGCGTGACATTCCCCACGGAAACTGCTCGGGGCGTTTTAGAGAAAAGCACCGGCGGGACGGGCAGAGCCCATGCTGCAGCCGGACCTGCGAGGGTGCCTGTCCGCGGGGACGGGAGAATGCTGCACCTGCTCCTGCTTCCTCCAGCGATGCCCTGCCTTCCCGCTGCTTGGCCCGCTGTGGGGTGGGCCTGCCGCAGCGTCCCAGCGCCGCGGCACAGCCCGCTCGCCCGCGGGGACAGGCCGCTCGCCCGCGGGGACATCCCTGTGTCCCACGGGCACAGCCCGCTCGCCCGCGGGGACAGGCCGCTCGCCCGCGGGGACAACCCTCTGCCCCGCGGGGACATCCCTGTGTCCCACGGGCACAGCCCGCTCGCCCACGGGCACATCCCGCTCGCCCACGGGCACAGCCCGCTCGCCCGCGGGGACAGGCCGCTCGCCCGCGGGGACAACCCTCTGCCCCGCGGGGACATCCCTGTGTCCCACGGGCACAGCCCGCTCGCCCACGGGCACATCCCGCTCGCCCACGGGCACAGCCCGCTCGCCCGCCGAGTGTCAGGGCCGGTCCCAAAGCAGCGGCTCTGCCCGGCCGCTCTCCGCCTCTCCGCCGGCGCGTCCCGGCTGCTGTCGGGGCTTGGTCCCGGCTGCTGTCGGGGCTTGGTCCCGCTGCTGTCGGGCTTTGGTCCCGCTGCTGTCGGGGCTTGGTCCCGGCTGCTGCGCAGGCAGCCGCGGGCGCACCGAGCTCATCCGCACGCACAGCAGCTGGGAAAAGTCATCATTGCCATGAACACAATTACACCCATTCGAGAGGGAAGTCGGCGTTCCTCAGGCAGCAGCTCTCCTCCCAGCTGACCTCCCTCCGCCACAAATCGCTTTTGACAGGCGCTCACAAATCCTAAAGTGAAAAGCTGTTTCCTTTAGTCACTATCCCCGTAAAATACACTGACTCTCTTAATTACATGCTTAGTTTTTTTCCAAAGGCTCTACCCATGCATGTAGGCAATAACTCAGGCTGAGAGGCAAGGGACCATGTAATAGAGCACGAGCAGTGCAGCCTGGTGGAAAACAACCCAGCCCAGTGCCCAGGGGACTCTGGTGGGGCCAGCACCGGCTCCCCGGGGCCACCTCCCACACACGCCAGCTGAGCTTCGGTGCTGGGGGACTGTTTGCTGTCACTGGGGCTGCAGAGCCCCAGCTCAGAGCCCCCCAGCCAGCAGGGTCACACACAGCTCTTGTTCTCGTGGGGGTACCCGTGGTGGGCTGCCCGAGCAGACTGAGGACCCAGGAGCCCAAATTCCTGCCGGCTGCATCTGTGAGAGAGCAGCTCCCTGCTGCAGGTGCGGCTGCAGAGCACCGGGCACTGCTGACACTCTCCGAGCTCAGAGACCCCCAGGGGCAGCACAGCTTTGTGCTGCTGTGCCCTGAGCTGGGGGAGCTCTGTGCCCAGGCGGTGTCCGGTGGTGGCTGTCAGAGATGAAATGTGGGCATAAAGGCTCACAGAATGAAGGGATGCCCAGTCCCATGTCTGGTTCACTGGGCTCTTCCCCTGTGCTACCAGCAGCAAAATCGGCAGGTCCAGGAGCAGTCAGTGGGGCAGGAGCCCCACAGTTCCCACAGAACACCAGAAAAATCATGAAAAAACAACATTGCCTTAGTTCTCCTTTCAAAATACAGAAAGAGAAAAACCACTGCACTTTCCTATTGCTCTTTACTTCAATAGAGTGGCAAGCAAAGTGCTCAGAACACCCACACCTGTGTGACACCTCCAGCTCACCCCACAGAGGCCTCCTCTCCCAGAGCACCTCCAGCAGCTCTGCTGGAGAGCCAGGAACGCCTCAGTGCCTTTTAGAGAATCTGTCCCGGGCCCCAGGAGAGGGGTGCCCCGGTAAATCCCAGGCAGGCTCCCCACGGCACGGGGAACGCCCGAGCACAGCCGCGGGGTCTCGGCGCTGTCGGCAGCAGCGGCACCGGTCCATGCCTGGGGCATCAGAGGGGAGAGGGAGCTGCTCTTAGCCCGGGCACGCCGAGATGGAGCCGCTGGCTTTGCTCCAAGCAGCGCCCGACTGACCTGCGAATCTTCACAGATAATCTCTGCCGGGCGCCTTTTGTACCCGAACTCGAGAACACCAAAAGCATTCCAGCCAACCGATTTTATGTGGATTTGATATGGATTTACTCATGGCAGAGTTTGTTTGAAGTCTGACACAAGACACCTTTCTGCTCTTTCACCCCAAAGCATCCTTCCGCCGTGCTTCAATGTAGGCTAGCAAAAAAAAAACTTTAAGAAGAAAACAAACAACCCAAATCCAAAAATTAAGGAGCAATTAAAACCTGTGCCTCTGAAAAGAGGAAATGAGGAGCAAATGGAGCTGAAAGGGGGGCACCTCCCCGCTGGGCATGGTGGAGCCCAGGGGTCTGCAGCCCCCTCTCCGCTCGCACTGCCCCGGCTCCGGAGCGCGGGGGCAGCGCCAGAGCCAAGGCACGGAGCTGCAGGGACCCCCCCACGGCCCCCGAGCGAGCAGACCCCGCCCTGGGCGGAAAGCGGCTTCCAAGGGGGCCCCCAGCTGCAGGCTGGCACCGATGAGTGCTCGGCAGCACCGGGAAACCAAGAGGCTGGAAAGAGAACTGAAGGAAGTAAGGATGCAGACAGGGGAGTCCAGGGGGCTCTCGGGAGGAGAGGGAGCAAAGAGAGCAGAGCAGTTAGACACAGACTGGGCTCACAGGTTTAGAATTCTGTGCCTAACTCTGCCGAAAGTTCTTTCGCTTATTTATCCAGCTCTACCGTGGTGTCTTCCAAGTCCATCCCCCCTAAAAGCAACAGAAATAACTACATCCTCACAACTTTTCAGAGAGTTCCCTGCAGTTCTCTGAGTCACAGCCAAAATTCTGTCTGGAGCAGTTATTTTGGGTATGACTTTATCACCAGGGAATGAAGGAATTAAAAAATAACTTCTTTTCTGGTCAAAGAGTTTATTGCCATGTCTCATATTTCATTCTGAATTTCATTTTTTCAGTACATTCCTTTTCTGGAACAACATTCATGGAGATGATATAAGCAGGGTGCTTGGACAGCAGCTTTCCAGTACAGGGACTTTATTTGGAAGTGTAAAAAGCCCTAAGAACTAATAAAATATTCTTGACTCCTAAGGCAGAGCACGTGCAATGTAAGAAGGGTCAACGCTGAATGGATTATGAATGCACAAGTTTCTCCAAATTCCCTTCCCCCCACCCAGTTTTTAATACAAAATAAGATAAAACACAAAAATAGCTTAGAGCATGCGTGGAAGTTTAATCCCAGAGTGGAGGAGCGAGGAGTGCTGCTGGGATGCCTTATCAGCTCCTTGGCCTGCCGTGAGAGCACCCCGAGGGAGGATGGAGCCGGGCAGGGCCGGGTGGCAGCACCACCACAAAGCAGCCTGCAAATTCCACTGCCACTTCCTCACAACAAACAGCACTGGGGGGATTCATATCCACACCCCAGGCAGCAGGAAAAAATACTGGAGGTCATTGCACATTATATATATATATAAAAGATATTTATATATATTTTATATATATATAAAAATTGAATCCATTGCACATATGTATATAAAACTGGAATTCACTGCACACATATGTAAAAGAGAATTCATTGCACATCTATACCCACACAAACACTTCAATTTAATGTGCACAAGTAAAGCTTTCCTTTCCATTAATTTGCACGATAAACATCTTCACTAATTATACACTGTGCTTGCACTAATCACCTGCCTGAAGCCATCAGATTTTATGTGGGGCTCCTGTCAGATCTCATAAAGCAAATAGGGCTGGATCAGATGCTTGGGTGAAACCCCCTGCACCCTGATGCCAGAATCCTGTCCTCAGCTGCAATTCTTGCAGCCAGTTCTCAGCCGAGGCTGCCTCCCACCCTGCCCACTCGCTGGCTTCAGACATCCCAAAATCAGGCTCATGGCTCTTTCCTCCTTTCTTCCCCCACCCTGGAAGACTTTTGCTGCCTACCAGAATTCCAGTTCCCTGCTGGGCTTGTCCTTCCAGCTCCTGTTCCTGCTCCTCATTCAGAAATCTCCACATGGCAGGAGCAGCTCTGTGCTGGTTACGTGTGATGGAGAGAGAATTACTGCAAAATCCTTCCCTGGCAGGGTGGGCAGGCCCTGGCACAGGTGCCCAGAGCAGCTGGGGCTGCCCCTGGATCCCTGGCAGTGCCCCAGGCCAGGCTGGACACTGGGGCTGGAGCAGCCTGGGACAGTGGGAGGTGTCCCTGCCGTGGCAGGGGTGGGGTGAGGGGATCCTTAAGGTCCCTTCCAGCCCAAACCATCCTGGTAGTCAGGAATCCAGCCTATGCAGGGATTTCTGTTTGGTTGTAGGCAGAATAGAGAAGGCAAACCAAAAGAAAGAGAAGGCAACTGCCAGACTTGCCAGACTCCCTCCCAGGGGTTTGTTTTGGCACACCCAGAGGATCAGTGGAAGCCTGTACCCTCAGCAGGGCAGGGCCACCTGCCCAGCCCCGTGTGCTCCCCACGCCAGCCGGGAAGGTGAGGGGCTCCTGGAGCCCAAACAGCCCCCTCCTCCTGCCCCCTCCCCAGACGCCCTGAAGCAGCAGTTTCCTCTGAGATGGTCACCTTCCTGCCACAGCCCCACGCAGTCCTGAGCAAATGCTCTCTGCAAATGCTCCTTTATTAACGAAATTAAACAAACACACACTGCCAGATGAATGGGTACCCTGAGCTCTTCTCGAGCCTGAGCAACCACGTGCAACACCCAGAGCCAGGTTTGCAAGGGGTCAGTAAAGAGCTCAGCTGCTTTTCAATTCCCAGGCTCTGATCCAATGAGGTCGAAACTAGTATTCCATTAAAATAACTGGAAGTGTTGAACCATTCCATGATTAATTCATTTCCTCCTTAAATATACATAGAACAACCAGACTGGAACGACCTTTAGCCACATATATATTTAAAAAAAGGTCAAAATTACTCCCAAAACACATGGAATAAAAATATTTTTCTTGCTGACTATCACATACAGCAGTGGCTACAGCAGCCCCACACACCTCAAAATCTGTCATGAAACCATTCTGGAAAGGATGCAGACACAGCTATTAAAGGTTCAGTTTCACTGCGCTGGGGGTGTTGGTTTCCCTGTCTCAGCCAACCTTCTCTGTGCCCAGCTGTTCCCTCTTCTTAAGAAAGGTACAAAAAAATCCTTTCTTTTCAAAATTTTGTTTTTAAAACCACTTCTTCTGATTAAAACAGCTTCTCTCTGAGCACCTTGTCTTTAAAGGAACGGAATAACAATTGTATTTTATTTCTCATGAAAAATTAATCAAAGCAGAGAAGCAAAACACATTTGTTCTAGAGTTTCCAAAATGGACTTTAACAAATGGACTGTAAAACTCTGCAGTTTGCTGCAGGATCAGCACCTTGGGGTGGAATTTGGTTTTCGATGCTGGCTGCCTGTGAGGATCAGCCCAGCAGTAGCCAAAGCAGTGATCTTGGATTTCAGGGCAAGTCATTTGCCACTGGACCACAGGAGAAAACAGGCACCCATCTGCAGGCAATAAATTCACCTTCTCAGATCATGGCAAAGCCCCTCTGGCTGATGAGAACTGCCCGGCCCAAGCCCCAGCTGACACAAGCACGGCGGCCCAGGGCTGGTGCTCCTGCACTCACTGCTCCAAAGGCAGCACTGCGTGGCTCTGCTGGGGCCCAGGGGCTGCAGGAGCTGCGGCAGCAGGAGCAGGGATGGGTTTCTGCAGCCCCACGCCCGCCTGCAGCAGATGGAGCGGGGGTGTGGGCACAGCAGCCCCTCCCCGGGAGCTGCCGCCCAAAGCCTCCTGCTCCGCGGGGAAGGGAGCACGGGCAGGCAGAGCCCCCCAGCACAGCCCCCCCGTGCCCCCAGAGGGGCTCTGCCCCTGCAGCCCCCCTGCCCAGAGCTCCCGACGGCTGCAGGGGCAGGGATGACGCTCCCGTCCCACCTGGGGACTGCTGGAACTGGAGGATCCAGGACCCAGCCCCACGGGCTGCTAACACTTCCTTTCACCAAACCCTTAAAAGCCATCCTCAGCAGCAAAAGGCAGTGTTTAAAAACGCTTTAACAGATGTAGGGAATGGATCTGACAGGACAAAGGTCCTCAGAGTCACGCAGGTGTCATTCTCTCCAGTGTAAAACCTGAGAGGAAAATGCAGTGCCAGTGTAAGCCTCCCGAGGAGCAGAACCCAGCACGGCTCAGGTGGAACTGAAACCCTGTCCCTCCCCAGGCCACCAGCACTTCTGCTCTCTGGAGGTGACACTCACACTCTGCAAAGGACCAACAAAGGAGTGGCCAAGTGCGTGGAGCCACGTCGGTGATTTCTGCAGCCCCCAGTTTGCACCCAAACAAAAGAAGTCACCATCAAACCACAGGCACAGCTTGGCACAGGAGCACCCCATGGTCACTGCCCACCGTGCCCTGAGCGTTTCCCTGAGGGGAGCAGCAGCCCCCGAGAGCTGGTGCTAGGATTCAGCCTTCCCCTGCTGCATCTGCAAGGGCTGGACTTCACCAGCAGCTCAGGAGGAACTTCTTGGGAGAGGGAGGAGTTTGGAAGAGGGTTCATTTCAATTTCTCCCACTGAAAGTGATACTCCCCTTCTCCAGTGTAAAACATTTATGAAAGCAGCATTGATTTCCCGTCCCTTCATCAGCTCCTGTTTGATCTGGAAGCTTAATAAACTCTTCCTGGCACACAATAAAATATTGCCAGCTGAATTCAGACGAGAGTTTGTGAGCAGTGTGTTTCTTAATTAAAATCAAAGTGCGTGCACAGGAGAGGGCTGTGCGTGGCATGTGATGCCAGGGCTGGTGGCGAGCCCGTGGAGGGAGCACGGGGGTCTGCAGCCCACTCACCACGGGTGCAGCGGAGCGCAAACGCCGCCCTGCACGGAGCCGCTGAGAACGGGGATGCTCTGCAGCCGCTGCCTCCCAGGAGAGGCACCTCCTTCCACCTGACACCGCCTGGTTTTCCCCGTGGCCATCAAGGCCCGAGGCAGCAATCCCAGACCCAGGCTCCTCGTTCCTCCCCGCGCTGCCCACGGCGCCACCCGAAGCCCCGATGGCTCAGCAGTGTAGTTAATTGTTATGGATTCGGTCCAAAAGAAAAAGCAATTCAAGGTTTGTACCTCATTACAATGCTCAGATTCACCATATCCGTGGGGTAACCTGAAAATAACTACTGTAGGAAGAAATCCCAGCCAGGGAAGTGTCAGAAACACAACATACCAGTATGTGTGCTGTAGCCAAAGAAAGGTTAAGAAACAGAAAATTCCAATTCAAGATACATTTATAATTCATTTTCAGTGGAGAGAAAAAAATAAATTCTCTAACCTATAGTTGAGCTCTAAATGTATTTTTGAAAGCAAGCACAAAAGAAACGGGAATGTGGCAAAGCTTAAGCTTGATTTTTAGTTTGAAAATACTTGAGGGAACAATTTTCCTGCTGTAGCTTCAGGTGGGTTATTTTGCCATTAGTCCAGGAACCGGTTTGTTGGGTTTTTTTAACGCCTGTGATTGTTCAGCAAATTACAGTGTTTGCAGCTGCCATCCGAGACACCGTCGTGCTGATTTCTGGTTCGCTGAACACAAAATTCCTTTCGTGCCCCCCAGAGACCCACTCCGAGCTGCTGCACAGAGAGGAAAGGCTCTCCACACACCAGCCAGATCCCAGCACCGCCCAGCCCCGCGGCCCCCGGAGAAACGGGGGGTCCCGCAGAGCCCCGAGAAACGGGGGGTCCTGCAGAGCCCCGAGAAACGGGGGGTCCCGCAGAGCCCCGAGAAACGGGGGGGTCTGCAGCGCCCCGAGAAACGGGGGGCACCCCGCAGCGCCCCGACAAACGGGGGGGTCCCGCAGAGCCCCGAGAAACGGGGGGCACCCCGCAGCGCCCCGACAAACGGGGGGTTCTGCAGAGCCCCGACAAACGGGGGGTTCTGCAGAGCCCCGACAAACGGGGGGTTCTGCAGAGCCCCGACAAACGGGGGGGTCCCGCAGCCCCCCGAGAAACGGGGGGGTCCCGCAGCGCGCCACAGCAGCGAGGGGAACGGGGTCCAGGCCCCGAGGGAAGGACCGTGCCCAGCGGGGCTGGACAGGTTCCTTCCCGCCAGGTGTCCCCGCTCCAGCGGCCTCCCTTCCCTTACCCACGTCCCAGCTCCCTTTCTTTGAGCCCCTTCCCTTTCCCACATTACAGACGCGCTCTGGAGCCTTTCCTGCTTCTCACTGTCAGGGAAGTTTTTGAAGCTTTGCAGAGAATATGCAAGATGAATATTATGATCTCACCTTTTTACACTTGCTGAATATTTAAAGGGTTTTAGCTCCCTTAAAATAAATCCCTTCCAAGTGGAAGGACAGAGGGCTACTGTTTCCATAACAACCACTCCTCAGAAAATCTTCTTTTGGTAAATACAGCAGAATTAACTGCATCGTTTTAATATTTAATCGTATCCTGTTAGACGTGTATGAAAGAAGGTAAACTTTAGTTCACCTTGCCTCTCTCCCACCTGTCTCATTGAGCAAAACCTGGCTCCTTTCAGAGAGTAACAGAGGAGCCCCCGTGAGCTCATTCACTGCGCTGCTGAGCAGCTGATGGGCACCCCTGCAAACAAAATAAGGTTGAAAATTGCTGATGCATCTTCCATCACTGCAATTTCCACAAGGTTAGAACAAGTCACTTTGGATAAAATCTTGGGAGAGCCAAGGCAACTGCCTGGGTAATAAACACGAAAAGGCATTCTCTGTTCTGTATTAGCTGGGGACAAAATGGAATTGAGGCTCCCAGCAAAAATCCTAAAATCAAAGTGTGAATTCCCTGATTTGAATCTGGAGGAGAGAGGTGGCTCGAGGGGTCTCACACCCTGTACAACCTGTCCAGCAGGCAAGAAAAACATGCCCCATCCCTGGAAGTGTCCAGGGCCAGGCTGGACGGGGCTTGGAACACCCAGGGCAGGGGGTTGGAACAAGATGAGCTTCAAGGTCCCTTCCAACCCAACCCATTCTGTGATTTGTGGGCTGTTCCTGGGTCTTTGCACTCTCACTCCCGTGCCACTGCACTGAACAGCTCTGAGAGAAACAGCAACACAGCAGACACACTCTGCCTGGGGAGGAACCCCTCAGCCCCCGTGCACGGCGCCCAGACAGAGCCTCTGCCTCTCCATCCAGAGACGCCAGAGCTCCTGACCTGCTAATCACATCAGAGCTGCCCACATCTCAAATTCACTTCCCACGTACGAATGAACTATGAAATTGAAATTCACGATGAGCTTCAAGGTCCCTTCAACTCAGTAAACAGTTTCCATTCAGCCACAGTTGAAGAAAAATCCCATACCTTAAATTGATATTCAGCTTTTTTCCATGCTTTAAACAAACACAGTCCATATAAATTTCTGCCCTTTTTTAATAAGAGCAGCTCAGCAGACACTGCAATACATGGAGCAGGTAGAATACACTCGCCCTATGTAAATACATTTGTTTGGGCTTTTAATANCAGGTTGGAGGTTTTCACACAAAACTCAGTAAACAGTTTCCATTCAGCCACAGTTGAAGAAAAATCCCATACCTTAAATTGATATTCAGCTTTTTTCCATGCTTTAAACAAACACAGTCCATATAAATTTCTGCCCTTTTTTAATAAGAGCAGCTCAGCAGACACTGCAATACATGGAGCAGGTAGAATACACTCGCCCTATGTAAATACATTTGTTTGGGCTTTTAATAAAATTCATTGCATTGCCATTGTGGTTGTTTTCCTACTACAAAACAACTCCAGCTTCATCCTCAGAAGAGATGAAAAGCATCTCCCTCCTTTCCAGGCTGAGTACTGCATAGTGACCCCCCCAGAAGAAAGAACATTACAATTCAGCTGATTTTTAACCTTTCAGAATAATAAAGTTGAAGACCTGACTTGCAACCGGAACTAAAAAAGCTTCTTTGAAGCTCTTGATAAAGAAGATATTTCATAAAGGCCGTTTCTGCCTGACAGGGGCTCAGCAGCACCTGCCCAGCCTGAGACACAATTCCGGTTGTGCCCCAGCACCGCCGGACATCACCCCAGCCCTCCCCCCGGGCAGAGGCTGGTTCGTAACCCACCCCCATCGCCCGCTCGGCGGGACCACGGCAGGGACAAGGCACCAGCGAGCAGGACCCGAGAGGCAGCCCGCGGAGAGGAGCACACCACAGCAATTACACCCCCTGAAGGCAAGGGCTACAGAAAACTGTTCCGGCAAACGCTGATCAGCCACAGATCAGGATCAAAGGAGGCGCTCATGGCGTTGAAAGCAGGAAACAAAAGATGTGACAGAGTCTTCTCCTCACACAGGTGAGTGTTGCACGCCAAAAACACCAAGACTGGGCATTTGTCTCGGCGCCTAGACTTGTGCTCTGAGCTCTTGGCTCAGGCACAAATGTGCCAGTAAGGGACAGCTGTTTGGTGCCATATGTTTCCAACATGTTCAGGAGATAACTTCCAGAGCTCCTTTTCCAAACACATGAAGAAAACAGATGAAGGCAGCAAGGCTGGAAGATTTGATGCAATGGCAAATGTTGCCATTCTTTGAGAGCTGCAAGATGCCTCTCATGAAAACCTCCACAAACAGGGCTGTTTTTAGAAAATAGCCTCTGTCACATCTTTTGTTTCCTGTTTTTTGTTATGGTTATTCTTTGGACTGAAAGCAGAGGACAGCCTAAAGCCTTTGGATTTATATTGCATCAATAAATTGGTGTACTGTGACTATTCCACACAAATATAAGCACCTGTGAGAACCAGGTGAAGACAAAACACAGCACACAGCACTGGCCCTGGGTTAAATCTAACCTGGAACTTTGGTACCCCAGAGGCAAAGGTGGGTTTTCATTTTGTTTTCCAGGCAACCCGTTGGTATTATTTCAGACCACGTGAAGGAGCGAGGATTTCTCTAGACAGTGAGCGTGCAAAGCAAAGGGATGCCACAAGCAAAGATGAAGGTTTCATTGGAAAAAAGTATCAGTTCTTTATCAAAGGTGGGCAGAGTCCAGGCTCTGCAGGTCCTGCCCTCGCTGTAAGAGAGGGGGAGTTGTTTGCTCTGGCTGACACACGAGCAATTCCCCCGCTGATCCTAACCTGCACATACTCAAATTTAAGAGTTCTGTGTAATCTAAGGATTGTTTACCTGCATTGCACACAAAAGAATAAAAGCTGTCTGGAGTGGAAGGGGAAGATGACAGCTGGTTCAGGGCATTTCCAGCTTTGGCACATAGCACTGGGAAGGCAGGAGGGACAAAGCAGTGACAGGTGTGTGCCAGGGGACAAAGGGCTCCTGCCAGCCTGACACCCGAGCAACCCTGAGGGCTGGGGAGTGCTGCAGAATACATCACAGAGGGGGACAGTAGAGGTTACACCATTAGGGTCAAGCATGCACGAAGCCATTTACATGATCTACCTCTCATGGAGATGAGTTTGAGGTCTGAGACCCAGCAGGAGGTGACACCACCACACAGGGAGCCTGCCATCAAAGGAGCCTGCTCTCCATCCTTTAACACACAGTAAGAACTGGTTTTCTCCACAATTAACTGCCTGCCTTGGGCTCAGTTTTACAACCCATTTGGGAGGAAACTGTTGAGAAGAATGAAGGTGCCTTTGACCGTCATCTCCTCGGATGGAGATGGCCCTGCTGCCTATTTCCTGATTTCCATGGCACAGCACTGCTCATTTGGGAAACATGACAAATATGGTTGAGTCAATCCCCGAGTTATTCTGGAGGAGTCAGGCTCTAGGTAAGATGGAAGGTGACTGAAAATCTATGGCTCCACTTTTTAAGGTATTGGAAACACAAAACTGCCAGCTGCATGAGACTGAAAACAGCACAAATGCTTGGCAGAATACATCAGAGCCAGTATTTTGCTGCTGTTATTTACTGTGCATTTTTAACCCTTCACATTCCCACAGTCAGGAACTGCTCTGCATAACTTGGCCTTTGCTGGCTTTGCTTTACCTTTGGAAAGACTCTGCATAGGTGGCAAAGGGGCAGCACCACTAAGGAATAAGAAACATGAGGAACAGTGCTGGAGCTCTGGTGTCCAAAGCCTTCAGTGCCACAACAGCTTTCAAACATTGTAGGCATCAACTGGAAAACAGGGACAGCTTTGAAACACCCCAAAGTTCAGCAAACCTCAGGTGGAATTAATAAAAGATGACTCAGTGCTGATAAATTCCCACCTGTCCCAGTTTTGCAATTAAATGTTGTCAAGGCAAATTACCCACCACCAGGTTTCATTCCTTTCCCTGCATTTAAAGGTAACCAACTGCCCTGTCCATGGGCAGCGAGCAGGTAGAGCCATTAAAGATGAGCTGATGTAACAAAGCTCACTGACCAGCACACAAGCTCTTGGAATTCAGACAAGCCCTTTAACACATCCTTTGTAAGCAAAGGCCCAGCTCTGGAGTAATTCTCCCCAGACACTCCCAGCAGCCAGCTACTGCAGCCAGCTTTTTGATATCCTCATGTTACATCACACACACCTTCCATCCTCAGCTCCCCCATTCCCACGCATAAAACCGGATAAAACCTGAGCCTGACCTTGAAAACTGCAGGCAGGAGTGAAGTGTTATGTAACCAGTGGCAGCCCAAGCTAAACAAACACCAGAGAAGGATTTCCAGACAGCCGTGTGGGAAGGAAAGGTCTGCGCCGAGCAGGGGCGGAAGCGGCCGCGCTGCCCAGATCTGCAATTACAACCACCAGCGATACTAACAGTGGTGGAATTTAAAACCCTGTTTACTCAATTATAGGGCTGCCCAAATCTCGTTCAGACAAACACGAGGTAATGCTAAAACACCAGGAACCAAGCTTAGGCAGCCTGGATAATTAAGATTCCTGGACTGGGACGAGCACCTGTGTTTGAACGTGAATTTCAGGGCTGAACGTGCCGTGATTCATCAGCCACAACCATGGAAAGACAACATGAAAACAAACTTATTAGCGGTGCTTTTTTGGGAGGTGGGAGCGCTGCGTTGTGTAAGTCAGCAGTTTCCTCAGTCTGTAGGATGACGTTTACTACCGCTCCGCTCCGCAGCTCTCGCCTCACTGCTCCGACTCACAAATAATCTCACGGCCCTGGGAGCAGCGACCTCGGCTGCAGTGGGAAGGGCTGCAGAGGCGGGATGCGGGCAGCCGGCGCTGTGCGGGCACCGACACGGGCTCGGCGCTGCCGGGAGCCCCGGGAAAGCAGCAGGACGAGCCTCGGTGCCCCGGCTGCGGCACCCCCGCACCCCCGCACCCCCGCAGCCCCGCGGCGCTGCCTGGATCAGGTTTCACTGGAGAATGCTCCTGCGTTCCAACCACGTTCAACTAATCCATTGATAACATGTCATTAAACACTGTCAGAAGTGGCAAAACAGGCATCCCATGGTTTTCAATTTCCATGTTCGTTGTTATTTTTAATGCAACAGATCCAGCACAGAAAATATTTGAATTGGTCGTACATTTTCAAAATTTCACTTAAATTTAACATTTAAATGTCATGCCAAAGTAGCAGGTTTCAGACCCTGTTTGAGACCCTTTTTGGGAGTACCCAGAAACAGAAACCTCAGTAACACCTTCCCCTTCCCTGCTTGGTGCCACCTGTCCTTTCCATAAATCCCTGCCCTGTGCAGACCCAGCCTGCCCTTAGCCTGCCAACAGACTCTTAGTGCAGCTGAGACCTGAAGGCAGGCATTATTTCCATTTTAGAAACAAACCTGCACCTGTACAGTAAGATTTTGAACAGCCATAGAGCCAAGAATGAAAAAAAAACCCAAACTGAAAGCCACATACAGCCATCAGCCCTCCCAGTCCTGCTCCCTGAGCTACACAGTAAGACTGCTTTGGTCACAGAGGCCACACAGGTTTACATCAGGCTTTTTCTGTAATGAAGATTAATGCCTTCCCTAGCTATAGTTCAGCATTAAAAAAAAAAAAAGTTTTACTTGGGGAAGAACCTCATGAACTGCACTCTTCCAGCCTGCCCTGAATTAAAGGGACTTTTTCAAGAGCCTGCTTGCACGATTAAAAGAATATTTGAAATATAAACCTTCCTTCCACAGCTCAAAAGCAAGAAAAAAATGGTATTCCATTCTCTGCCAGTAATTGCACAAGGGCTCAATATTAACCTGGTCAATGAAATTCAATCAGCTGAAAAGCACAGGTAGCACCGAGCAGACCAGGCCATTCCTTCCTGGGGGCATTTTCCTGCAAGTGAAACAAAGGAGCATTTATCCCCACTGAGTGGGGCTGAGAACATCTCCTGGTGCTGCTGGACCCAGCCCAGCCCCCTGCCTGCCCCCCCAGCAGGGCAGGGCCGGGCCGGGGCTGCCAGGCGAGGAGATGGGGGAAGGACAGAAGAGCTGCTGGGGACATCACCGGCTTCGGTGACACTGAGCAGCAGAATATTGTCAATCCTAGACCCACAGAACCAGGCTGGAAAAGCCCTCAAGACCAACCATCCCCAGCAGTGCCCAGGCCACCGCTGAACCATGTCCCCAAAAAGCAGCATGGCCCCCCCGGTGCCAGTGCAGGGACAGCCCCCAGTGTGGCAGCACCCAGGTGAGGAGTGCAGAGCAGCTGCCTTGGCTGTGCCAGTGCCTTCCACTGCTCTCACACAGAGCAAAGAGCCCCTCTGCTCCTCAGACCCTGCTCCCCACCTGGACCCCACCTCCGGATGCTGCACGGACAGGTGGGGCTGGGGAGAGCCCCAAGGCACCAGCACGAGGCTGGGGCGCAGGGGAAGGAGGAGCTGTCTCACCCTGAGCTGCTTTTAGGGTGCAATTCCCCAGCAATTCAGCAGCTCCGAGATGGGCTCTCAGAGGAAAACTGGGGCTGCGGGTTCCGAGTTTACAGGTTCACCAGCTGCTGTCAGACACCGTGCTGGGAGGCAGCAAAGGCGAAGCTGGGCTTGGCCTTTCTCAAATCCTCCCTTTGTTCACCTTCAGTTTATCTACAGCTCCAGCAAACTGAAATCCCAAACAAGCAGCAGCAGTGGTATTTTGGTGACAGCTGGAAAAGGTGTTTGGAAGCAGCCGGCAGACCCCTCAGGCACAGAACGGCACCAGGAATGCTGCCGGCCCCTGCAGCTCTCTGAGGTGAAGGAAATGATGCATAAGTGGCCTCCACTGTCACCAAACCAGCCTCAGCCCCACCCCTGAGCATCTCCTGTCACCAGGTTTTGCCCTCATGCCATGAAGCCAGAAGTGCTCCTTCTTCGCATCCCTTTGATCGGGGAGGAAGTTCTTGAACCTCATTTGTCTGAAAAAAGCCACTAAACACTGTCAGGATGTGACAAAGGAGCTGAGGAAGGGCCGGCAATTATCTAAGGTGCAAGCGGGAGAAGCCAAGCCTGCTGCTCAGACCGAGCTGCAGAGCAGCTGGTGCAGCCCAGCCTGGCTCCCGTTTTCCCACAGCCCTTATTCCTGCCCCAGCTCTCACCTGACAGTGGCAGGGCCCCGAGGTGGGGAGAGTGCCCAGCCTCATGGAAATACTTCATTGATTTTCTTCCTCCCTCCAGATGGTGCAATTCAGAAAAATTGTTTTTAAATGATGCCTTGCAGAAACAGCGAGCAGCACAGCCAATAACAGGCATATTTCAGGTAAGCACTGACCTCCTTCCCTCCCCAGCCAGCTGAGGCATCCACAGCCCTGCGAGCGTTTTGTACAAATCACCTGCAGCCCATGAGCTCGAGCAGATGGCCTCTAATTGGAACTGCAGCCCCTCAGCCTCTTCCCACTCCTTGTTTATGTCTCCAGCAGGACTCAAAGATGGCTATGGAAAACAACTCTGATTCCTTGCCACGATCAGTTGAATTCTTTCCCTTCCTTCTAAGCTCAAATAACCACAAGCGCCCAGGAAAAATTAATGTGACTGATGAGCCCAGCTCATTTCTGCCTCAAAGTGGTCGGAGCACTGCAGTGACCAAAGAGGAAAACCAGCCTGGAGGTGACGGCCAGCTCAGGATGGATGGGTGGGCACAGGGACAGACCCCAGCACAGACCCAGCACCCCCAGGTGCACCGAGGTGCCAAACAGAGCCTTTAAGGAGCAGCAGTGCAAAGTCAGACTTTTATTACAGGAGCTGGTTGAAAGCTGGGCAGGCTCCAGGCAGCCAAGGCTGCTGCACTCCTGGCTCCCCAGGGGACACCACGCTCAGGCTGCACATTCACCCCCCACTGCTGCTGCTGCTGTACAGACAGCAAATGCCCAGCCTCAGAAAAATTAAGACTTGACTTTTTGGCAATTTTCCCAGTACTTAAAAAAAAAGCTGTAAAGTAGGTCACTGCACAATATGGAATTTCCCAGATATTTGCACCTTTTAGTAGAAACACTGGGGGGAACAAATTTACACTGTGGGTGAAAATGGGCTCAGGGTTGTCTTAAAATATGAAACCCAGCTGTAGGCCCCTGGCTTTCAGGGAGCCCTCCCTGCTCCTGGAGCAGCCCCCCACCCCAGCACCGGAGGGCTGCCAGGCCACCCGAAGGCATCTTCATCCTTCCTCTGTCCCTGCTCCAGGACAGGGGTGGGACACAGCCCTTCCAGCCCTGTATCCACACCCCGTGGCAGCGGCCAGGAGCCTGCCCACCCTTCCCCAGGAGGGCCCCAGAGCAGAGGCTCCTACCTGTGCTGGTGACGGTGCCCAGAGCCCCCGGGAGCACAGGTGAGCAGAGACCCAGGCCCTGCACCCTCCTGCAGGCCAGGACCGGGAAGGAGCAGCACTCACCCCCCATCACAGCCCAGCCCCACCTGCAGAGGATTAAATAAGGGTGGTGGGCAGGCACAGGGAGGTGCTGATGGCCCTGACTGAGGCACCTGGGAGCATCACCCCGAGTGCACGCAGCTGCCCGGCACCAAGGACTTCCATGGGAGCCTGGGACTTGTGCCAGGAGGGAACAGCACAAAACCCTCTCCCCTCACCTCCAGACACGTCACTGGGTATCCCTAAACCAGCTCAGCCTGTGGGGAACAGCTGCCCCTTCCTGCACCTGCTCCAGCCACACAAACACATCCAACTCCTCTGGAAATGAGGTTCATTACCATTCCTTCGATTTTCTGTACATAAATATTTGCAGAAGCTCTTTATCTTTTTCCTCAGAGCTGCATCTCTCTCCCCAGATGCCCAGGCAGCCTGCTTTTTCATCATTAGAAAATGCTGTAGGCTTTAAAAGTAAAACCCAACAGGATGTAACAAGGGGAGAAGCATTGCTGGCACAGGATGCACCTGGAAGTGCCCCATCCCAGGTCCCCGGTGCTCTGCCTGGCTGGGAAGGGAAAGTTTTGCCCGATAATTCCTCCCATGCCCCCGGGAATGTGTTTTTTATTTTGCCATGGAGCACAGCCAGCACCACCCCTCCAGCTGTCTGGGCTCTCTGGAACCCACTGGTGAAACCAGGACACGCCGCGAGGCGTCCCTGCCTCCGAAGGGAAATAAGCTTGTCCCTTCTGTTCTCTTCAATTTTTGAAGCAAACAGTTCATCCTCAGTGCTCTGCCAGTCGCTTTGGGCTGCCTGGTCCATCTCCCAGTGCCTGGGGACAGCTGTGAAGGTGGCAGCAGGCTGCTGCAGCCCAGAGCATTCGTCAGCACCACGACGCCTCACCGGCATGGACACGGATCACCCTCCGCCCCAGGTTAAAAGCTTTTCCATTAGCAGCTTCACTGGATGCATTTTGGAGGAAGATAAAGCACCATGAGAAAATAAAGCCTTGTCATTTCCCTCTGCAAATAATTCAGGGCTGTAATGAGAAGGAATCAATCAAGGCAGAGCACTTGGGTTGCAAGGTCTTTCCTGCGGTGTCAATGGGAAACTCGTACAAAACCCTGGCACTTTCACAGCCTCAGCATCATCTGCACGGGGCTGGGGTGCCAAAGGGACCCAGGCTGTGCCTCAGCTGATGTTTGAAGCAAATGAGAGCCAAAGCCAAAGGAAGACAAAAATAAGCATGAAGGAATTTACAGAGAAATCAGAGAAGTCACCACTGAAAGTCTGCTCAGAGTCCGTGCCCAGCCCGCAGCTCTGGTCCATGAGCCCCTTCCCAAAGCTGTGTCTGCAGGAGCAGTGCAGGGACAGAGCCCCAGGTGAGGAAGGCAACCCCCCCGCCCCACAGGCACCCCAGAACACCCTGCTGAGGCAGCGGGCACAGGGCTGACCCTGGGGGAGCCTGCCTGTGCCCTTCAAGAACAAAACACTCGATTCCTGCACAAAGGAAAGCCGACTCCTGACATTTGGAACCATTTCTATTTCACACGAATGGTGTCTGGCAGTTTAAAATGCCCAGTGAAATGTAGTGTGTGTTGTCCCAACGCCAGGGTGGGTGACCCGAGATGGCAGCGATGTCCCTCCAAACGTCACAAATGTTCTCACCACCTTCTGTTTACAAGGCAGCAGCAAATGTGGGAGTTTTCCAGTGCTCAGCTCTGGACACATCCTGCCTCCCAACCACAGCTCCCTTCTCCCAGCCCTGCCTTAGGATCTTGGGAGCAAATGGAATTATTTTCCCTTTGAGAGGATCCAGTCTTGGGCAGACTTTATTTCCTTTGAAAATATGACTTTTATTAGGAAGGAAAACATTGTCATAGAATCACAGAATGGTTGGAAGGGACCTTAGAGACTGTCTCATTCCAGCTCCCAGTACTGTCCGCCACATGTTCAGCACCTTTAAAACCTGAGTTCTGAGGAGTGTGGGAGATCCAGGCTGGGCTGCCAGGCCCTTTATCCGGGCCCTTCGGTGCTTCAGTCAGTGCAAACAACAGCTCGATGGCATCAGGTGGACAGAGAGTGTCCTGGCTTAACTGGCCTCTCGCCTGGGCCCAGCTCCTGCCCGCAGCGCCAGCTGGTTCAGGCCCTGGGCCAAGCCAGGCTCCGGCCAGCAGCTGAGGTGAGCGCTTTGTTCCCTGGGAATAAAAACAAACCAAAACAAAGCTTCAGTCACATTCAGCAAAAAGACTTGACTGTGTAAACTACCACGAGGCGAGAGACCCAGAAATGACAGGCGCTGTGTGAACTAGGTTTGGAGGGCCCGGAGTGTGACCCCCGAGGGGGAGGCACCCGGCAGCCCCGCGGGTCGGACCCGGCCGCCCCCGCCAGCGCCGGGCCCGCTGTGCCGGCGGCTCCCGGCTGCAAAGGGAACGGGGCAGCTCCCCGGGGCCCGGCCCCCGACAAAGGCTAAAGCGGGTAATGCCCCAAATCCTGCCGCTCCTGCTGGAACGTTCGTGAGACAGACGGGAAGCGATTTACAAAACAACAAACAAACACAGCAAAAAATCACACAGAGCTGAAAGCTGGGAACAAGGAGTTTAAATGATGAGTTTAGATCACGGCACAGCTACCCTGAACTGAATTAATTGGTGTACTCAGAGCTGTCAGCTGCTGCCAGGGTGGAAATGAGCAGCAGGGCTGAGGAGGGCAAACTTCCAGCAGCGCTTTGCTGGGAGCAGCAGAACCCCGCAGCACCGGCCGGGCCGGGCTCGGCCCCTGGACAGGTCGTGGTCAGCACCGTGTCCCAGCCCGCTGCGGCCACACCGGCCCCTCTCCCGAGGGCTGCTTCCCCCCGGTTTGCTCCCTGCCCCTCTGTCCCACCTGTGATCCAGCTGCGTTTCCTGCACGGTGATTTTTGTGTCATTATTTTCACACCTTCGGTTGCCCTCTGCTCCCAGTTCCCAGAGCTCCCCCTGCCCGTCCCAGCCCATCCTGGAGCTTCCCCGGAGCAGCTCGTTACATTGACGCTGGTTCTGTTGCAGTTCAATGTCTACAGCAGAGCCCTGTTCCCAGGGAAACTGTTTTCCCGGGGGCCAGGGGCCCGGAGCGCGGCTCCGGCGGCACGCGTGCCACGGCCGTGGGCCAGCAGAGCTGCCTGGCACAGCGCCGAGCGCTGGGCGCTCGCTGCCGGCCTTTATCCAGCTTTTGTGCTGGCTCCTCCAGCCCCAGCCAGGTGGGATTTCAATACATCTGTGTGGTTTCACGGTAAACAGAGGAGGCACCATCCATGGGCCCCTGGAGAAGGGGAGTGAAGAGCTGAGGGGAAAAACAGTCCAGAGAGGGGGCATCAGATCTGGTCTGTTCGTTGCCCAATGTTTATCTTTACCTTGATACGCCAGTATGCAATGGGAAGGAACATTCGGACACACAGAGAAAAAAACAAAGGCAAGTTACTCCTGAAAAACGCTCGAGGTGGGTGAAGTTCCTGGGACCGACAGCGCTGGGTACGGTGACACCAGGACGTGCGCCAGGGCACACATCCATCAGACCCCCCAGCTCCACTGCTCCTCGGCTGCCAGGGCCGCGGGCTCACCCCGGAGCAGTGGGGTGACCTCAGCTCCAGCACAGGACACGGCACGGGGTGACCTCCAGCAGAGCAGAACCGGAGCGGCCGGAGCTGCTGCCCCGGGCCCGGGGACCCCGGGGATGAGCTGGGGCAGCCCCAGCTCCCTGCCTGCGTTCCCGGCTCCCTGCCCGCGTTCCCAGCTCCCAGCTCCCAGCCCCCTGCCCTCATTCTCAGCCCCCTGCCCTCATTCCCAGCCCCCTGCACTCATTCTCAGCCCCCTGCATTCATTCCCAGCTCCCTGCCCGCGTTCCCGGCTCCCTGCCTTCATTCCCAGCTCCCAGCCCCCTGCACTCATTCCCAGCCCCCTGCCCTCATTCCCAGCCCCCTGCACTCATTCCCAGCCCCCTGCCCTCATTCCCAGCCCCCTGCCCGCATTCCCGGCCTCTCCAGGGGCTCACCTCCTGTTCCTGGCCCCAAGCAGATGGGTAACTTGGGNCTCATTCCCAGCCCCCTGCCCTCATTCCCAGCCCCCTGCCCTCATTCCCAGCCTCCTGCCCGCATTCCCGGCCTCTCCAGGGGCACCACACTCACCTCCTGTTCCTGGCCCCAAGCAGATGGGTAACTTGGGCTCTGGAGAAGAGGATGGATTCACTGAACTTTTAGTATTCATAAACTTACTTCGGGGCTGGGGGCTGACACAAATGCTTCCTCACCCTAATTCCAAAATCCAGAGTGATGTGAGACTAACAATGCCAGTCCTAAAATTATACATAGCAGTTCAAATAGAAGCAATTTGATAATTTCCTCAGGCACACAAAGCAGCAACTCAATAAGAATAAATATGCTAATGAGTGTATTTAGTCTTGGCCATTACATTTCATAAATATTTACTGCTCAGTATTCAGAGTCCCAATTCACAAGAATCAGTCACCAACCAAAACAAGAAGTGTGAAGGGAAGCGTTGTGTTCTGCTGTGCCAATTCCAAATAGGCCCCTTTCTACAGACCCTGCCTGGGCTCCAGGGCCACACCTGCCACAGAGGGACCCCACAGCACAGCCCTGACAGTTCAGGGATGTACAGCCCTGGGGCACGGCACCTGGGCAGCACCAACACACACCTGGGCAGCACCAACACACCTGGGCAGCACCAACACACACCTGGGCAGCACCACACACACACCTGGGCAGCACCCACACCTGCTCCGAAGGCAGCAAGCAGGTACCTGAGTCCATCAGTCCCACCTGGCCATGCCCCTGTTTTCGGGAGGAAGCACTGACTGACATCAGTGAAGCCTCACAGGTGTGCCAGGGGCGATACCCACGGATCAATTCCTTGGCAGTGTGACAACTGCTTTTTCTTCTATTTCTTCTCACAGTGCTGCAGACTTCCAGGCAAAATGGTCTTCAGGAGGAAAAGGGGAAGGAGGGGACTCCATTAAATGAATAAAATAGGAAAGGGCAGGTAAAGTCATTACCTGGTGTCTTTTCAGCAAGGAACAACTAAATCAAAGCCTAATCAATATATTCCTTTCAAGTAAAGTTCAAACACAAATCTCAGCCCCAGGAGGCCAGGCTTGAGGGAGCTAAATTTACTCTGCCCAGAGGGCAAGGATGCACTTGCAATGCAGAGCAAACATCACCTGCCCATTAAACTCTGCACTCCAGAGCTGCAGCTAAAAGCTTCCCTGAGGGACAGGCCACGCAGCAGAGCCCTGCAGGAGGCACTCAGCTCCTGGAGAGCCATCCTGCCACCCACCTCCTCACCCAGCCCCTGCTGCTGTGATGCCCCACAGGGTGCCCAGGGCAGGAGCGGCTCCACGTGACCCCTCCAGTGAGGGCCACCTTGTTGGTGAGCCCCCCAACACTGGCCCAGGGTGGCAGGACCACGAGGGAAACACAGCACAGCAGCCTCAGAGCTTCCAGCAGCACTGGCTCGCTGAGCAGCCCACATTCGTACCTGGAACATCTGCCAGGAGCTGGACTGACTCCCAGGTGACAGGGAGCACGTGCCACGCCTGGGACACACCCCACACCTTCAGCAGGCCCTGGGGGGTTTCAGGACGGGGTGAAGGGCTGCACAGGGCCAGCACCAGCAGCCTGGAGTGGCCACAGAGAGGGCATGGGGGCATGGAGCACCCTCGTCACCGCACCAGCAGCGCCCAGGGCCCCGTCCCCAGGCCAGCAGAACATTTTGTGCTGTCTCTGGACAGAGCACCCAATGCCTTTCCTTCTTCTTGCAACCAGGACAAAACATCGTTCAGGTCGATATTTATTATTTGAGCTCAGCACTTAACAAACACCACATCCTGCAGTCAGTTGCCACCTCCATGTGTTCAAGTCAAGCAAAAGGAACTTGAAAAGGGAACCAAGTGAAAATGGTAGAAATGTTGGAGCACTTACAGGGATAAATAATGCATCAACATAGCACAAGTTTCCTCCTACAAAAGGATTTTTTATTGTGTGGCCTTAACTTGGCTCCGAACTGCTCTCAGAACTTGTCACCTGTCCTGCCCCACCCTGGCAGGGAGCTCCTACCTTGGACATGAACAAGTTAATTCAGCCACATTGTAATGAAGTTCTAAAAACTTCCACACACAGCTCTGGCTTACTGGGTCACCCCTACCCCTCCTGGGCTGGAAACTTTGCCCAGACTTTGCCTGCAGATCCCAGGGCCTCCTTTACCCTCTCAGGAGGAAGTCATGCTCTCACCAGCAGAGCCAGACTGGGCTGTGCTGGGAGCTGGCATTTACTGACATAACTGCTCAGACTCGCAAATTATTCACAAAGAAAGTTTTGGGCAATAACGTGAGTACACATCATTCATTAACACCTTTTCTGAACAAGAAATAAAAGATAAATACAAATGCTGTAATTTCCACCCAAATGCACTATGACTTCTACCAAAAAGCTCCAAAGTGCAGCAGGACAGCTTCTTCTCATATATTTTTATTCAGAGTTGGAATAAAATAAGAGAAATGTGACAAATGTGTAGAGTTGTGAAATGGCGCTGGCAGTCCATTAGGCATTAAAAAACCCCCACCCTACCCACAGAATAGGCTCATGTCTCCGTTACAAAAATAATGATTAGATAAATCAGTGCCTTTGGTGTCCTTGAAGAGCTTTACGAAGCGTAACTTTTCCCTCTCTTTCTACAAAACACAGATATTTAATCTGGACTGTGTAAATACACGAGCTTTATCATAGCCATGCACAGAATTTAATATTCATGCAGTATTTTCTCCTGCTCGTCGTGCAGCTCATGCCCTGCTCCGTTTCCTGCCCCTCACTCTGCTGCTTGCCGCTGAGCCCCGGCTCCCTTATCTCCCGGGCTCTGCAGCGCTGGCGGGATCAGCGAGATAGCAGCAGTCAGGGCTCGGCTCCTGCCCACGCCAGGCAGTGTCACACTGCAGCTGCTGATACAGCAGGACTTGCTGGCCGGGCCGGCAGCGGGGCAGCGGGGGGGACACGAGGGGTAAACGGAGACCAGGGGAACATTTCTCTCTTGGCTACTCCAGAACCTTCAACATCGCCGCCCTGCTGCCACCGATCGCATCTGGGTGAGGAGTGCCTCGGGGCCAGGGCCGGGCCAGGGAAGGGTCCCTGTGGAGCAGCTTGGGAGGAGTGGGGTGCCCGGAGAGCAGAGCCAGCTGCTGCCTGGGGACAGGGGGCTACGGGGGTCTCACCACGCAGCCGACCAGGCCTGCTGTGCCCGTTTCCCTGTTCACAGACCTGCAGGCACTGCCGCAGCTGTGAGGGTTTCTGCAGCCCTGTGGAGGCACCAGGGCAGGTTTCACCACGCCTGGGCCACGGCTCCGTGCGGCCGCAGCCAGCGCCACTGCAGCTGCACTGCTGCTTCTGCCCTTTTCTAGCCTGGGCACAAACACCTCGGGCTACAAAACCCAAGCAAATTAAAGACCAGCCGTGGAAACCGAGCAGGTTTCAGCAGCAGCTCTGGGCGCAGACTCCAACAGCAGAAGCAGCAACGAGAGGCTGGGGCCATCGGGCCCTGCCCCAGCAGAGAGGGGTGTCCACGGGGCCACGGGAATGTCCAAAGGCCGCAGAATTGTCCGCAGAGACCACAGGAGTGTCCACGGGGACTGCGGGTGCTGCCAGGCTCTGGGGTCCTCCACGTGCCCACCTCAGTGGGAAAACAGACAGGAGGCTGCTACAGCCACTTAAACACCAAGCCAAGCCAAGCCAAACCATGTCAAGCCAAGCCAAAAGCCAAGCCAAACCAAACCAAACTTCATCAGAATCACCTGCTTGGTCCCCATGGATAGTTAGGGTCTGCACAGCATGACCCGAGCCCCCGAATCTCTTCAAAGCACAAAGCTCCAGAGAAGAAGGCTCCCACTGACCCCCATGCCCAGGGCACGCTGCAGATGTGGCTGTTAGATCGGGTTGGTCAATAGGACACAGCCCCCTGGAATGAAAGGCCTTGGGATGCTGGTTCCCTTGGGATGCTCTGCTGGAGAGCTTTTATCCCTGCTCATAATTCTGGCTGAGACACAGCTACTGAAGTGCCAGAACTGCTGGAGGGGAAGTGACTGGGGCTGCTGTAAATACATCCAGCTGCAAAAACCATCTAACGGCTGGAGAAAGATGCACGACGTGATGTAAATTCCCAGGGCCTACTTTTGACTACTTCAGTGTAAAGGTGCTATAGAACCACAAATTGTTATTACAGTATTAGCTGGTACAACGAGGCATTAAGAAGAAGAACTGCCTCAATGCCTGGGGGAAATCAGGAATGAGAATGAATTACAGAATGATACAGTTATACATGCCCTGCTTTAAAATGTATTTGAAACAAAACGATTACCATAATAAAAGTAAATCCATTTCTGTTCTGCTTATTCTCTGTAGACAAAAGAAAGGGTCAAACATTTTTTCATCAATTAAAAGATGTAAAGAATCAGGACTCAAAACATCAATTTAATTCTGAGCGCAGATAATCTGGTGATTTGAAAGAAATAGGATCTAATTCAGGGAAGAAATTCAAGTAACAAATTACTTACCTTCCTCACGCCTTGTTTCCAAAACTGACTGTGTGACTTTCCAACACAGCTGCCTGTCTGTGAGCAGCCTGTCCTAAGAAAGAGGGACAGAGCAGAACACCCTTTCCTTTTTCTGTCTACTTAGTAAATACTGAGTAAACTCTGCGTTAGAAAGTTGGTGCTCGATCCCTGAGTAGGGGATTCATCTCTTCACATATTTTGCATGACAGCCCCAAGGGCAAACACAAGGAGACAGAGGAACATCAGTGCAGTGAGGGGCTGTGGTGTCCCCTCCAGGGCCAGCGCTGCCGAAGGTCCAGCGGGCTGTCCCCAGAGGGGGCGTGGCTGAGAGGGGACACCCCGAGAGCCACAACACAGGGGAGCTCATGGGGCTGCAGGAGGGGAGCAGCTCCCTGACCCAGGAGGGGCAGCAGCACAGAACACCCACCTCTGCCCCCAGCTGCTCTGCCAGGAGCTTATTTCTTTATTCAGTCTTCAGTGCCACCTTTGCAGGGGACAGAAGAGGGAGGCTCAGGGCAGATATTGACCCCAGATTGATCCCCTGGCAGGGCCGCAGCGGCACAACACAGGCACAGGGAGAAGTCTATTAATGAGCTCCAACTACTAAATTATTGACTAGTTAAGTACTGCAAATTTGGTCTAATTGTTTTCATGATGGGAGTTTAATTAAAGTGTCTTTTGTATACAAAGTCCAGCAGTATCCTTGTTCAGATAGCGTCAGGGAGAGTTTCCAAAGCCTGCCTGGCTTTCAAAACCAAATTAAAAGTTACATCCAATGCAAAGCTCTTCAAAAGAGGGAGCTTCTGTGTGGGAGAGCACTTTAATTCCCAGCTCCAGCTCACAAGTCCTGCTCCTGAGCCACCTCTCCCCATCAGGGAGACATCTCACACTGTGCCCTCCATGCTGTGAGACTGCAGCTTCCATGGCCACGGGAAACGAGGGAAGTGTCGGGCAGCAATGGAAACCTGATGGCCATGGAGGCATACAAAATGAAAAGTGAAGGAAGGCCCCCAGGGAGGAGGGGGAAGCAGTAAAACTAGAACAGGAAGGGACATCAAGTGACACCAAAATTTCCAGTTGCACACGAGTCTCCGCTGCAGAAAGGGAGGTATCACCTGCCCAGACACACGGGAACTTGCCAGTGCACAGCTCCAGCACAAGTCCAGGCAGTTAGAGCAGAGTTTGCCCACTGACCTCCCCTTCGGCTTGGCACTGAGAGCTCTTCCCAGATCCCCCCTGGCACCACGGACCTGCCCAGGTGAGCTCATACCTAACACAGCGCACGTGTTTAGGGCAAACACGGGTGCATCACTCCAGAAATTGTCCCTCACCCAAACACAGCCACCTGCAAGCAGAGGGGAGCAGCTGACAGGACACAAACTGGTTTGATATTGCAGCCAGGAGCCCCGGAGTGCTCCCGAGCTGCATCCCCACAGCAGCACTGGACAGCACTGGGACAGTGGCAGGAGTTCAGCCAAGACAGTGACACCAGTGCTCCCTGGCCTCCAGATACACAGATATGCCTCATCATGCCTTTTGCATGGCTTATAATTTATTTATGGTAATACCTACTTGCTCCTAGGTATTTCCAGACATTTATATGCCCTGCTTGGAAGCAGAAGAACCCAAGAGTTCACTTTGCTAGAATATGGAGCAGTTGGCAGCACCACATCCACATTTATTTAGCACAAAATAACACCTGCCACTAAGAGGAAGAACTACACTGTGGTAAAATTGACTGTTTGGGACTAAGCAAGTGTCACTTCAATTGCCCCAGTTCCATCAGGGACACCAGGAAGGTCGCAGCCTCCGCTCTCTGACTTGCAGTTCTCTAGCTGAAAATAATAAAGGATCTTAAACTGGCTGAACTCATCCACACCCACGGATGAGGGTCTGCCCAATGCCAAAGGCACGGGTCCTTGCAGGGACCGGATTGGCGGGTTGATTTTTCAGCGCATCGCTCTGCAAACGGAGCCAGCACAGCCCTAAGGCGGCCGGGCTGAAACGCTCGGGACTCCCACCAGCAGCGCCCCCCGGCAGGTACCTGGCCCTGCAGCTGCGGAGCACGGCCCTGGCCCCGCCGGCTGGAGCTCTCCGGCGGGCGATGCCCGGGAGCGCCTGCGGCCACCCCGACTGCTCCCGAGGAGCCCCGGCGGGCCCGGAGCGGGCAGAGCCGGGCACATAGCCCCGGGGTGCGGGCAGAGCCGGGCACAGCCCCGGGGTGCGGGCACACAGCCCCGCGGTGCGGGCACACAGCCCCGCGGTGCGGGCACAGCCCCGGGCGCACAGCCCCGGGGTGCGGGCACAGCCCCGCACAGCCCCGGGGTGCGGGCAGAGCCGGGCACACAGCCCCGGGGTGCGGGGCTCCTCACCGCGTTTCCTTGCTTCTCTCAGGTGCAGCTCTACAGCCGCGTGTTGCTGATGCCCTTGGCATAACTCCTCCGTCTACTCACACGTGAATGTCCCCGCACATTGCTCCGTGCTGAAATTTCCCTCCTGCTCTCCAGCCAGCAAGTGCTGGACGCAGTGAGCTCCAGGGCCCGCTGGGGAGGTGACAGCGGCGTGCCGTGCACGCCTGGCCCTCCTTGAACCACCTGGGCGGGGCAGATGAGCGGCCCCGGCGCCCAGGGCACCCCCGGGGGCAGCAGGGCCCCGGCAGGTGTGGGAGCAGCGTGGGGGAACCTGCCGGGCTGCAGCCGCAGCCGGCAGCCTCTGCCCCCCGAGCGGGGTCACACCGAGCTGGACCCTGGCAGCACGCCGGGACGGGGACCTGCCCAAACCAAACGCCCCAACACAGGGCACGAGTGAGTGACCAGCTGCAGGAGTTAAAGCCTCCACAGCAGCAGGCCCAGCATTCAAAGCTGCAATGCAGCTCTGGAAGGCCCAGAGAGAACAGAGGGTCCCAGCAAACTTTTGAAACAAAGCAGTTTAAAAAGCCAGAGGAATGTGTCCAGCATCCCAGTGAGGGCTTTTAAGAATGCCTGAGGGGATTTAGTTTTTTCTGAAGTTACTGGGTTTTTTCCTAAACACCCTCAGAGCTTTCTGAAGTCACGTGGACCTTGCTGGACAGGCTGCATGCTTCCCAGGGAACAGCACCAGGCAAAAGCAACAGCAAATTACAAGAGACACCAGAACAAAGTAGGAATTAATGGGGTTGACATCAGCTGGAAATAAATCTTTTTTTTTTAAAGAAAGTCACATGTATCACATACCTGCTCATTTCAAAGCTACAGGAATTAGAAATTCCACTCTGATCCTGCCATGAATGTGCATCCAGACATTTCTATGTTCCACTCTGCACAGGGCACGATCTCCAGGCAAAGCCCCGTGGCAGCTCACACCTCTGGGGCGCAGCAGACACCCACAGAGGAAAGGAAATGTTTGGGAAGGAGCACGCTCCATGCCAGGGGCTGGCAAGCAGGAGAGAGCTGATAATTTTTGAACTTCTGTCCAAGCATCTGCTGGTAGACACGAGGGCAAAGCAAGGCTCTGCCTCACCTGCTGTGCAGAGCAGCAGGCAGCCTGCTCTGGCTGCAGAGCAGCACAGAAAATTAATTTCCAGCAATTATTTGTTCTCTGGCCAAAGAACCCGACCTCGTGTGTGAAGAAGCCAGAGGAGAGCTACAGGACACCTACAGCTGCTGCTCCAAACGCATGCAAGGGCCCAAGAAATCCTATTCAAACCCCTCTCACTCCAGGCATTCAAAAGGCAGCAAAAAGCCATTTCTGAGGGTCTGGGCCTGCAGCAGCAGCCCAGAGCAGGCACAGGGGCTGTCCAGTGCCCAGCACTCTCCAGGCTGGGTGCTCCCAGCTCCCTCCCAGTTCTCCCAGTCTCACAGACTCCTCACTTGCAGAGGACACATCCTGTGTCCATGTCAGTGAGTTTGCAGAGCTGTATTTCTTTTCTGCATACTAAGTCAAGATTCTTTTTCCAAGTAGATGTCAGGTTAGGGTTAGGTTAACAGCTTGATCTGGGGAGTGAAAGAATTATAGCTTTAAACACACACACACCAAAAAAAAAAAAAAAAAAAAATAGGGTAGAATCAGTTCTCAGTATTTGGACAGTATCACCGGCCCCAGAGGCAGGGCTGAGGGTTCTGGAGGGCACATCAGCTGGATTATCCCAAACGAGAGCACTCAGCTGCTGCAGCCACTGCCAAGGGCCACTCAAACGCTCCAGGGCCGAGGGAGCTGCTCAGTGCCCAGGCAGGCTCCCCAGACCCTGCAGGTCACCTCACCTTCATGCTTCCCACCCTGAAGCCAATTAGGCAAGGGAAGGATCAGAGGAGCTGATTTCAAGTGGTTTCAAGGCAGCACAACCAACCTCTGGACCAGGCAGCAGGGGAACAGCTCGGACTTCTCTTTACCAGCAGCTTCTCTAATTCTTAAAAAAAGCCATTTGAGGAAATGGGATCCTTTGAAACAAGACAAACCACAGCAAAGCATGAGGGTTTTACAACTTGACTAAATTACCGTTCTTACAATTTCAGGAATTCCATTCTGGCACATTGCAAGTCTCCAGTAAGTAATCCCCAAATGCAAACCTGATGAGAGAAGAGAATCAGGAGGGAAGAGTCACAGTAGCATATATTACCATTTTTAAAATAAAAGCAAAGAATTGGAAGACTTTACAGCACAGCAAATGTACAAGCAGAAATGCTGGCAAATTACAGAGCACTTGGGGAAGATTTCTTTTTTTTTTAAGTGCTGCTGCTGCTTTGCCAGCGGGTTGTAACAGGGCTGCCACAGGCCCCGTGCCTCAGGAGGGCACCTGTACCCAGCACTGCCACCCAGGCCCCTCACACAGCTCAGGGGACAAACATTGCCCTACAGTCGCCGCGGTGCCCTGGGCCAGTGCCACTGCCAGTGCCACTGCCAGGCTGCGTGGGGACAGGACCCCTCCCCCAGCCCGGGAGGGTCTGGCAGGACCCCCAGAGACCCTCCCTCCTGGCAGCCCTTGGTGGACAATGACTGGGGTGAGAGGAAAGCCCAGGGAAGCGAGTGGGCAGCCCAGCACACAGGCTGGGCTTCAGTGGAGTCCTGCCCCCGCCCCAGCTGCCATTCCCAGGCTGGCTCTCCCAGCAAACACACTGGGCACAGGATCTACAGAGCAGTCCTTCCTCATCACACACTTTTCCTATTGAGTTGGACTCCGTGACAAGGACAAAACTATCTATTAGGAAACAAATTACAGTTATTTAGTACTTCTGAAAAACGGCTGGCTTTTAGAATCACTTTGCCTTTTAATATTTAATGACCCAGATCAAGAACAGAACGCTCCCGGAGGAGCAGCCAGCTGGCAGGCAGCCCAGGGGAAAGAATTCTCTGGGATCGTGGAGCACCTTCTCAGACAGCTGCATTTGGTGGGATCTGGGAAACCAAACTTCATTGGGTTTGGTTTCTGAACTGGAACAAACACATCATGTGGATAACACGAAGCACCTCCACAAGCAGAGAGCATGAGCAGGGGAGAGCAGCTCCCTGAGCTGCAGAGAAGGGCAGCACTGACGTGAGGCTCCCTGGGCACCCTCGCCAACAGCTCGCTCACAAACAGCACAAGCCTGGCACAAAAAACCACCCCGAAACCAAAAGACATCTCTAAATGCATGGCAAAGAATTCAGGGGCTAAAACTGTGGGGATTAAAGCATTGGGGACTAAAAATATAATGCCTGAGAGTTGCTCTTTCATCCAAAATGAATATTTGATTGCAGTTCCTGTAGGAGGAAGAAAGTGGGTGGTTTCCCCCCAGGTCCTAGGGCACTTGTTTCCCACGTGGTGCCACAACTGTTAGCACATCCTAGACATTGTAAAGGCTGCTGTAGGGCACCACCCCGGGTAAGAAAAGCAGGCTCAGAACAGGACTTCTGAGGATGAGCACTGGTTGGGAGGTTACACAGCTCTGGCTAGGAATGAGACACAGAAGGGACCTGACTCCCTGCTGCAAAAGGCAATCAGCATCCACCTGGATGACAAACCATATTGTACAGCACAGGATAATTTGGCGTTCTCAGATAATACCGGAACGCTACTGTGACTTCCATACTAATGCAAATGCCAGGCTAAAGAAATACTGCCATCAGCCTGGTACCAAAGAAAACACAAAGCTTTAGGGAAGGCGGGGAAATTGCATTTTAAGGCTAACACAGTTAGGTAATGCAATTATGATGAGCAATCACAGGTGCTCCAAAACTCTGATATAACAAAATTCTGATGTAAAAGGAATCTTGCTTTCAAAGCTAAAAAGGTTGACAACTCCAGAAAAAAAACTGTTCAATAAACCTAGCTCTACTGTTTTTTCTTGCTGCAGAACACAAGCTGATTTTAAAAGCACAAGGTTTTCAAGGCCTGTTCTATACCAAAATTGGAGGCTTCTCCACTGCGTGCTGCTTTGAAATGGCAGTAGTGGCATAATTACATTATCGATGTAACTTGCACTCTCCAAGGCCCAATCGTGTGAAACAAAGAGCCATTTACATAAATCTTTCACTAAATAGCAGGCTCTATTACCCAGTATTCAAACAGAAATAGACTCAATTTCCTACACGTAACTGTGAAAGAAATAACGTTACGAGTCTTCAAGCAGCTGTAATGACTGGGAGAGGCGAAGAGCCCCAGAACCCGAGTGCCCAGCCAGGCACAGCCGCCCGCAAGGTCCCGCTGCCCGGGGCGGGATGGACCGTCCCCCGGTCCCGCTGCGTTCCGGGAGCCCGGCAGCCTGAGCCTCGGAGCCCCGAGGCAGGGCCGGCAGCCCCGGCCCGGACCGCCGCCCTCCGCACTCTGCTGTCCCCCCGCTGTCCCCGTGTCCCGGTGTCCCCCCGCTGTCCCCGCTGTCCCCGTGTCCCCNCCCCAGCTGTCCCCGTGTCCCCGCTGTCCCCCCGTTGTCCCCGTGTCCCGCTGTCCCCCCGCTGTCTCCGCTGTCCCCCCGCTGTCCCCGCTGTCCGCCCCGCCTCGGTCCCCCGGCACCTCCCGGGCAGCGGCGCCACCGTGTGGCCGTCCCGCAGCGCCGCACGGGGACCCGGCCTGACCCCGCACAGGGACCCCGGGAGTGGGACCCCGGGAGAGGGACCCCCGGCACAGGGACCCCGGCGCAGGGACCCCGGCGCAGGGACCCCGGGAGTGGGACCCCGGCACAGGGACCCCGGCACAGGGACCCCCGGCACAGGGACCCCGGCACAGGGACCCCCGGCCCCAGGGCGGACTCGCTCCCTTGGCCGCCTCAGTCCCCCCGCCCGCAGTCGCATCCCCGGCCCTCAGCGGCGCCATCCCTCAGAATGCCAAAGCCTGGGAAACAGGGACAGGTATCCCGACAAAGTGTGCACGCTTCTCCTAAAATCGTTAATGAGCTCCTGTAATAAATTTCTTTTCTGACTGATTTGCTTATTTCCTCCCTCACACTGGACCTACAGCAACCACAAAGCTGACTTTGCCTGTAACCCACCCACAGTTCTGAATTATTTTTCCCACCCCGCTGTTGGCTTCGAGTATCTCCAGAAACCCTCAGCACCTCAGCTGGGGGTTCCAGTGGTCCCAGGGCCATCGCTCGCATTGCTCCAACCAGGACCAGCCGCTCTCCACTTGCAAAAACCCAGCAAATAAAACAGCACCAAGAATTTCTGTGCTCTCGCTCATCACCCAGCAAATGCACGGACTGTTTTCCACTAACAGCAAGAAGCAGAACTGGTCGCATTGGTCACTGCTCCGAGTCCAGGGAATTCAGACCCCACGTACCTTTGCTGGCTGGAACGTGAGCCATCGTTTCCAGAAGCAGCAGGTACCAGTGGTGTTTCACAGAAGCTGTTGGAGGGGAATCACTGGCCACTCGGTCTGCACAGAGTTCTGCAGCAGAGAGACATCCCAGAGCTCCCACAGAACGGTTCGTATAAAATTAAAATATTTCAAAGCAATGAAGGGCTGGGTTTACGTGCAGATCAGATGCAGCCCACATAAATCAAAACAACAACCTCAAAGATTTGCAAAAATAATGATGTTTAAATACATAAATATTCTGATTCTTTGTTTTTTAACTACAGGGAAATAAGGCAGTGATACTGCAAATTCAGCTAAAGCTTTCCAGATTCCTCCACTTGTTTTCTGCCTTGGAAGGGTGGTGGCTGTGAATAAATGTAAATTAAAAAGCCACTGCACAGATTAGTCACTGTGATAAAGATTGATAAATACAAAACACTTTCACATACAGATGTGCATATTTCAAATACAGATCAATTCATTTGAACAAAGTGTTCTGTTCCCAGGTCATGGACTCACTTTAAAACAACCCCTGCAATAAATTAAAGGCCACCCAAAAAAACCCAAACCCCACAATGGCGCTTTCCACTGTCCAAGGGACCTCTGTGCTCCTTCCTCATGGACCACAAGTTGCAGCTGATAACAAAATCCCCAGCTGAGGCCACACATGGGGTTTCTGTGGGCCAGGATTTGTCTTGGCACTAACATGCCCTTGAAGGACTCCAACAGCTTCGGCTCTGGTCTCCTCCGAGAGCTTGTCTGGTCACACCTCCCCACCCTGTTTTGCAGCATAACAACATTCCAAGGCTCCACCTGCACAGTCACAACAGAGAGAGCCAGGGCAGGAGCCCTCAAGCCGACTTTAACCAAGGCATTTATTAGTAACTCTGGGAATCACCTCTCCAACGCCCCTGCGTTCTGGGTTAAAGCCATGCAGCACACTGCTAGCAGGCACAAACAAGGCTTATTTAAGCTCCCAGTTCTGCACTCCGGGCCGGTGCTCTCAGCCTCACTGCTCAGCTCCCGATGCCCTTCCCGAGTCGCACGGACGCGGAACAGGGGACACAGTTCCATGGGCGCCTCTGCTTCGGCGCACACCCGTCACAACCAAGAGCACTAACTCTACTTCTCCTTTCCCCCTGAGCTGCCAAACACTCAAAGTCAGCAAGAGCTGGCCCTGGCTCCTCTTTCCCAGATTTGCTCCGGGTTTTCCCGCGCGTGTCAGAGCACATCCGTCGGTTCGCCATGGTGTGGCAGCCAACAACAGTGAGTGAATGAGGCTGCCCGAGCCTGCCAGAGACACAGCTCCCGAGTTCTGCAGCAGGGCAAGAGAAGAAATGGTTACTTTTTTTGCTCTTGGGTTTGTTTTTTCTTTAGAGAAACCCTTAAATGACTTTTTCCTCTTCTGAGGCAAAACAAGAACAGCTGTAGAAAATTAGCAAAAAAACGAGAAATTGACTCCAGACTAAGCATCTTTGCCTGTAGTTACTGTTCAAAGTCCTGGCAGTTGCGAGGATATTTGGGTTTTTCCTTTGTTCCTTTGAATATCACATACAGGATTTGGGTTTTGGTACAGTGCACACCACCACTCCAGGGGTCTGCTTCTATTATTGAGCCATTAAACGCCAGAAAAAAATATAGGTGATCAATTAAACCAAAACCATGCCACCACGTTTTTTAGAGAGTCCCGTATTTCACCCACCATTCTCCTCAGAGACACTTCAGCTGACCCCACTGAGATCACATGCAGAAGCCTGGTGAGTTCAGCAAGTCCAATGTCACCTCTCCGGGCTTTCAGCAAACAGGAAAAACTTGTTATTTTTTGGCAGAAGCGCAACACGTCATCTTCCACTCCTACCCTGGCCCATAAAGTGACGCAGTTCGTAGAGATCCGGCAATTTTTGCTAAGAGCAGAACGTACTGCCCGGCTCCCGGANCAGCGAGCGCCTCGGCCCCGCCCGGAGCCGGCGGGTGCGCTGGGCTGGCGGCGGGACGGGCTGCAGCAGGGCGGCGCTGGGGCTCCCTGCGCCCCCCACCCTGTGCCCGCAGCCCAGAGCGGATGGAGGCAGGGATGGGCGCTCGGAACAGAGCAGCAGAAATAAAACCACGGCACAAGTAGCCCACTGCCTCGACAGTCAGCTCACCAGGATGCTGTAGCAAAGTTCAAACTTTCGCCATGTGAAACAAGAGCATTTATTGGGTAAATGAAGTCAGCGTATTACCAAAAATAAAAGGAGTACATTGGAAGCTGGGGAAGCAAATCCCTGCTCTGCTTGGTCCACGGTTCCAGGACACTGGAAGCTGTGGGATAGGACTGAGCAGAGCAGAGCTCAGCTCCTGGCTGCAGGCATCGCCCCTGTGACATGTCCACGTGATGGGAACAGCTGACACAGCCAGGAGTGACAGTGCTTGAGAAACATTATAATTACCAAAGAACAATAAATATTGGTTTTATAAGCGCATATTTGTGTCTAGTTTTATTGTAAACACTATCAGACAATTTTGCCTGGTTACTTCTTTCTTATCTTAAGCCAGCAAACCCTCCAACAAGGCCAACGAACTGAGATCAAACAGGTCATATTCGAGGGAAGGGATGTGCCTGACAGCAATTTCTGATTTGGGAAGTCTCACTTGCCCTCAGCGATACCCCAAGGACAACATTTTTTCACACTGCTGACATTTCACATTACTGATATGACTAATGAAGCCGATCAAGTATCTCCTGTAGATTGATGCACTTCAAAAAAAAGAAACCCTCAGTACCCACAGCACAATTTTAGCAGAAGACATGGAAGTGTAGGAGCTAGAACAGTATTATTTTGAATAATTTCAGTATTGCAGAGAAACCTTGTAACCTACCACAGGAAAAGAGAAACTTGGCCATAAATTATCCTGCCTGGGCTTGCAGTCTCAGCATGAAGCACATGAGAGCAACCTCTAACTCATCAGGGTCTCAGAGGTAATATGGGAGTTAAGGCTGCACTGACATTACTCCTGAATATAAAAAAAGTAATAAGTTAATGCTTTAGAGAAAAAATGCCATTTCCCCTGTTTGCCTCAGGCTCTCACAGCCCCTGTGCTCTGTGCACCAGCAGCAGCCTGCAAAGGATCCCCATCGTTGCTTCATCTCACTAATTAGAGTTTACCTGCTGCAGATTACAACACGGCATTAGTATTAAGCAAGAGCTGTCCTGCTCACCCGCAGCCTGGTCCTGAGAAGTGCTGAGCAGCATACAGGGGAGTTTTAACACAGCTCTTCCTTGTAGGGAGGCTAAAACTTAATAATTTTCATTTAGAATAATAAATCCACATACATTTTTTTAAATACCTCCAGGTTTGGGAAGGGTTTTCAATTCCCCCCATAAATCGGACCCCAAAGGAAACCCTGTGTCGCTGAAGCAGGTGTCAGGTCAGCAAAGCCTCAGGAAATGCTTGTGACCCTGCAGGGCACAGAGAGAGAACTGCAACAGCAGTGCCATTTTCGGTGCTCTGCAAGTTAAACCCGGAGAGGCACTGCTGGGACAAGCCAAGCACAGACCTGGGCTGGAATCCACTGGTACCAGTACCCCCTGTGCACCCGCACTGGTACCAGCTGCAGCTGCACCGGTACCGCCTGCACTGGTACCAGCTGGCACCGGTAATGACTGTGCACCTGCACAGACTGGTGCCGGTACCGCCTGCAGCTGCACTGGTACCACCTGCACACCTGCACTGGTACCACCTGCAGCTGCACCAGTACCGCCTGCACTGGCACCAGTAATGACTGTGCACCTGCACAGACTGGTGCCAGTACAGCCTGCACGCCCGCACCGGTACCAGCTGCACACCTGCACTGGTACCACCTGCACTGGTACCAGCTGGCACCAGTAATGACTGTGCACCTGCACAGACTGGTGCCGGTACCAGCTGCACGCCCAGCACGGTGCTGACGCTGCCCCAGTCCTGCTGGTGGAGCACCCCGTGGTCAGCCCTGGCTGTGCCGGGCACCAAGCACCCCCGGGGGACAGTGCCAGCACAGGCACGCTTTCGGCCGAGTCCCGGCTGCAGGGACACTTATTTACACGGGTGCTTTACCTCCGAACGCCGCACGTTCCCTCGGGGTCAGGGACGCACCTGCCCCGCACCCGGTGCGAGGGACGCGCTCGCCCTGCCCAGCGTGGGGCAGCCCGGCTGCAAGGCTGGACAGGCGCCCGGGGCAGGCCGGAGCAGAGGCGCGGTTTCGCGCTGGCGGTGAGGTAAGTACCGAGCGCCTCTCCCGACTCTTGAGCGCTTGTCACGGCCGCGGAAGGCCGAGCACCCGCAGGGGCGCGGCTCGGGCTCAGGCAGCGCACACCCGGCACGGCTGCAGCCCGCTCTCGTCGCACGCCGGACACCGCAGCGCCCGGTAGGACTCCCGGAATCTGTTTGCCAGCATCGAGAACTTGCTTCCGTGGCACAGTGAGCAGGGAGCACAGCCTGAGCCTTTGCACTGGGAGCAGCCGTGTTCAGCACTGCCCTCCTGAAACAGACAGCAGGAAAGAGTCTGTTAGTGGGTGTGAGACGCCAGAGTCAGGAACATTCTTCAAAGAGGGAAATTCTCCCGGTCTTTGCCCTCACGGTTGCTCCTGACACACCACTCCGCCTGTGACAATCAGTTCTCCACAGCAAGGACTTTGACAAAAAGGCTCCCAACATGCTTGGGGAGAATTTGTGGCTTCTGCTAGAAAATGAGAAGTTAATATGACTGGGCTTATAACACAATACTCTGAACTCATCTTTTTCCTCTGCACAGCTCCACCCATCCTCCTGTCATTTCTTGTCACACCATTTCCACTCTGTAGCCTCAGGTTTGAGCCACACTTCATTTCTTCAGGGATTGCTCGTCACCCTCTCCCCAAATCCCTCATCACCACCACGCACACCCTTCTTTCGAGCTGTCCTTTGTGCCTGCCTCTCTCCTACTGTGCCAGGCAGCCTCGTTCAAATCCCACCTGGAAATTCCTGGGAGCAGAAGGACTGCAGTGCGGGCCAGACTCAGTTCCATGAAACTGTATCAGCTCCATGTGACAACATTAGGTTTTGTGGGATCAAATCATGGTCAAACTAATTGGGATTCTGACCAACAAAGACTCCCCCGTGAGAAAGCAAATGTAAGGCACAACCTTATTTCAGCTGATACTAAAATTTTAGCCTGAAGCAGTCTCAGCCACAGAGCAGCTGTGTTTAGCCTTGTCAGGCTGGAGAAACTCTGGCCTGCTGTTATCCCACTGGGAGGGGTGACAGGGGATGGAGCCCGGCCAAGCCCTGTAAAGCCATCTCCAGGGGAAGAAATCAGTGGGAGATGAGCACCTGGAACCAGCACTGCTGTCCCCAGAGCAGGATCTCAGCACAGTGCTGGTCTTTGTCTGCTGAGGGAAACGAGGAGCAGAGTGGTGCTTTTTATCCAAACGTAGATACAGAGATGGATGGGACTGGGTGGTTTGACCAGGGTTAAGGGGGAAAAGCACATTCCATTTTCTCTTACCTGCACATGCTGGTTGCAAGTGACCTTATTCTCCACATCTTTTTTACATCCACCACCAAATCGTTCTTTCTTCTCCCGGTACACGAAGGTCCAGTCGTTTATTCCCTCTGTCTGGATGACCCTTCTCAGGAGCTCTTTCTGGTCCATCGGTGCACGGATGATTTTCAGGTTGTTGGTGTAGATGATGATCTTGCCAAAATCTACAACTGGGGAAGTCTGAAGAAGGAAGTTGCCAGTGTCTCACCAGTATAGATTCACTCTGCAAACACTGATGGTCCCTGTGCTTCCAGAGGAGTGCCCCCTCCAACAGCCCAGCTCCCCTGACCAGCCCCAGAGCATCCAGCAAATTGGTGGAGGTACAGCCCTACTGGGTGAATTTGTATTTTTTTCTAGTCATTTTAAAGCTAAACTTGGTCAAACATTTCCCTGAGAGCAGCACTTTGCTGACCTGGTCCCTCCTCTCTGGGTGTCGTATGGAGTTACTGGGGCCTATTGTTTTACACACTCTTCATATTTCACTCTAAGTGTCTGTGTCAGAAGCCATGCAAAAGGAGATGTTCTCCTAAAAGTTGCCCTGAGTCCCATCAGCTGCCATGAGGTGGCTGGTGCTCTCCTGGCAGTGGGGCACCTGCTTCCCTGTGGGGAGAATTGTGAGGGGGAGGCAGGTGAGCACCAGGGCTGCCCCCCTGCAGGAGGTGAGAGCCTCGTGTGTGTTACAGACACGGTGTCTCCAAGCAGCAGGCGCGTGCTGGTGCAACACAAGCTGGCACTGGACAGTGTGGTCACTGGAGGTGTCTGTGGCTGGGGAGACTGCAGAGGGAGAGCAGTGCTGCCCAAGAATGCAAAACAAATTCATGGGCTGGATACGATCGCAGTAAGGCACTGTCTTAGGGCAGGAGAGATTCACCATGGTCTGATGTTTTCAGGCAAACTGCATGTCCAGTGTGTCAACGGGTCAAATATCAGCCACCTGCATTTCCCACTCACAGCTTTGATGAGCACCAGGAATTAACAGACTCTCCATGTGTTCAAATCAAGGCCATAAAAAGTATTTACACTTATTGTGCATGTACTGCCTCTTTATTAGGACTAAAGAAACACTTCTCTATCAGTGGCATGAATTGGATGTTAAGAAAACAGCCAGTGAAACTAAGCTGGGATTGTCAAAGTACCCAAAGAGGAATTCTGGCTGCCAGAGGGTGCAGACACCTGGTACCCTGATGGCAGCACTGGCTTCCTGCCAGCTGAAGGCACACAACTTTAATATTTAAATATATCTAATCAACTTAACATCCTCCTTGACTGATCTAGATGCAGTAGGATTCCCATGTACAGATACCAATATGTATGGAAATGTTCTCTTTTACTCTACCCAATGGACAGATGCAGACCAGGACTGGGAGAAGCCAGAGCACAGCTGGAGCACAGCTGGCAGATGCTGTTCCCTCCTGCCTGCACTGCTGCAGGCCCTGAGGATCCTGCCACGTGCGGCATACTAGCATACAGAATTCCTGGAACAATGGCTGGAGAGCCACAACCACCCTTTTCAAGTGCTGGCCTGACAAAACCGTTTTCTGGGATGAGGCTGCAGTGTGAGGCCCCGTCACCATGTTACTCGGAGCAGGATTTAGCCCGGAGCTGGTCCCCAGAGAGGGGACAGCCCCGGGCAGCACTTACCCTGCAGGGGCTGGCGCCGGGCTGGCAGTCGCTGAGCAGGGGCGCGGTCCCCGGGAGCCCGTGTGTCTGATCCTCTCGGAATATGCTGATCCTCGGGGCAGTCAGGGCCGTGGGCCAGCAGAGCCTGTTCTCTGGCACGCCCCCGGCCCCGCAGAGGTGGTCCCCTGGCTCGAAGCTGTGGCGCAGGAAGCGCCGCGAGTGCTCCTTGGCCGGGGGCTCGAGCTCCTGCCCGTCTTCGTAGACCTGCTTCAGCACCCGCCCGCTGTAAGCCGAGCATATCTTGAACCTCACCTTGCGGGGCCGTCCCTCCTGCCACTGGCTGAGTTTCTTCTGGGGCTCATCCATCGCTGGGATTTCGAGCTGCAGGTGCTGGAGATCAGCTCCAAGAGCTTTGGGTCCAAAAGAAAACACTTGCAGCTTCCTCCCGTCGCATGATGTATAATTCAAGGTTTCTAGTAGTTCCTCTCATCTTACAGCAAAACTGACACCACTGTATTAAATATTGATAGAAATTCACAAAGAGAGAATATCTCTGGTAGTGAAGTCAAAAGCAGGTTGGTGAGTGGGGGCCAGGCTGGACACCACAGGAAGAAAGGAGTTAACCTGGAAGGAGAGGATTAAATAGGAAACTCAACCCATGTTTCTGAAACCATGGAAATGTTTCTGCCACGTGCTGTGGTAAGAACTACCCCAAATGCATCATCCCAGTAGCTTTTCATAACTTTCTGACAAGGTAAAAAGTTAAAAAGAAATTCAGAGAAAAAGCAATCCAGCCTCACAAATTGCAAAGGTGAATAATTCCTCTCCCATTCTCACACTGAAAGCCTGAGAGCACAAAGCTCGGTTTCATTTTAATCTAATGTGTTCCTCTACAGGTCGTGAGATCTAATTAAGATATTCTCTCATTAGTGCTCAATTCCTATTTGTAATTCTTGATGCCTTTTAGGGCCTTTTGGAGCATTCTGGGTTTGGTTTTCATTTTGAGGAGACAGCCATCACCTCCTGCAGCCCCAGCTGAGGGACTTCATTTCCCCAACACTGCCAAACGTCCATCCCCCCGCAGCCATCCGACCCGGGCACCTCCCAGGACAGCCCACCCTCAGAGACCCCCCCGTCTCCCCAAAGCTGGTACCTCACCGGCCTTGTCTCTGTCACAGAGGGTTGGGTTCCTGTGCCCATCCCTGGCTGGGCATCTCAAGCTGCTCTGACCTTTTGAGGGGTAAAATAAAGAGTATATGTGGTACAGAACACACCTACAGGCAACTGCTCTCTGGGCTTTAAACATCTCCCAACACCTACTTGAATCACATAGGTCCCCAACAGCAGTTAAAATCTCTTTTTTCTTTTTGAGTTCTGAGATTTTAGCACATATCCACCGTTACACATCAAGGAAGACTCTGCCTTGGCAGGATGTCGGCAGAGAGCTTCATTTAACTTCTTTCAGTTCAAACCCAGCGCTGTCAAAGCTTAATGCTCTCAATAGGTTAATTCATTATGGCTTTAAAAAGTTTGTCAATGAAATCCTAGGATGACAGTTTAGAAGCTGCCTGCTAATAATTCCACTGCACAGACCTTCCACCAACCAAACAGCTGCCACAAGCAGTTTCTGTCATGACAGACACCGCTCTGAGGGTCCCTGGGCTGCTGGAAGCCTCATCATAAGGACATAAAAAATGTTTCTTGTCCCGAGAGAGCAGGCCTGGACACGCCTGGGCGAGCACACAGCCCTGGCGCCGCCCTTGGCACCGCCACAGCCCCGTTGTAGTGCTGCTGCCGGGCTCCCTCCTATCTCACACCGCACAATCTCACTTTGTATGAAAACTCTGATTTGCATGGATCACTCTCGGCTCCTGCTGCATTCCTTGGGAAGCCTGATCCACCCCTTCCCCTGTGAACCCTACTGAGTCAGGCCTCAGAACTGCTGTTTTCACAGGGTCCCCAGCGGCCATAATCCGGCACAAATCGCTCCCTGTGAGAGACCTCAACTGGAGTTCATTTTCTTTTGACTAAGGGAACAATCAGACGGGAAAGGAAGTCCAAAGCAGCCATGAGAGAGCAGAGCAGGAGCACCACTGCGAGCCGAGCAAAGCAACCGGTGGCTGTTCAGTTTCTCACAGGTGCTGCCCCTGCTCAGACCTGCCAGCCCTGCGATCGTGCTGTTGCAGCAGCCCATCCTCTGCAGGATTCGGCCGGGCACGGCCAGCCCGTGGCTCCTGCTGCCCCAGTGTCCTGCAGCCACACGCTCCCCGTGTCACCCCAGGGCCAGGACACCGAGGCGGCCGCTGATCCCGCTCTCCCAGAGCCACACGCTTGTTTTTGTCCGTGTGCTGATGGCCCCTGCAAAGAAAAGATCCCCAAAGAACGGCCACTCTGCCTTTCTTAGCTGTTCCGAGCACCTCGAGTCAACGCTTCCACGTTAAATATCCCAAACGGGCACCCTGCGGGTGGTGTTTGATGAGGCCATCCCCAGTGCCACCCACGAGCCCTGGAGCCCACAGGGTGCGGGGGCAGGCGCTCAGTGCAGGGGGCTGGCCCGGGTCGGTGTGGGCTGCGGGGGCCCCGGGCACGGGTGGGTGCAGTAAGGGAGGCGGGGGCCCCGGGCACGGGTGGGTAAGGGAGGCGGGGGCCCCGGGCACGGGTGGGTGCAGTAAGGGAGGCAGGGGCCCCCGCCGCCCGCACGGCCCCGCCAGCGCAGCCCCGCAGCGAGTGGGGTTTGTTTCCCACAGCCCGCACGAGTCTTACTAAAAATACATCAAAAATAATTTTGCATTCAACAGTGAAATCATTAAGTTGCACGACCTAGATCATCACAGCGCTATATTTGACTTCAGACTCGGTTCCACTGCATTTTAATGACATCTGTCTTTCAAGCGTGGGGCCTCTCCTCCCCACCGCAGCACCGGGAGGATGGGGGCAGCCGGAGGCTCTGCAGAGCACAGAGCCAGCCCTTGCCCTGAGCAGCACAACGCGCTGCACTGGAGCTACTGCAGCAGAGCCGGGGCTCTACAAAGCAGGGCCGAAAGAAGAGCCACGGGGAGCTGGACTTTGAAGGCGTGTTTCCACCTGCAAGTTTTGCTGGAAAACGCTTTGTTGTGCTGTGCTTCCTTGGAGCAAGCACTGCTGCCCTCCCTCCCCTGCCCGGCACAGGATGGGGATGAGCATCGGGCTGCAGCAGCGCCCCGCTCGCATCGCTGCGAGCACGCAGAGGACACCGAGGGCGTTTCCCAGCACGCCATGTGACAGAAAGAGCAGGGCCTGGGAGGGCATTCACAGGCAGCCAGCACAGCCACCACTCCCTCTGGCCTGGCAGCCTGCACCTGGATTTCATCATTCCTCGTGCCAGGTGATACTGGCATCAGCAGCTAGAATTGAACCTCCAAAAATACAAGTATTCTGCTAACTGCTGTCTGGGAGTTTCCTATTCAGCAGCACTGAGACAGTCTCAGCTGAGACTGTTTTATACTCTGGCCTAACAAACCTGTCCAAAGATGAGCCAAGACAAAGGTCTGCTTCCAGCTGTCTCCCATTGATATCTGCCAGCAGCTCAGAACATCTGTCATCTTTTATCTGACATTAAACAGCACAGTTTTTAAATGAACAATTTTATAAGTGTGTAGAATGTTTGAAATATGAGCTGCCCCAGCCAGACCTAACAGGTCATACAGTGCTCAGGGCTGGCTGTGCCATGTCAAGGGTATGGTTTGGGTTCTCCAGGGTGGGAGTGACCTCACAAGGTACCTAAAGCAGCCCCCCCACCCCAAATCAGCCTGGTCAGTGTTCCTAAAGAGATGCAATGAATTTGTTGGGTGTCATTGGCAGAAAACAGGCACAAAACAGCAATACAGAGGATCTCCAGTGGGTGGCACCTGCACATGCAGCCCTGGCACTCATTGCCCTAACAGCACTATTTCCAAATCATGCAAAACATTGCAGGATTGGCTCAGGTGTGAGCTGGTGTTCAGATCAGGAGGCACTAAGGTTTGTCTCCAGGGGAAGCAACCTGACCCACACCAAGCATTTTTGCCAGTCCTGGCCATCATCATCCCCTGCCAGGCACTTACATAGACATGCTTGAAGTACTGGGCAGGTGGCTTGTTCCTGCTGTGAAATACAGGCAGGCACAGATCCTGTGAAAAATCCAAGGAACTGAAGCAGGAGTTTTCTTCCCTCCAAGTCAGAGCACAGCCCTGGCTCCCACAGCCAAGGGACCCACATGCCTTCTGCAGAGGGAGGGAGGGGGGGTACAGCCCAGCACCCCCAGTCTCTGGGCTGGGGGTGCTCAGTGTGTCCTGCTCCCCCAGAGCTGTTCTTTCACTCCCTCTGAGCTTGTGCCTCCACTGGCAATCAGAAGCTGACTGCTCACTGTCAGCCCTGGATCAGCAACCCCCACCACTGGCGTTCCCAAACATCCCTCCTGTATCCAAATTCCTTGTTCCAAAGAGGGCTGAAGCCTGCCATCAGTGCACCCCCCCCGGGCCCGGGGCTGGGACACTGCAGGAATGAGAGCAGCAGTGCTGCAGAGAGCAGCAGCAGCCAAAGCCAGCACGGCTGGGCACGGATTCAGCTCAGAGCTGGATTCTCTGATGCAAACATCTAACATCTCCTCGGGACTCCTGAGCACCTAATTCGATCTGAACTAAGGTGTGACGTCATGCTGCATCACCTGCCTTCATGAGGGGGCTGACAGGGTTTCCTTTTGTGCTCAGCCTCCTGTTTTCACAAAAATGCCAACGTCACAGGTTATTTAAAATTCTGCATGCTTTAACACTCCGCCGAGCTGCATTCACGAGTCACGAGGGTGCACGGACACAGAGCTACCTGTACACACCTTCACACACGCCGTGAGCCCACGGGACCCCGTTTTCCGGGAGTCCAAGCTAGGAAGGTTTCCCTGCGCCGGCACAAGGCAGGGCCCGCTGCGCATTCCTGGAGGCTGAGGTCAGCGGGGGCGGAGGACGCCCAGCACCTCCGGGAGAGCGGGCAGGCTCCGAGATGAAAGCCAGCTTACTCCGCGCCTGCCTAAGTAAGCGCAAGATCCTCAAGTCACAAAGAAACAAAGGAAAGAACAGGAAAAAGAGCTTCAAAGAAGGAAATTCCCAGCTGCTGAGTTTAATCTACGGACACAACTCTCCCTGGGCATCTCCTGAGAGCAGCAGCCCAGCCTGGGACCAGAGCCCAGGAGAACACGTGGACAGTGGGCAAGGAGCAGCTGGGCCACTGGCCACGGCACAGGGGCAATGCCCACGGAGCACGCGGGGCAGGGAAACTGCCCTGTGCTGGATAAACGCACCTGAGAGCGCTGCTCTGCCCTGCAGGCATGGAAACTGCTCTGCCAGCACAGGGTAACTGCACCACAAGGGCCCAAGCCCCCTGCGTGTTCCCAGGGGGCTCCCCAGCAGCCTGGTCCTGCTCCCCAGGCAGCACTGTTCTGCAAGCAGGAGCCGTGGGAGAAGCCAACTCCAGCTGAGCTCCTGGGTCACAACGCGCCCAGAGCAAGCAGCAGCAAAGAGCTGAACCAGTTCTCCCTCACTCCGTAAAGCAGCAGCACACCTGCAGTGCTTTGGTCAATACTCACCTCTCCATGCTGCCTCTCTTGTACTGCACCATCCCCTCCTAGAGCTGGGGGCCTCAGAGCAGCAGGATTTATAACGTGCCCCAGGCTGCAGCACTCACTGGTGACCAGAAGCACCTGGGAGCACTACAGGTGATGCAGCCTTGCAAGCAGTGGGGGCCTTTCCAGGTGTTTAATTAAGTAACTGTAGCCTGGTGTTTTCTGCAGTCAAACCTACGTAGAGACCAGCTTCTGCAGGCCTGTGTTAGGTCCATAGCACTTGGTAACCCTGAATTCTTCTCTTGGAGAACTGAAGCTGCCAGCCTGCAGGTCCAGCGCTGATGGGGCAGATCCCTGAGAAGCAGGATGCTGTGCCTGGGGTTCCCTGGTTCTGCTCTGCACTGCAGGGAAAAGGACGAGTGTACCAGAAAGCCCAGAGCTGGTGGGGGGCACTGGGCACTGTCTGCTGAGGGGGCAGGGGCTCACAGGCAGCTTCAGCTGCCAGTGGAGCAGCAGGGGCTGCCCACTGCCCCCCTCTGCCTGTGAGGAAGCTCCAGCCCTGGGCCGTGCAGCTCTCAGAGGTATCAGAGCCGGTTTTGTGTCCGCCCCACAGGCTCACAGGCCTGGTGTCAGCTTCAATCACCCCCATTCCGTTCCTGCCACGTGCAGGGACCAGGCTGCAGGAGGAGGAAGAGGAGGAGGAGCAGAAGGAGGTGGCCTGGGTGACCTCCCCAGTCACAGGAAGGACACGTCCATCCTCTCTCACTGTTGCTCAGCCTGGTTCCACCGCCAACTACTCCTAATGACACTTCAACAAACACACAACAATCTGTCTTCGTGAAAATCAGTGAATAAATTTAATTTAAAAATACTTTTCTATTTCTGGACAGGCACCACTCTGCTCCAGCTACTTCAGAATCAGCTGAAGCCTTCACAGTACCCAACAGCCAGACTGCACAAGGCTGTAAAGGCAAAACACAGCATTCAACCCTCTGTGCATTTAATAAACAGCTCCCCTAACCCCTCCTCTTTATGAAGTGTAGAAGGGGTCTCAGTGTTTGGCTTCTATCTCCAGCTGGTGTGGACGTAGCTCATGAAGGGCAAAAAGGAAAAGAAAGCCTGAGACCCGCAGCTCCCCGAGGGTCTGTCCCTCTGCTGCCCCTCGGGGCTGCGGGGCGGGCGCTGGGAGCAGGGAAGTGGTGGCCGCTGGTTTCCACTTGGTTTCAGAGGTGGAAAATTTTAGAGAGGCTCTTTCTCTGCTGGCTGCAGGTCCCCACACTCTGCACATCCCTGCAGAGTCACGCTGGCCTAATTATGTCTTCAAGCAAGCACAACTTATTTACTAAATGTGCTGGGCTCTGCCGTCGGCACCGCCGTGGTTCAGGGCCCGCGGCGCAGCCGCTGCCCACGGCCGGCGGACGCTGCCCGCAGGACCGGCCCTCCCGTGCCAGGAGGGCACTGCCATCCTGGCCCGTGGGGTCTGGAGACACAGGCAGGTCCTGCCATTCGCCCCTTCCAGCAGCAGCACTGGGCGCCGTGTTTGTGGGTGGGTAGCAGGATGAGCTGCCAGCTCAGATCTATAATCTGTAGCAGCTTGTAAGAGGCACCCCCTCTCCCTGCCCTCCAGGAGCTAAAAACAGTCTGAAAGGTCCCTCTTCCCCCGGGAAGGAGGCATGTGGCATCCACTTGCATGGTGCAGAGTGGCTGAAGCTTTTTATACCCCCTGGAGGTGCTGCCGTGCTGTGCCCCCTCATGGCACGCACCGCCCTGGCTGCAGCAGGGCCGCAGTGGCCACTGAACCCCAGCCCAGTGCCCCTGCGGCCCCTGTGGGATGATGAGGACAAAGCACGTTTGCACTTTGCTTTGGGACCCATTGGAGCTGTTTTCTGCATCGGTGTTGGAGTTGGGGGAAGCCAAAAGAGGCACCCCCAGGGGAGACGTGAGTGCGACCACTTGGTGTGGAAGCAAAGGCGGGCACATTGCTCTCAAGGCAGTCTGCCAATTTCCTGCTCCATGACAAACCTCTGCGAGTAACCCAGTCTTGCAACACATATTTCAGCAGTTCCATCCCTTCAGCAGCAGGCATCCATCCCCTGGGAAGCTGCAGAGGGCTCCTGTGGATCAGTGGGGCCATGCCCAGGCAGAGCCCTCTGCGGCAGCGGCGCCGCCGGCGGCCCCGAGCAGCGTCCTCCAGAGCGGGCATCCCGCTGCAGCCAGCCCTGAGTTAATTACAGCATCGGCTCCAGAGACTGCTGAAATGAAAGGGAAGCGTGAGCAGCTCTCTTGCTCTGCCTTTATTTTTTGACCCCAATTACGAGTCATGTTGGAAGAGAGAGGCGGTGACAGATAATAAAGTTCAATGGAATGGTCTGAGTGTGAAGTGGAAAGCCAGGAAAGCCTCACGTCCTGACCCCAAATTGGACATTGATACGCTGTGTGGCCTCGTCTCCTGGTTTCCTCCATGTGAACTGGGGAGTGGGGGATGCTTAGTCTGAGGGCATTCCAGAGGTGAATTAGCTTTTGGGAACTGCTTTGAAGATTTAACGTGTTGTATAAATGTGTTAGCACAGACAGCTCTTCTGTTGCAGCAGAACCAGAGAACGCAGCCCGGGCCGGGCTCGCTCGGCTGTTCTGGCAGCTCAGAAGCTGCCGGCTGGAAAAGCCCTGACCCCGCCTGGCGATCAGTACCCTGTGCCCCAGGCATGCAGGAAGGGCCGGAGTCACTGCCAGGCTCAGGGGAGCTCGCCCAGAGCATATCCCTGGTGGCATTCCCAAGAGATGGAGAGCACGGGGGGCTCCCTGCAACCACCCATGTCACCGAAGACCCTCAGGGGGCCCCAGCCCCCGATCCCCTGTGCCCCCAAGGGTGCTCAGCACTGCTGGATTCCCCAGCCTGGCCCCTCCTGAGGGGCCTGCGAGGTGACCAGGCACTCCAGCTGTGGCCAGTGGGTTCCCCTGGGAATTCAGCAGGAACTGTGCATTGCACTGTGCACGTGTGTCCCCCCAGCAGAGCCTCGGTCCCACCCGTTGCTCTGAGAGTGCTGCAGCCTGGCCCTCAAAGAGCAGGAAAAGGGAAGGAGCACTGGCCAAGCAGATCTGGTTGGAGATGAGCAGGAGCCAGCACGCAGTGAACCATCCACTCGACTTCGTTTCCAGCACCTCCCCACGGCAGTGTACTCCATAAATCTGTTTTCTTTCTAATCTAATCAGATGGAAATACAAACTGAATGCTAATCACAGAGCACAAATAGGGAAGAATATGTAAAAAAGAAAAACAACCTTCACCACTTCTGCTTTCAGTAAAGTTTATGCCGGGCATCACATTTAGAACCACTGGCAGACGAGCTGATGCTGCTTGCAGCATCACTCATTAGCCAGTGTGTGCTCCACCAGCCCAGCACACCTCACCATATGATGGACTACGAAGCAGCACCAAAGCAAAAGGAAACTTGAGAAGAAACACAGTGAGGTCATTGGTTCCTGGCATTATCCTGAAGATGTTTGTCAACATTTTGGTTTGGCTAAATGGCCACTATATTACAGAAATACAGAAATGTTTTGTTTTGACATAATCATGATCTGGGGGGAGCACTTTTGAAAAAACACTGTACTTCTGTACTTCTGGGGGGAGCACTTTCCACACTGTACTTCTGAAGAATCCTGAGAGCAGGGCAGGGACAGCTGCAGCCTGATGTCATTTATCTGAGACATCTTTGGATTTACAGTCTTGTCCTCTAATATTTGTAGTACTCTTCTGTTGAAAACACCGGGCTGAAACACGGCAAGGTTTGCAAGAAAAATCGTGTTGGACCTCAACTGCCCCTCCTGCTCTCCTTAGGCAATCCATCAGTGTGTGGAGCAGGCAGACCCGAGATAGGAATTCAGCTGATAAAGGGAATGCAAATTGCAGGTGCTGAGGTGGTCCCTGGCCTCTCTTGCCGAAGCCAGTGCCTCGCGGGGCCCCTCAGACCCCTCTGGCTGTGCTGGCTCGGGTCTCACTGGGCTGGGCTCGCACACGGACCCTGCCCGCGGGGAGCAGGTGCTGGCCATGCTCAGCACCAGTTGTGGCCCCCTTGCCCCAGCACCGGCCCATTGCCGGTCAGCCTGGAACTGGGAGCGCTGGGAGCTGCTGGAGCGCAGGTGCCGGCACCAGAAGGCACGCAGAGGGTCAGCCCGGCCCTGCTGGCGCTGTCCCGGCCCCCCGGTCCCACAGGGCGGGTGCTGTTGAGGTGAGCATCCCCAGGAACGCGCGGCCGGAGCGGTCGCTGCCTGTCTGGAGCACCAGGGACAGGAAGCCGGGTCCGGCCCGGGTCTGGCACACGCTGCTCCCGCAGCAGACCCGTGCCAGCCCCCGGTGCCAGGGCTGCCCCGGGCCCTCGGCGCATCGCGGCTGAGCTGCGGGGCCGCTGCAGGCCCGGGCTTGAGCCCCGCCGAGCGCCCGGCCGCAGCCCCGCAGCCGGGAGCCGAACAGGTTGGGCGGCTCCGGGCTGTGGGAGGAATAATCGCTTGGGGTTGATTCAGCGAGCTGAGGCAGCCAAACCGGGCGAGGATGGCAGCGCGGAGCCACCCGCGGCACCGCCGGGTAGCCCCGGCGAGCGGCGGCGTGTGAAGGGCTCGTCTCGGAGCCGAGCGCAAACGGGCAGGAGCGAGCCGGGTGTGCGCAGCGAGCGAGCGGCGCTGCGGCCGGAGCCCAGCGCCAACAGGTCGGGGCTGATGTTTATCAGGGACTCTCATCTCCTGAGCTGGTGAATTTTTCCGTGCCGTGTCGGTCCTGCTGCGGGAGCAGGAGCGCTGCAGCCTGCCCTGCGCTCGGCGTCGGGGCAGCGCCCGGCCCGCTCAGCTGCCCCGGCCCGGCTCCGGGACCCTCTGCCCCGGGTGGCCGGCCCGGCCCGGAGCCATCCCCTGGCTCCAGCTGAGTCAGGAGTGACTCATTTCAAACCGGGCTGCAGGCGCAGCCAGTGCGTTCGCAGATTGGCTGGCGAGCGCAGCTCTGGATGTAGGTGGCTGCGTTACACGCTCCGGCAGCGCAGCTCTGCTCCGTGCTCCCTCCTCCTCGCCCTCCGTGCAGGATAGCTGCCTGAGCCCGGCGTCTGCTTCTCGCAGGCGCAGGAAGGCATCTCAGCCGGCTCCGGGGGAAGAGGGGTGTGGATGGCCCCGGCTCGGCTCCTGAAGGGGCTCTGCGCTGAAGATGGATGACCTGGCTCTCCTTGACCTGTTGGAGTGTCCCGTGTGCTTCGAAAAGCTCGACGCCACAGCAAAGGTGCTGCCGTGCCAGCACACATTCTGCAAGCCCTGTCTGCAGAGGATCCTGAAATCCCAGAAGGAGCTCCGGTGCCCCGAGTGCAGGACCCTCGTCCTGGGCAGCATTGAGCAGCTGCCCTCCAACCTGCTCCTCATTCGCCTCCTGGATGGAGTCAGGTGTGGACAAAACGTCACCAGGTTTGGCTCGGTCCAGAGGTCGGGGGTCCTGTCCTCCCCCGCCTCCATCAGGAGGGTCCCCAGGGGACTGCAGCTGCACCAGCACCGGCTGGCAACGAATTCCCGGATCCACATGGAGGGGGTAAGGAGGTTCTTAGTTCTTTCTTCTGCCCATGAGCATAGAAAGGTTCCTGCTGGGTGCCCAGCCAGGAACCTTCTCTGTTAGCAGCACTGCAGAGTGTTTGAAGTGAGACTGAGTGTTTTGTTTGCAAATTTGGCTGCTGTCTCGATGTGATATTTGACGGTTTCAAGTTCAATTTTCACGCAGAAATTGACTCTCAGGCTGAGACAAAGCCAGCCTGCCATTCTCCTTACAAAAACTTCCCAGCAGCTCTTTTCTCCCAGAGTTTTCAGATGCTTCCTGGCTTTTGAGGACATTTCAGGTGCTTGGACTTTCGGGCAATACACTGCTTTTGACCGATAGCAATCAAGTCAGTAATTGCAGAGCTGTAACTGTTAGTGGTGGAGATGGTATTTCCATAGCTGCACCTCAGTTTCCCTGCACTGGAAAAGAAGGGGGGTGCCCAATGCTGCTGCTGCTGCTGTTCCTTCCAAAGTTCTTGGAGGTTCACTAGATAAAAATATTAAATTTGACTCACTTACGACTGTACCTAGGGATGATTTACTAGGCTAATTTTAAAATTCTAAGTTCTTTCCATCATTTTCTTTAACATACAAAAGCTTTTTTGAATAATGAGGACGTGATATTAGACCTGTTAAAAGAGCTTGGCTCAGCTGGAATTTAGGGTAGAGAATTGTGGCTTCCCCTTTCGAACATTATATTCCTGGACTTCCATTTCTCTCACCTGAAGTGTTCTGTACAATGTCTCTAAAACCTTTTGGTAACACCCAAAGGCTTGGCTGGACGGGCTGTTGAACCCCAGGTCAGGGCACGGCGCAGGTGTTGTGCCCCGCGCCGGAGCCGGGCAGGGGTTGCTGTGTCCCGTGGGTATGAGCTGGCACGGGGGTCCCAGGGGATCTCTGTGGTGGCGATGAGGGATCTGGATGGATCACACACCAAACCAGACACACCTGGGGAGCTGCTGCCCTGGTGTTCCCGCTGAGCAGGCCTGAGCCCGAGGCACTGTGCCCCTTTCCCGGGAGCGCTGCCTGGCACAGCACAGCCAGGGACAGGGGTGGGGGCGCGTGGGTGACGCTGCCCAGCCCAGAGCACTCTCCGGGCTGCAGCACCCCGAGGGGCACGGGGCCGGGGGCAGAGTGGAGCAGGTGCTCGGGCCCCAGCTCTGAGCAAGACCCTTGCTGGGAGCCAGCACCCTCCGGGGAGCTGGGAGCTGCTGGGGCCATTCCTGCAGGGGACAGGCCATCAAATGGTGACAGTTTCAGTCACTGCCATCCCGGGCAGCATTCCAGCTGATGAGGAGAAGGTTGTAGATTTTCCAACTGGACTCTCCTGGCCCTGGATAAAAGGGCATAAATACACTTGTCTGGTTTTCTTCTCTCTCACTCATTTCATGTTTCTTTCACTGGTTCTCAGGACAGGCAGGAACTTGCTGCTGGTATATAATGGCAACATCCATCCATCTATAGCTCCCAAAAGCTTTTGGGACCGAACTCCTGGGAATCAGCAGAGCCAGTGAGCACTGGGGGAGCAGTGGCTCTGGCTGCCTCCCTGGCACTGGGACAGCCCTCTGAGCTCCTGTGCCTCTCTGGGAAGGGATATAAACATTACACTGAAATACTCTTAGACTTAATTAGTTACTTAATTATAAAACACTTGAGAATCCTCTGCTGCAAGGTGAAGAATGCATCGTATTAGTCACATTTTGGTTTTAGTGGTTTTAAATACCTGCATCCAGGACCAGACGTTACTTTGGGTACTCCAGTGGGATGTTAATGGATTTGGAGCCTCCCCTGTGCTGGCACTTGGTGACAGCAGCACATCACCCAGCACAGCAGGGACACATTTGAAAGTGCCTGTGCAGCACAAGGATGAGACAGTGATGAGGGTGACTTGTCATCATCCTACCCCACGGATGCTTGAGTTCCAGGGTCACCTGAAGGAATCTGGGTAAGCAGAGACCTCCAGATGTTTGTGAACCTCAGAGCAGATTCTTTTTGTCAGGAATCACAGTGAGACCAGCTGCCCTGCAGTGCTGCTCGCCCCAGCACAGCTCTCCCCTGGGTACTCAGATTTGCAGTGGCCACGTGCTGCTGCAGCAGAAGGTCAGTGCTCCCCAAAACCAGACTGTCCCAGTCTGCAAGGGCTGCCACCTACCCCGGTGCCATCCACCACCTTGTGCTGCAAAGCGAGCACAGCTGGGGTGCCTCACACCGCTCGGCAGCCAGAGCCACCACCCAGCCAGGAGAGGGGCCAGCGTTTGGTTTTACCAAGGCTGCTCTATAAATAAACTTCCTTTACTCCCTGGAGCTGAGAACATCACAAGTTTGATCAAAGTTTCTCTCTCAGCAGAGATGTTTCCTTGCCAGCTCTTTGCTCTTCATGCTCACGAGCATCCATGAAGGCAAAAAATAAAACCAGTCCCTCATCACCCAGCAGGCCAAGAGCCCGTCTCATTCTGAGCAGCAGGAGCAAGCAGGCCCCCACGGAGCTGCTGGATTAGCACAAACACAGCGCTCGGTTTGCGGTCAGGAATTTCCCAGAGCCAGTTGTTAAAAAACAGGGAATTTTCTAATTACAGCCCATCCCAAGCGATTTATTTGCTGCATTTAAATCCCTTTTGAATCCACTTCCTACGAGCTAACGTGGTGTGGGCACGTGCTGGGTTTGTGCACGTGGCCCAGGGCCTGGCTGTGCCGGGTCCTGCTCAGCCCTGTGAGCCCCCGGCTCCGAGCCCTGCTCTGCCCCACAGCTGCTCCCAGCACCTCAGCCAGGCCTCCAGATCTTCAACATCCGTGCAGAGAGGGCTTTGGAGCTGCAGAATCTCCACATAATAAACTGTCTGGAATTTAAGAATAAAGGGACTTGCTGGGAGGTGTATGTGTAAATAAGCCACGCTGAAGCCTTTGAACTCCTAGGAGCCGCCCCTGGCATGTGCCAGGTGTGGTTCCAGCTTGTGCTGAAGCTCCTCCTCACCCGGCTGCAGCCCCAGCGTGAGCTGGTGAGCAAGCAGACCATGTGTGCTGAGGTGTGCACGAACCTCCCACACCCCTTCAGAGGGGTAGGATGACCCAGCTGCACCCTGCACACGGCAAAACCCCGTCCAGGCCACTGAGCAGCCACTTGGGCGCTGAACTTTGTCACCCAACAAACACGGGACAGTGAGCCAGAGGAAAAAGTTCCGAGTGTGACAGCTTGCCTTAGGAAAACACGGACCACGCAGTTTAACTGTGACTTGGGCTATTTTCTCTTTGCATGAACTGAGTGCTCAACACCCCCTTCCAGCATTTCATGGGAGATAGACAGATAACACCTCTATTGGGATAAAAATACTCTGCACTCCAACGTCCCACCTTCACACGGACGTCTATAGATAGTGCCTGCGTCTTGGTATTTTCTCCTCCTCCAGAATCATCTCCAGCTCCTTTCTGCATTTGACAGACAGGACTTGGATTGCTGGAGCTTCTTGAAGTCTTGTTCAAAGCAAACTCCATGTTTGCACCTGACAGAGGCAAGCGAGTTTCCTGGCCCCCTCACTGCGCCAGCCCCCTTCCCACCCTCCCAAAACCCCAGCAGTTCCTGTGCAGTCACAGCAATGACCTCAAAAGGTGTGTCCCACCCCCTCGGGCTGGCCAAGCGCTCTGGGGATGTCCCACACCCGCGGATGCTGCCCAGGCCTGGGCTCTGCCTGAGGTGGTCGTGCCGGCTCCTTTCCCACCAGCTGCTGGGGTTGGTGGGGGTGTGCCACAGAGCCCCTCAGCTGGACATGGAGATGCTTCATTTGCCTACAAAATTCTGTGTGGTTTTATGGCCTTTCTGGAGGAAGGATTTGTCCCAAGGCTCCTCCACTGCTGTGTCCTGTCAGGGTTCATCTCATTCTAACAGAACGAGGAGCTGCTCCCACAGTGCTGGTGGCACCTTGTGCCGGGTGTTGGTGGCACCTTGTGCCGGGTGTTGGTGCGTTTTCTCCCTCTGAATGAAGTTTTAGCACTTTTATCTACTACAAAGAGAGTGAGGTCAACATAGGCTGATGGACAGCGCACACCCCAAAAGCTGTGTGAGCCACAGAGCCAGCACAGGGCGCTCCTGGGCGGTGCCTCGGGCGGTGGAAAGCCCAAAGACCTCCACAGCCAACAGCAGGAGCCAGTTTCCCTGGTTTTACAAAATTAGGTACCAAGCTGCAAACACATAAAAGTGTTTTAATTTGTTTCCAAGGCAATGAGTCAGGCTCAGATGGCGAGTCAGGAATAGCACAGCGGGGCTCCTCTGCGAGCTCACCTGCACGGTGCCGTGGTCAGCCAGGAGCCTCAGAGTCTGAGTCCCCACCTTCTCAGCTTTTCCCTGCTCTTCACTGGGCACTGTCCCTGTGTCCGTGGAGCTGGTGGCTGGCCTGAGTTTGTCATTTTCCCTCCAGAGGGAAGGGTGGGGAGGAGGCGCAGTGCCAGAGCTCTGCCGTGAGCCAGGGCTGGCGGCAGCGGGGGTCCCGAGGGCTCGGAGAGCCCTCCCTGCTGCCGGCACCGTCTCGGCTTGCAGAGAGTGCAGGCCCGGTGCCCACCGGCAGAGGTGGCCACGCTGCCCAGGGCTGGCAGCGCTGGCTGCGAGCCACACCAGCACTCCCTTTCCCAGCACAGGGCGGGCACTGAACCAGCAGGGACAGGGCTCAGGAGCAGCAGGAGGGAGCAGGATGCAGGTTTCCTCCCTGCACAGTAAACAGCCTCTTCTGAGAGCGGTGGTGCTGAGGCAGAGCATCATGACTGGGCACGCCGAGGGCTGACACAGATTGTTTTCTGTGCAGCTTAAACCCATGACACACAACTTAACCACTGCCCGGGCCTGCTGACGGCAGCACGGGCTGATCTGATCCAGCAGCAGCGAGCCAAGAGGCGTGAGAGGGATTCGTGCAGACACGGCAGCCTGAGCTCGCTGGCACCTGGTGCCCAGCATGCCCCTGCCTCCCCCTCTCTTTCCTCTCACAGAGCTCTCCCTGTGCCCTGCGGCTCTGCCAGCACCCAGGAGCAAAGCCACACTCAGCTCCAGCCCGGGGCATTCCTCCTGCTCACCTGAATGCCCCCGTGCTTCACAGAGGTGAGGTGGAGCCTGGTCCAGCTGTGTCCTCCTGGGGAGCCGTGGGGACAGCAGCACGTGGCCAGGCATTCCTCTGGGGGCTGGGTGCCAGCACTGGTGCCTCAGCATCTCTCATCCTCTCCACCAGAGAAGCTGCTCTGTGTTTCTTTAATCATTTCCCCCATTTTCCATGTCACCTTCGCACTCCAAAGCCAGGCCACGTTCAGAAGTGGCACGAGCCTTGATGCCCTGGTACTCCAGGGCTGTGAGTGAGAAGAGGGGGTTGGTGCTCCCAGTCCCTCTGCCATTGCCCCAGCAGCTGCAGCCATGCAGATGGAGCAGCACAAAACCAGCTAAATCCATACAACTCACATCTCCAGCATCTCCCCGTGATGGCCAGTTGGCTCAGGAGCAGGTGGCCACCATCATTAGCCATGGCCAGCGCTGGCCTCCCATTTGGGCAGGCCCAGGAAGGAATGGGGCAGCTCCAGGGCTGACGTGAGCAGGAGGGACTGGCTTTGTTCTTCCTGGTGCACACAGTCTACGTGTGCTTGGAAGACGGGAACAATCCTCCTCAGGGAAGAATAAATGCAGAAACCACCCAACTGTCTGAATCCTCAGAATATAATTATGTGAAGAGATTGAAATGACAAGTTCACTTTTGAAGGTTTTGTTCTCTGTGACAAGGCTGAAGTTATCTCCTCTGCCGAAACGCAGAAAAACAGAACTGTAATGGCAAATAATTTACATTCAAATAGCTCTTTTCATGCACCTGGATCCTGCAGAGCCCTGAACTGTGCTAGCTGCACACACAAGCAGGCGATGGGCTCATCCATGCCATGGAGACAAGGGCAGTTGTGGCAGGGTGCTGGAGGCAGCTCTCAGTACTCAGAGTGGATGGAGATGTGATTGATCATCTCCATAAAAAGCCAGCGTGTGCACGTCCCTCGGTGTCAGTGGTGGGTAACACCCAGCTCCACACGCTCGGTGTAAGGCACAGTTCATCAGGAGCACGGCCTGGGCTGTGCCCTCAGATCTGTCCTGGAGTCACTGGCTGCCTCAGGGTGACACATTCACACTGCCCAGTGCTGTCCTGTCTCCTGCACGAGGTCCAGACATCCTCCCTTGGGGCAGCTCCCACGAAACCCAGACTGGGATCAGTGCCTTGGGATTTACTGCAGAGACATTCAGCAGGACAGGCACAGGGAGAAGCTGCTCCAGGGCATTCCCTGCATGGGGTTAGGAAAGTCAAAGCTGGGGAAACAGCAGTGCCAGCCCATCTGAGGCCATTCCTGCTCCATCTGCCGGCAGCTTCCCCCCGCTGCCCTGGGGCCAGCTCCAGCGCTGCGCCAGGCAGTGGCGGTAAACCAGAAGCAAGCAGCCCCGACGTGCAGAGCAATGAGCTGTCCCAGGGATCCCCGTGCTGCTCATCCCCCACGCCCATCCACGCTGCCAGCCGTGTTGGTGAAGTCAGAGCACGGGAGGGTCCCATCCGTGTCACCAGCTGTGTGTCACTGAGCCTGGAAGGGGCTGCAGGAGTCAGTGGATCCAGCCCAGACACGCTCATGGCCTCGGCCTCACGCTGCCCGGGGGGATCCAGGCTGCAGCTGCCTCTCCTCTGGCAGCGCTGCTGTTGCCAGGGCACTGCACTGCTCCTGGGGGGCTTTTAAAGGGACTTGTGTGGGACAAGGGGCATTCCCAGCTTCCACCAGCAGCCTCTCCTCTTCCCGGCGCTCCTGGCTGTGCTCCCCGTGATCCCCTCCCCAGCCAGCGTCACACACTGCTCCTCCTTCTCTTTTTTGTAATTCCCGTGCTCTGAGTAGGGGTCTTTCACCAATTGTGAGGTGTTACAACCTGCTCATTTCAGACAATCACAGATTGTCTTCTTCCTGCTTGCTTCCTTCCTTGTCTTCCTTCTCTGCTAGGAAGAGATGCCCCAAATTGCTTCCTCACACACATATACATATTTTTAATCTTTGTTTTGTGCAGAGGAGACTCAGAGGCATTGGATGGCTGCCCAGCACAACTGATGCCAAATGCCAAAAATAGTGAAAAAAATAAAATCTTTTCTCCCTTATTGGCCTCAAATCCACTGAGAATGGGGACAAGGAGTTGAGGTGCATCTGCCGTGACCATCCCTGCTGGCAGAGTGGCCAAGGAGAGAAAAGCCTCTCCCCAGAGACGGTGCTGATGCAAGGGGGTTCTGCTCCTCAGCTGGCATTACCTGCTGCCTTCTCTCCCAGGGCTCTCCCACACCTCTCCAGGCACCCCCAAGGCAAGGGGCACCTGGGGCTCAGCTGCTCTGGGCACCTGAAGAAGCTCCTGGGTCTCACTCAGGCATGATGGAGGAGAAAACAGAGGGGAAAATCAGAAAAAAATGAGGCAGCATCGAAAAAAGTAACAGGCACCCCCAAAATAGGTTTCTTCACTGCAGTTTCTCTCCCTCTGCTACTGGCAGCAGTACTGCACACAAACTTCCAGCAGCCTTTAGTTGAGCTTTCCACAAAGCTGCTCCCAGTGTTTTCTCAGCGGGCTGCTCAGACAGATGCCAAGCTTGGACGAGGGGCCAGCCAGCGTGTGCAATACTTGGCCGAACATTTTGCTGCCACTACCACCCTGCTGAAATGAAATGCTGCTTTGGACTCGCTAAAAGCAACTGGGCATGCTAACAGGAGCAGCCTCCACCAAAACAGAGCAGCTCCTCCTCCCCCCTGCCACGCTCTCCCTCTGCCCTCAGCCACCTCCAGGCACTCCTTGTCTTTATCGCAGGCTAATTAGCACCTCGCTTTCTGCCTTTGCAATTAACTTAATTTAAATAAAGCAAGACAGATCCCTTGCAGAGGATCTGGGACATCTGGGCAGAAACCAGCCCAGACTGAGACAGGGCTCAGCTCAGCTCAGAGCAGCAGCTGCAGGAGGGAGATGATGGCCAGTGACCCCGTGCCCACCCCCAGGGGCTCTGCTGGCCACCCCAGCTCCAGCTCTGTGGCTCCCACTGCGTGGGTCAGTTGTTCTTTCCTACACCCTACAAACGTTAAAGAACAGGGACTCTGCATGTCTTTCAGGAATCTTCAGCTCACAGCTTTACTTTGTGATGGGCCTGTACAGTGAAAACCACATTAGTTGCTCCCTGTGGATATGTAAAGGCTTAGTTTGTGTCCTAAATAAAGTTGGGAAATCGATGGGATATTTTTGGCTCAGTGTCTGAGAAGCCAAACAGAATTTCTTTTAAAGAATTTCAAATATCAAAACCTACAGACACTGGAAAAAGCTGGGTTCAGAGATTTGAAAGGGCAGAAAAGTGTGAGGAAAGGGTTAAAGAGGAGGGGAAGAGCTGAAGGTTGTGAGTGTGGTTAAAGGAAGAAAGAGCCCGTTCATCCTACCATCCTTGCATCCAAGTGGAGAGATGTGTTCAGCCAGACCTAACACCACAAACACACCTGTCCCACCCGGTTTTGGGGTATTTATCCCCGTCTGCCCTGCTGTCTCATCCCTCTGCCTGCTGAGGAAAGAATGTTTCAGACTCTCAGCACTCTGTCGCTTGCTCCCTGTTCCCAGTTAGCACCAGGTATGCATTTCATTTCAGAGTTTCTCTTCTTTATAATATATTTCCATAACTTGTTCATGCTGCCTTTAATGTTTTGCTGTGTCCTGCCGTTCCCTCACATCCCAGACGTTGCTGCTCCTCCTTCCCAAGGCCTGTTCTGGCCCTTTGTGAAAGTCCTGCTGTGTTCTGCTTGCTCCTGAGGCCATCCAAGCTCTGTGCCCCCCTTGCTGTGGGCAGTGGTCCCAGCGTGGCTCTGAAGGAGAGCTGCTGTGCCCACGGCCGCCTCTCCTCACGCGTGTCCAGGTGTGTGAGTGCAGGGAGTCCTGGCACGGACGTCGTCCCTGGATTTCTGGTGGAGAGCAGCACTGGCCCAAGCCTCCCTTTCCCATTTCCTTTCTCCCAGCGATGAGCCAAGCACCTGTCTATACTGTGAGCACAAATTAAGAGAGAGAATGACTTAATTAGAACTAAACATTAAACTAATTGCTTCCCATTCCAAAGACTTTGAAGTAAAAGCAGTACATGAAATTTTTTGTCGTCTTGGTTCCTTTTCCCTACCCAGTCAGGGTTTGGGGATGCTGGAAGATGCCCTCTTTCCAAAAACTTAACTATTTCCATGGGAAATTTGATCTTTTCCACACTTCTGGAAACTGACGTTGAAATTCTCGCTTCTACCTTCCCGACCTCTGAAAAGTGGCTGAGAGAGAGGAGCTCTGCAGGAGTCCTGCCTGAGCCCTGGTCACAGACACGGGTGGCTTTGGGGAGGAAAGGCAGGAAATCTGGAGTGTGGCACTGGTACAGAAGTCTCCTGTGACATGAGTGGGAGGGGGGTGACTATGGCTTGGAGAAACTGCAGGGCACGGTCCTCCCCATGCCACAGCACCTGGCAGCCTCTAGGGAGAGGAGAAGGACAATCCAGACCTGCAGAGCCCCGTGAGGAAGCAGCTGAACAGCCTCTTGTCCCTGGGCACTGGCACTTCAGCTTAAAGCTGATCGAGGCTCCAGAGCCAGGGGCAGCCCCAGCTTCCCAGCACGGAGCTCACGCAGCTGTGCCACCAGCGAAGGGGCCAGAACAGAGCTCAGCATCTGGGTTATCCCCTGAAGGGCAGGGCTGCCCTGTGCCCAGGAGCAGGCAGGGCTGCCCTGTGCCCAGGAGCAGGCAGGGCTCAGCACAGCAGCTGCTTTAGGGCAACTTGGTCCTTTTGTTTGGGTGAGAGTCAAGATCACAGTGGCCCTGCACCTCTTCTGGGTTTGGCATCTCTCTTCTGTGTCATATTACACTGCAGCAATGATAACATTAATCCACCTCTTCCCAAAACCCAGGAGAAGGCTGAAGGAAACCCACAGTCACACGTGTTAAAGCAGGGACAGAGGCACGGGAGTGCAGAACCTGCACTCACCTTGCTCTGCTGTGTTCTCCTGGCAGGTGACAACCACCAGGTTGGCTGGCTGATGGCTGTGACCTCCAGTCCTTCTGAAATAGAAAGACCTGGGTCATTAAAATAGATATTGTGTTGGAGGAGCCCTTATAGCAGGCAATAAGATCCCATGGGAAGACTAGTTTAAGCTCTTAACTGTTTCTTAATATTCTTAAACAAGTCCAGCCTGCTTTTCATCTTGATACAAACTTAGCATAAGTATTTGGGAGCTTGTCTTCATTAGTAAAACCCATCAAGGAAGGATGTGGGTAGTTAATCCTAATAAATGCATGCTTAAGCCTTAGACCTCTGCATTTTTTCCCCATTAATTACGAACGCTTTTGGGGAACTCTGGCTGTGTCGGACAAACTGCAGGGGCTGTTTCTTGTCCCCCCAGGTGCCACGAGCCAGGGCCCTGTACACCTACCGCGGGCACAACCCCGGGGAGCTGCGCTTCAACAAGGGGGACACCATCGTGCTGCTGCGGCAGCTGGATGAGAACTGGTACCTGGGCGAGCTCAACGGCATCAGCGGCGTTTTCCCAGCCAGCTCCGTGCAGGTCATCAAGCACCTGCCCCTGCCCCGCCCACTCTACAGCCTCGACCTGCGGAGCCGGGACAGGGCGGAGAGCCGGGACGCCGCGACCTCCCAAAAGGTACCGCCCGCAGNGCGGGTGACAGGGCGCTCGGACCGGGACGCAGGTGGCCCCCGGCCCGCCAGCTCGGCGCGGCGCGGCGGCGCTCCCGGGGCCGCGGCTCCAGGGACCTTCCAGCCACCCTGGCAGAATTCTGCCAGCACTGGTCTAGACATTAATTGTGCTGTGCTGTTTAGCTTGAGATGCAGGGTGTAAATGGCACCGGCACCGGTTCCTAGAAATAAAATTAATACTTGTAATGCCCATAATTACAGCAAGCTCTGCTTTGTGGCTCTTTTATAGGAGGACACAAGCAAAACTTCTTATTTGAAGCTCTAATACATTTTTTTTTTAAATGTCTTTTCATTTAATGAAATCATTTTAGGTTCAGTAATGACTTATTCAAGTCTGGCATTAACAGACACAAGTTAGTTAAGGGACACATACAGCCACTAAGGAATTAGAAATTAATTCTAGAGAAAGCAAAGGTAGGGCTACTGTGGGAGACACGAGGCTCTCCCGGCTCTGACATGCATTTTGTGCCCCATTTTATCATGTCTCCTGGGATTTAGACAGGCAGAAAAATGTTTACAGTTTGCTAACACACAGAAATGACAGGACAGCCATGGCACATGTGTATCTACACACACACTGTTGGCTTTAAACCTTATTTTGGAGAGGGAAAATGAGAAAACCACCCCTGTTGTAAAATGACAACGTCTGGGAGCCACCTGTACCTCTCCTGCCATGGTCTCCCTGTCCATCCCAGGCATAGAGCACATTGCCTCCCATGAGTGGGTGAGAATCTCAAGTTTTGCAATTCATTAATGTCAGCAGTAAATCATGATTAATTCCTCTGGCACCCATCGTGGTGAAAAACGCTGTCACCACATGCCCTTTGCTGCTAACACCCTGATCAGCAGTTTCCAAGAAGTACTGTGTGAACACTGCCCGTATGCAAACTCGGGGCTGGCCTCTGCCTCATCAACCCCAGTCCTTAACGAGCCAGGATGTTTTCAATGGAAGCAGCACCAAGCCATGAATGGCAGAGATGGAACTGGGTGGATCTAATCCTGCTGGGACTGCCACCATCTCTGAGCCCGTGCCATGCCCTCAGCTGCAGGGCTTGGATGTCCTGCAAGGTGCACCCACGTGTGCCAGCACAGATGGGGAAACGGCAATGAGTGTAAACATCCCTTCTAATCCAGGGTTAGGGTTCTGAAGTACAGCTCTCCCGGCACCTCTGCCAGCCAAAGCTTCACACAAGGAATGTATCAGGGGAGCACTCATCCTCAGTAACCCCTTGCCTTAGCACAAGTTTTTCAAACCGATTTAAATTTTGCTGTCAGCTTTGAATCGGGAATTTTACACCCAGAATTTGTCACTGACAACAGATGAGAGAAATGACAGAGCCCCAAGATTTTAAAGGTAACCTGTAACACCACCTGAACCCTGCCTGCAGCTCTGCTGCCAGATGGGAAACGGGACCAGAGCAGTCGAGGGCTGTGCCGGGTGTAACTTCTGAAGCCCCATCACGTCTCGTGTTGTCTCTTCCAGCCTAGCACCCCCGCCCAGCAGCTCCTGCAGGCCACCAGAAGCCACTGGTCCCCCCAGCCCAAGGGCGCGTCCCTGCGAGCGGCGTCTCCCAAGGCCAAGGCCGCGGGCTCGGCGGCTTTCCCCAAGGCGCCCGACTCCAGACGGAAGAGCCTGCGGCAGTTCTCCATCACCACAGCCCTCAACACCCTGAACCGCATGGTCCACGCGCCCGCCGACCGCCCGGCGCTGGAGATCAGCTCCCCCGTGCTCATCAGCTCCAGCAACCCCACCGTGGCCGCCCAGAGCAGCGAGAAGGCCGAGCTCCCCGGCGGGGCCCCGCTCCAGGTAAGGCAGCGGCCGTGCCGCTCTGCGCCCAGACCTGGGTGCTCCCGGGCACGCCCAGCCCGGGGCTGACCCGCAGACCTAGGCTGACCCTGGGGAACTTATCCACTCGAGGCAGAGAAGTCTCACTCCTCCTTCCCACACTGACCAAAGATCTGAGCACAGAATCTTCACAGATACCTGGTATGGCCGAAAAGCGGGGTTTTTACATTTATATGGCATCTTTCATAGTGAATGTTGCTCCAACCCTTTTTAGAGCAGTCACCCAGCCCCTGGCAGTCCGTGTCCAGGCAGGAACACCCAGCAGGCACTTTGTTCTGAGCACCAGCCTGCAGAGAGCCAGGATGTGATATCCTGGGTTATGGAGGGGGAATGAAACCCTACAGGAGTTCCATAATTCAGCTGAAGCTGTATCATGTGTCCCACCCCAGACGGGATCTTACCCAAAAGTCTCAGTGCCAACAGCAGAAACGAGAGAGGGGACATGTTACGGTTTGGCCTTAGAAGGGTTGGGAATTGCTTGCTTCCAAACAGCAGTACTGCTCCCAGAGGTTTGCAGGGGAATCCGTGCCACTTCTGGGGCTGCACAGGACGCAGCTTTCCTTTTCCATCTCTGGGTTTGGGCTGCAATGACTGAGCTGCAACGCTGAGATTCCTTCACCAGCCCAGGTAGGCTCTGCCAGGGTAGCTGGGAGGCCGAGGGAGCAGGGGCTGCACCCCAGCACAGCCAGCAGCAGCTGGACAAGCCAGGGCAGAGGGGCTGTGCCGGGGGCTGTAGGGCTCCCACCGCAGGACCTGCCTGCCTGGCATTCCCAGCACCAGGAGCAGGTCGGACTCATCTCGACCCATAAAAGGGAATTCCCAGCGCTGCCCCAGCCTCCTCCTCCAGCTCCTGCTTCCCCTCGGCTGCCAAGCCGGGCTCAGCTGCAGCCAGAACCAGTCTGCAGGGCTGCGGTGGCCGTGTCTGTGCATGTGCCTCTTGAGCAAGCGGCTGTGGGGCGAGGGCAGCGGGGCACCCACGCCCTCCCTCTGCGCCGCTGGAATCGCTTCCCGGTCACAGCCGAGCCGACTCCCTGCGCTGGCATCGCGGCCGGCTCTGACCCAGAGCTGCGGCCCTGCCCTGCCGCTCGGTGCGGGGAGCCGCTGCCCCGCAGCTGCCCCGGCACGGCCGCAATTAACAGAAAGGACCGCGCCTTGCGGCGCCCACCGCCCCTGGTGGGGTGCGAACCCCCCACGCACCCGGCACCACCTGGACACTCCCAGCAGGGACTTGTCCGTGTCAGCGGCGCCGGGGGTCACGCCGGTGACACACTGGAAAGGGAGATGGAGTGACAGAGGGATTTCGGGAGAGGCAGGGAATTAAACCCTTTGTACTTACAAGGGCTTGCAAGGTACTCGCAGGAGATCAGCAGAAGTGAATGCTGAAATCAGTTATACGTGACTCGAAAATATTTCTTTCAATCTTTTTTCCCCTCCGCATGTTGCAAATGCAAAGGCAGCTTTGAGGATGCTCTAAATGATGGCTGCCCCCAGGCACAGGGGAGCACAGAGATGAAAAACATGGAGCTTTCCACCCAGAAGGGGACATTTCAACACAGTTCCATCAGGAAAAACAGCAAAAGGCTGTCATTTTGTTCCAATGCAGAAAAAAGAAACTCCAAATACTCAAATTTCAAGCATTTTGATTATGGTAATTAATAAAACAGAATTATAATTTCCAGTCAACTTTATGAGCACCTGGTCCAATCCTGCCTAGACTAGAAAATGAGGAATGCAGAGAAGGTTTGAAGCTGACCTGCTACTCCAGGTCCGAGACAGAAGCTGGAATTGCTGGGGTGTTTTAATTAATTTAATTTACTGGAGAGCACCAGAGCAGGTGAGTCACTTTTCTTTTTTCCTAGGTCCTTGCCAAGTCAGTGCTTCAGCACCGCATTACAGACATGACCACTAGAAATTAGATTTGAAATGAACATGAGATTAAAGCCCCAGCTTGCATCATTAAAGATCCTGCGGTCGTTGCTGGAGAGCGCAGCTGCCAGCCGCATCCAAGCGCGGCGACGTTCCGCTGCCTTGAGCTTCCCGGGGCGCTGCTGCCACCGCCCTGCCGCGCTGGGAGCTCTGTCCCCGCCGCCAGAGGCCACGCTGCTGCCAGCACAGCTCTGAACACAGCAGGGCCCAGCCAGGGCTCCGCCGCCTTGCAGCGTGCGCGGGGCTGCGTCCGGACGGGAAGGAGCCGCTGCCGGCAGCTGCTCGCCCCGGGGACGTTTTGTGCTGCAGAGGGGACAGCTGGGCACAAGGGACAGCTGGGCAGAAGGGACAGCTGGGCACAAGGGACAGCTGGGCAGACGGGACAGCTGGGCAGAAGGGACATCTGGGCGGAAGGGACAGCTGGGCGGAAGGGACAGCTGGGCACAAGGGACAGCTGGGCACAAGGGACAGCTGGGCAGAAGCGCGTCCCCAGGATGCCGGGCCGCCTGCTGCCGCCCTCCCTCCGGGCATGCAGCGCAGCGCGGCTCCCGCGTCCCCCGCCCCAGGGCTGCCGTGCTGCCAGCGCCGCTGCCAGCCACCAGGGCAAAGGCAGAAGCCAGAGGGACAAGTCAGAGTGTGCCCGGCTGGCACAGAGCCACATGTTTGGAGGCTGGGACCCTCAGTTTGGGGGCTGGGACCCTCAGTTTGGAGGCTGGCACGGCTCCCTCAGCAGCAGACACGGGGCTGCCGTTCCCCCCTGGAACACCAGAGAGCCCCGTGAGAGCACAGCGGGACGTGGTGGGGGCTGGAACCACTGCAGGAGCGAAATGACAGCGAGGAAAGGACCAGCTGGGGATGGGTCACAGGGCCTCGATGACCATGGAGGTCTTTTCCAGCCTAAATTCAATCACTCAGATTCTGTGATTCTGAGTCTTCCTCTTACTGCCTGGTCTTTTTTAAAGACAAATGCTCCAGACTCTTCTATTTCCTGAAATGTCTTTGGTGGTTTTTTGAAGGATGGGTGAAGCCGGTCAAATGTTAGCTGCTCCTCCAGTGGCTGAAAGAAGCTGATAAGCAGATTAATACTTTGTTTTCTTTGCTTCCTTTCTCCTGTAGGTAAGCACCTCTTACTACCCCACACCAGGACCACTGGGGCCCCCGGCAGCCATCGTCACCCTTCCCCACCTGCAGCACCACGGGCCAGCTTACCTGTACGTAAGGAAACAGAAATGTTCTGGGGGACGGGGTGTCACCTCCTGCAGCCTCGCCATGAGCTTGCTCCCGCCAGGCAGGAGGTGCAGGCACTCCAGAGCACGGCTTGGACCCATGTAGGAATGCACCTGGCTGCTCTGAGCAGGGGCTGGCAGAGACCTGACACCACAGCTGAGTGCATCTTCTGCCTCACTGCAGTGCCCATGGAGAAACCGTTCTGCCTGTGTGTCAACAATACATTTTAATTTTTTTAAGTGTAAAGGAACTAATTACTCCTTAAGTGCCTCTAGTTATTTATCCTGAAACCTTCATGGCCACTGGTGTTTTGAACAATCCAGTTTCTGAAAACTTTCTCAGAGTTAAAATTTGCAGATAACACTCTATGATGATTACATCAAGGTACAATTCACCACCCTGGCACTTTAGGAAAGCATCTAAAACAACAACAGTACCACAACACGCTGTTTACACAGCCCTCAGCACCCCTGGTGCAGAGCCAGGCTGTGGGAATGCTGGTGCCCAGAAGCAGCACCGCAGCTCGGTGCTGTGCTGGGACCCCCACACACCATCATCAGTCAGCCAAGACTCCAGCACATGCTTAATCCAAACAACAAGAGCATTCCCAAGGCCTTAAAATAATTTGCAGAAGGATGGCAGCTGCCTGGTTTGCACAGAAGCAGTGTCAGACCAGCACCTGCAGAGCCTCCCCTCGAGGTGACTCCTGAACAGCCGTGAGCTGCTGCAGAGCCAGAACGCCCGGAGCCCACCTGGGCTGTGCCACACCCCAGGGCTGCAGCCCCTCACACAGACTGGCCCAGCAGGTCAAACCTTCAGATGCTCGTGCTGAACAGCAGGGAGAGAGAAACCCTTCCAAGAGTTCTGGGGTAGCCCCTGACTATCCAGACACCCCGTCTGTTGTTTCTGTCTTGTAAATAACACCTGATACTTGTGGTGGTGTCACCACATTCCCCTTGAAAAATGCAACAGTGCAATTAAATGTGTTACACTGGAGACAAATTCAGGTTCTTTAAAGAACAGATAGGGAAAAGTTTTGAAAAATACACCATTTTCTTTTGCTGCTGTTTTGCTGTGTGCTCACGCATGGGTCGGTGAGAAGAACAAAGCTTCAGCCCTTGGTCCCAGTCCCAGAACCACAAAGGAGAGGTCTAGGGGGGATTTCAGACTAATGTCTAGTCTGATTTCCTCACTACCCTGGAGTGGAGCCATGTACCTCCTCCTGCCTCCTGCTCCATCCATTCTCCATGGCCTCCAGTGGCAGCAACTCCAGTCCTTGTGTTCCAGTCAGGGAGAAGGAGGGAGGCAGGAAGGAAGGGCAAGAGTGGTGCTCTTCCCCGGGCCTTCAGCACCTCCTGGTCACGCTCCAGGCAAGCAGATCCAAGGCCTCTGGTTTCAAAGGCAGAATTGTCTGATGCTATCTTGAACACGGCACCATCACTGTGCTCTTTCAAGGGCTTTGCCTTAGGACAGGTACTTGTCAGGCCCTGATCCATGTTTCTGATGGAGCCCTCGCTGTGCGAGGTGCAGAGCAGCAGCTTCCTCCTCCCCAGCATTTGTCACCCTGGGCTGGCACTTCTGGGACAGAAACCATCCTCCTGGATGGATGGGGCTGCTTTGTTCTCCATTCCTGCTGGCTCTTGTTTATTCATATCCCCTTTGGCCTGAGGTAACAGGCTGTTTCCTCCCTGCGAGTTCTCTCCACAAACCGCAGCACCCAAACGCTCGGTGCGGCACTGGCTGAAGAGGCTCCGGGCAGACGCGGCTCCCCCCGCACAGCTCCGGGATGCTCCAGGCATCCCGCCCGGGGGCAGCTCTGCCTCCCCTCATACCCTCTCTCCCCAGGTGCGTGGCTCTCCACTCCTATGCCGCTCATGGGCCAGACGAGCTGGAGCTGCAGAAGGGAGAAGGGGTCCGTGTCTTCGGCAAGGACCAGGACGGGTGGCTGCGGGGCATGTCCCTCGTCACGGGCAGAGTCGGCCTCTTCCCCAGCAACTACGTCACGCCCCTCTTCAGGTCTGGAATTCCTTACGTGAAGCAAAAACGTGGAGAGGGGAGGGGATAACACGTAGAACTTGGGGTCTTCTTGTTTCCACAGAGAACCCACGGCAAGGCATCCCCCCGGTACTGACAGGGGACCCCCCAGAACTGACCAGGGCCAGAGGTCCCTCGCCAGGTGGGATGGCACCTGTCAGCCCTCGCCCTTCTTTTCCAGCAGGAAATCCAGTCTCTCCGACTCGAAGATGCCTTCCCTGTACACCTCATGGACGCTGTCGACCTCCTCGCTGTCCTCGCAAGGGAGCATGTCCGAGAGCGGCCCGAGGCAGAGCAGAGCCCTGCGGCCGCTGCTGCTGCCCGTGCCCATCCCTTCCCCCGGCAGGGCCGCGGTGGGGCCGGCCCCGCTGCGGCGCGGCCGCGGCAGCACCAGGAGGAGTAAGTGCTCGGGGGGCTCTGGGAGGGAGCGGGGGGACACATTCCCCCAGACCACACCAGCTGCTGCGGTTAATGGTCCCACACCCCTGCTTGGCCCCGACTCTGGCTGCTTTGGGAATTCCAGGGGGGTTGACTCAGCATGGAAAAATTCCTTGCGAAGCTTTGTGCAGAGCTCGGTGGTTATATTCTTTCCAAGGAGGCTGCAAGGGTTATCTTCATGCCCTACACACAGTTTTGTAATACACTTCCAAGAGTATTTGGGGAACCAAGTGGTGTGTTCGCCGCTCTGGCAGCAGAGCTGCTCCTGAGGGCAGCAGTGCCCTGGCAGGGGCCACTGCCAGTGGTTTTACACCCGAAATCGGTCCCGGTGCTCAGGGGTGGGCACGGGCTGATCCCCGGGAGCTGCAGCCCCACAGCATCCTGTGAGCAGGGCTGTTGGAGCGGGGCTGTAACCACCACTCACTCTGCACATTTTGGATTCCTGACTAAATTCCTTTCCATGGTCCTTGCTCCCCAGACGGATCCCTGCAGAGGCCAGGACAGGCAGGGACCCCCGTGCAGATCACCGGCTCCCTCAGGCGTCCCACAGCTGCGGGGAGACCTCAGCACTTCCAGCTCTACCCGCACAGCATCGCTCCCGGAGCTGCCGTGGACGAGGCAACGAGACCAAATTTCTCCTATGAGGCTTCGCCGGCGCTGCTGGTCAGGGGAGGGGAGAGCCGAAGCCCCTCCGTATGCAGCTCGGTGATCCTGGACGCCAAAGACCCCCCGGTGAAGAGCGAGGCAGCTCCAAAGCCGCCTGCGTCGGCCCCGCCGTCTATCCTGGTGAAACCTGAAACCTCCCGCAACAGCGCCGAAAAGGTACAGCAGAACCCCCCGAGCATCCCCTTGGAACCAGCAGTGTCAGGGAAAACCAACCAGGGCCAAATCCCCCGAGGGCTTTGCTCCATCCTCACCAGCTTTTCTTCCAACTGAAACGGCTGGGATTGACACATGCGTTAGGAAATTGGGTACTCGTGCTGCTGACGCAGCTGTTCGGATTGAGCCCTGAAGAAGGGCAGGACACTGCAGGGGCTCTGTCCCTGTCACCAAGTTCAGTCACAAGCAAATCTCGAGACTTTTCTGAGGTCATAAATTGGGCAAGAATCTGTGAGTTTGGGAGCAAATGCCACAGAACTAGTGTCAGGTAGAGCTTTCTAGAACTGCCCCATTCTCCCTCATGTCGCTTGGGCTGGGCCATTTGGAATGGGAATTTCTTTCCCTTCTGGCAGCCAGAGAGAAATCTCATGAAGGTAAAATCATTCTGAAAATTGCCCTAGTGACATCTTCTGCTTCCCATAGTACCCAAAGACGTGCCCAAATTGCTCCTCACGCCCCCAAAAGCCCAGCCAACCTCAGGGCTCCCAGGCAGCTCAGCACAGTGGAGAGAGCCCACGGCTCTGCGAGGGCAGGACCTCCTGGTGCCGTGCTGCCTCCCGCTCTCAGAGCAGCTCTCCTTGGTCTCCAGGAGCTGCCAGCACTACTGTGCTGGTCCCTGGGCTCTCTTCCACCCGCCCCAGCCGCACATCACCCTGGGCTTCTCTGCAGGCATCCTGCACCCGCAGGGATGCAGCCGCCCCCTCAGCGCATCTCCCCGGTCTGCAGGGAGCAGGGGAGGGCGGGCAGGGTCTGCACTTCCCACCTGACTCTGGCCCCCTTCTCGCTGCAGCAAGTGAAGACGGTGAGGTTCCAGAACCACAGCCCGCCGCCGCCCAAGCGGCACAGCCTGCAGCCCTCGCCGAGCCTGCCCCGCAGCAGGACAGAGCCCGGGCCCGAGGGGCTCCTGCCCGAGGCCCGTCTGGGCCCCGAGCTGCTGGTGCTGTACTCGCCGCGGCTGGGCTCCAGCCCCCTGCACCCGCGCCGGGCGCTGCACCCCAAGGCGCTGTCGCTGGACCTCTCGGGGCAGCTGACCTTCCCCATCAAGAAGAGCTACAGCAGCATCTCTGCAAACTGACCGGGTAACCCGCGCCTGCCTTCCTCCCCACGGCTGCTGCTGTCCCTCGGCGCCCGGCGAGCGCCCAGCCCTGCGTCCGCCCGCAGAGCTCCCTGCCTGGGCCGGGGCCGCTGCTGCCGCGTCCCCGCACCGCCGGCAGCCTCGGCACCTGCGGGCCCGGGGCGTGCGGAGAGCCGTGGGCGCCTCTGAGGGACCCCCTGGCGCAGGGCTGCTCGAGCACGGTGCCCGCGGTCTGTGGCCTCCACAGAACGTCGCTTCTGCCCCGGTCGCTGCCGGCACTGCAGCCCCGGAGCAGCGGCAGGGCAGGACAGCGCGCAGGCATCGGCAGGAGTTACGCTTGTTTTGATCTCCTCAGGGCTGCAGGAAAGCCCACAGAGATCAAACCCTGGCTCATTACCCGCCTGTCTCAGGATAAAGAAACCATAAATCAGTCAGCTCCTGGCTGATGGTTCACGCTGCCTTTGAGGGGAGTGGGTCACTCGGATTTTTTGTTAGGTTGATTGCTTGCTTGCTTTTCTCATTGGTTTTAGCCCAGGAATTTTAACACAGAAGTCTAAAAGGTGATTTGGAGGGAAAAGAGCCAATGGAAAGGGCTTTGCCATCACTGCAGTCAACGCAGGCTCTGCAGTGAGAGCACTGAATCTCCCTTCTCCTCTTTGCTTGTTTTCCTCTGGTCACCTGTCAGCTACCTCCTGCCCATGAGCTCCTTCCAGCCCCTTCCCACCACCCACCCACTCAGATGTGGCTGTTGTAAATATCTTAAGTGGGATTCATGGGTTTCAGATGCATGAAACATTGTCTATGTAACAGAAAGCAGAACTGAGAGTTCACCATGCCCCAGACCCTCCTCTGCCCCAGCAGCACCAGCTCTGGCTTCCAGCTTGCCCCAGTCCGAGCAATCTCCTGTGAATCCCAGGGAAGCCAGCAGAGCTGTGCTGGCTCACAGCTGTGCCTGCTCTGCATCAAACCTCTGCACAACAGATTTTGGGTTTCATACTTAGTTTCCATTGCCGGTTTATCCATCAGCAGTTCCCAGCCCAGCTGCAGGCACCTGACAGGAGGAGCTGTCCTCCCTCCAAAACTGCCCTGAAATCCCACCCTCGGTTACCTGCACACAAACCCGGGGAAGGAACTCCACTGGTCAGTGGAGGCTCTCCCTGCACAGCCTCAGAGAAGGACTTTTTTTCCTAAAACTACACAAACTTTTTTTCCTAAAACTACACAAAGGGAATGGATAAAACAATTCACTATGCCACAACCCCAGGACCTTCCCTCTTCCAGACTTCCTGCTTGTGGAGCAGGAAAGCTGGGTGTGCCTGTGGGGATTTGCAGTGGCACAGCAACCTCCAAGGCACAGATCTGTTCCCTCTCTGTGCTCTCTGTCAGTATTCCAGCTCCTGCAGAAACACCCCACAAGCTGAAAGCATGCTCTGTGCCCAGGTATAAAAGGTGGCAGCAGCTGCAAAAATGAGGGTGAGTCCAGCTCAGCGATGCCACATCAGAGACAGCTGAATGCCTCGGGGGAGACACGCTGGTTCTGTGCTGAGGACTCCTGTCATCCTTCTAAAGCTGAACCGGAAAGCAGCTGGCTCCATCGCTGACACATCCAGCACACTCAGAGATGAACAGAATTACACTCAGTCCATCAGCCCCTCTCTCCGAGAACTAAGAATGCAAACACTGGCTCCAAAACGTTTTAGCTGGAAACACCAGAGCAGCCTGGGACTGTGTAAAATCATGCATTTATCATCCTTAGGAGGTTTATTCACTGCCCAACAGTCATTGCAGTTAATTTGTGAAACGGCGTGTTTGAAGCGTAATCACAGCTCAAGACTTCCCAGGTTTTTTGTCACACACTTCAGTATCTGTCCCATTTGAAAAGTAACACTTGCAAATATTCATGAAATCAGTGTTTAGAACCCCAGACTGTCCATGAAGCCCCTGGGTGCTGCACAGGCTGATCCCTTCGTCCGTGTTCCCAGCGGGATCCGCGACTGCCTGGGGAACAGCACACGAGGGACCCCCACTGTCAGGCCGAGGAGGACTGCAAGGGTAGTGAAGGGAAAGAAGATCTGTCTACACCAAAGTCCTCTCCAAAATAGATCTTAAAGGCAGAAGGGGTCAACACAAGTTCCCTACTCCTTTACATGACCAAGCAGGGAGTTCCATTGTCTGCATTCTGCATCCAGCCCAGGGGATGCTCCAATGAAATGTTACAGCCAGGTCACCCTCAGTGAGAAATCATAAACTACTTTTTTTACATATATATCTTAGAAACAGTAGGATGTATAACCTTTGCTTAGTTGGTGATGGGTAGGAGGAATAAATCAAATATGTTTAGTTTATTGTTCAGAGACACTTGTACAAATTCAGGGATGCTGAATATTTTTTCCATGAAGTGAAGTTCATTTTTTTAAAAGGCTTTTTCAATTTAAGGTACTATTTGGGAGAAAAGTCAATAAACAAGAAGATATTAGTTTCCTGTTTTGTAGTAATCCTCAAGCTATTTATTTTGTATTTCTGTAAAAAAAAGCAATGGTTTAAAGACATTTTAAGTTTTCAGAAGTTTATTCATCTAAGTTTATAGCACTAATGCTTAGCTCTGTAGCCTGTAGATAATTAAATTAATTGGGGCCGAATGGATTACAGCCCCTCCTGCACTGGAAGCACTGGGGGGCACTGGGGAAACACAGGACTCAGGAAAGCTTTGGCACCCACCGTGTGAGACACCAGCCCGGGGGAGCTGCTGTGGCACCATTAAAACTTTTTGCATGAAAAAGCCCAAGCACGTTCATTTTCACTTTCTTATTTCAGGTTTTGCCTGTTGGGAACAGAAGGGAAGGGGAGGGGGGTTACCTGACTGCAGGTATGAAATGGAATAAAAGAATCCTGAGGCAGCACCCAGGAAAGAATAAACAATGATGAGGAGACCTTAGACGTCCAACGCGTCAGAAGACTTTGAGGCAGCACAGGTGACAGCATGCTGCTCCTTGCCTTGTGTCAGGGCCACCCCTCTGCCCCATGCAGGCAGCACCAGGCTCTTCAGTTAAAGCCTCCAGCTGAATCAGGGTTGGAGGGAGCTGAATGCAGCTGAGAAGCAGCACAGCTCCCTGGAGGGAGGAGTGGAACTCTAAGCATGGCATTCACATTTGTTTCTGAAGACCCTGCCCAGAGCTGGAAAGAAAGGGTCTCCAGGGTAACTGTTTCTTTTCAAGAGAAAGCAAAGCACCAGAGGAAAATAATTTTATTAAATCCCTGTTTAAAAGTGCAGGGGCAGCTCACGTGCGAACTCAGGTTGGTTTGGGTGGGCTTTTTTTTTTTTAACAGAACAAATTCTCCCCTTTGTTTAAAACAGATGCTTCCAAGTCCCTCCATGAACCTTCTCACTGCCAGATACAGGGCAGCTCAGTGAACCAGGTAAACAATTGTGTCCCCAATGTCCCTTGTCAGGCCGTTCTCAGTGACACAGACATGCCTCTGGGCCAGGTCGATCTGGAAGATGGCTTGTTCCAGGATAGGAGTTTTCCCTGCTTCCTCTTTGCCAAGGACTGGAACACGGCGGGGCCCAAGCACGGGATCATCAAACCTCATCAGCTTCACTTTAGAGAGATCTGCACAGAGAGGGCAGCTGGTCAGGCCATGGGAGCTGAACACAGGCCCAGCACCAACAGTTACCACAGCAGTGCTGGACCCTTGGAACTTCCACACCTGCTCCAAGGAAATACATTCTCATGGGAATAACTGTCATGTTAAGGTTTGCACCAATGCAACAATGTCCTTCAGTGGTTACACAGTGAGTTACCAACAGAAATGGGGATAAACCACACAGAAACACCAGCTCCTAATACCACATTCCAAGCACTGAATTTGCTTTATCTGGCTCAGGACAGGTCTCAGTAACTGAACAGTTATTCCTCATTTTCTGAGAAGTGAACTGCAGAGACTGGGAGGAAGAAGAAGGTAAGAGTTGATTTCAATTCCCTATCAAAAGGCAGACTAATAAGACTGCTAAGCAGACCAAGAAGCCTGGGACCCTTCAGCTAAGCCTTCCTGCAAGTGCAGCCTTCCAGCCCTGTGCCCAAGAGCACACTGACACCTTCTGGGAAGACAGGGAGGGAGTCCCTGATCCACCTCTCTGGTTTCCAGCCATTGCCAAACCTCCACCCCAGGAGCTGGCAGTAACACATCCCTGCACACACAGGGAATGTCCCAGATCCTGTCACACCCCTGTGTGCACCCCTCAGCAGCTGGCACAGCTGCACACCTGTACTGGTGGCTACCTTTGATCCCTCTGTCCATCTTCATCAGGCGCCTGATGATGGTCTCTCTGTTGTCCCCTTGCCTGATGTCCATTTTTGTGGAGAAGTGCCCGTTGGAGGGCTGAGGGTTCACCAGAAACACAGACACACCAGGCTGTGAGAAACAATACACACCTTAAAGGAGAAGCTGTGCATGTGATCCCTCAGGAGAAACATGAAACTAAACCAAATAAACATCTGCTGTTAGCAAATCTTCCAGAGGGATAAAATCCCTTCAGAACCTGCCTGGCCATGCTGGATACCAGCACTGCCCCAACTCTAAAATGCAGCCCCAAGTGTAACAAGGGTTTAAGACATATTTAGGGAAATCAATGACATTTTTATTTTCAGAGTTAGAAATATTCATACATGACAAACATTAATGTTTGATCAAAGTTTTTAAATGGCACATTTAAAAAAACCCCAGACAAAAGTAAAGTTTCAAGTTAAGTTTTTAAGTTTTCAGACTTCCAATATCTGAATTTCTGATTTTACCTCAGTTCTGAATACAGAAAATGGTTTTCCAGGACAGCAGTCTTCTTTGATTTTATCTTCTGCTTCAGAAGCAAACTTCACCTCAATGTGATCCAGCTGTAAAAGGAAAAAAATGGGGGAGGAGGGAATAAGCAGGAGTTTAATGGCTTTAGAGGGAACAGCAGAGGTTACAGCCCCATCAAACAGCTGTTCATGTAGGAAAGGGGAAAGCAAACCTACACTGACATAAAGCAAAAAAAGCACAACTGAACCCACAAAACCTTGTTTGGAAGGGACCTCTGAGGGTCACCTACTCCCTGTGTGGGGTGCCCAAGACCCCATTGTCAGTCTCCGAGGACAGGGACCCCCAGAGACCCCCCAGCCCCTCTGGCTGTTCCCAGCAGTGTATCCCTGCTGGGAGGACACGCTGCTCCCTCCCCATGTCAGGGGGTTTTGAAGATTTACAGATAGTTCACAGTGAAAGCTGCTGCTCGCTCTCGGCTTTGCTCTGACATGGGACAAGCCCAATAAAGTCACACTTGTTTCATACTGTACAGGTTACATCCAGCTCTGCAATATATATAGTTTCTAATTCTTAAAAAGCAATTGCTTTTGACTTTTGGTGTTAGGGTTGTTTGGTTTTGTTTGTTTTGGGTTTTTTAACACCATGTGCCTGAGCTGTCCCCTCATTACCATGCTGCCTATTAAACTAAATTCTGCTCATCATATGAAGCAGCACAACTGCTACCAGACTGGATGCCTTTTACACAGCACAGTGTGAAAAGCCCTGCTCCTTGCAGAGGGGAGACAGCCTGCAGCAGCCAGCATTCCAGTGTAGGTGCCCGAGGACTGATTGGTATTGCTAATGCCTTGAAGCTCCTTCTCATTTCTTCAGCTGGAAATGTGAGACACAGACTGGCTCAGAGAAAAATGTCTCCTCAAAAGTGCCAGTGGGCATCACTGTCACAGCTACATCCAGGACTGCAGTGAAAACCAGCCCTGGTTTCTGGGACCATGTTTGTAGTGCACACCTACCTCTGTACCTCATGCCAACAGTGAACAGATCTATATGCTATCTATTTGACAAATGGAAACAGAAAGTTGATAAAAATCTGTTACTTGAGCAATGCAAACCCAGAAGTTAATGTAAAGAGGCTTAGAGCCTTAGGGAAGGCTGCTGCTCCAGCTATCCCAATAAATGCCAAGTAGTAGGTGCCACGTCTGTACCAACCTCCAGGGAATTTGTCAAATACACAATGTTCTCCACGAGCACTGCACGCTCATCAAACTCCAGTTCAAGATCAAGAACACGAGAACCATTTTTCTCCAAGTTTTCCTGTGGGGGAGGAGGGGGAAAAGTATTAAAACCCTCTAAAGGCTGCAAGTAAAATGATGCTTCAAAATGGCAAACTATCCACATTAGTCATGAAAAGAACAGGCTTGTAAATCCAAGAGCTCTCTGCTGGCACAACATTAACATCGGAGCAATAATTTTCTTGTAACAGGGATGGTTCTTCTACAGGGAGCTGGTGACACTGATGGGAGGAGTAAGAGCAATTAGAACACATTTTTAATATAGAATTGAAAAGGTGTTTGACATTCACAGTTATTTAAATCCCTACTTAATGTGCAGGTTGAGAATTCACAAAATCAGTCAGCATTTCAGTGGTATTTCACAGCAGGAAACTCAGGCTTATGACCCAGTTTAAAATAAAGGACGAGCCCACAACACCTGGACATGCTCACAGCGAGTTCTCTGCAGGGAAATAACAACCACTTTGTACGTTAACATAAAAGTAACTTAATTAGTCCAGAAAGCCAGCAGCAACAGTCACAAGAGACACAGTATTAAAGGCAGTACAAAAACCACACTTTTTTTTTTTTTAAACTAAAACAGAATTTCCTCTTTGGAGTTTAATCTGTCCCTGCCTGGCTCTCACATGCTGAGCCAGCTGTCTCCTTTGAAGCTCTGCTTTGTCAGCCTCAGCATGGTTGTGGTTTCCTGGTTTCCTCATCAGTTTAATGTGAAAGACTCCCTTTTAACACGGAACTGCTTCCCTTTGCAAATCACAGAGGTGCTCCTACATTTTATCCCTCCTCTGATGAGTAGGAAGCACAAGCAGAGATGCTCCTTGTACCCTGGAATTGATGAATAATTGGTTTCAGAGAAAGACACTGCTCAGGGCAGTCCGAGCTCAGATGTTTCCATGTCTCTGTGGGAAACAGGCTGCTGCTCTTTGGAAGTGAAAAGATGGATTTGAGGAAAGCCTCAGCTCCTTCCCCGCACACCCCAGGATCACTCACTGCTGCCAGACTAAAGACACCAAAACACAGCAATGTTTCAGCCCTAGCTCTTAGGACTGAGAGCTTGTCTGACCTTTCCCAGCTGGATCAGTGGATCTAACATATCCCTACTGTTCTTACAAACTTAGACAGGAAGCTCCAGAACTGCTCTGTGCTCTGCTCCTCTGAAGGCTCCCATGGAAAGGAACAATCAGAACAACCCCACAGAGACAGCAAAGAACAGCTCCACTTAGAAAACATGACAAAGCTTACAAGTAGAAGTAATTATTATGTGCATTTCAACAATCAAGCTAAAGCTTAAGGAGAAAAAGTAGTATTTTTTTACACTCATTAAGATTTTTTCCATTACTAATCCCTCTCAATTTCTACACACCATGAAAAGTCATCAAAAATGTTTTAAATAGTACACTGCAACCCCAACCCCCCATTTAAAAAAAAAAAATTTGTCAATTCTTTGCTTCTTGGCTTTCCCTAGTTGCCATACTGAATTTTCATCTGCGACGGCAAGCACGAGGAAGTTTCTTTAAAGAAATGGAAGCCAAGACTTTCATAGGCTTGCATGACTCAGGGAAAATAATGGACTATCAGATTATTAAGTGATAAACATAAGAATTTGTAAATTCACATTTGTAATACACAAAACTCGTAATTCCATTCAAGGCTCAGAACAGTCTGTTGTTTCCTCCCTTAAACATACTGCAATCAATCAACTCTGGCCTTATTCTTAGCTTCCAGTTTTTATGTCTCCAAAGCAACACTTGACTCATTTCAGCATGAAAAACTGGAGAAGTCAAATAACATTTCAAATACAGAGGAATCCAGGTATGTTTGAAGTACAGATTGTATCACCCACAAAACACAGAAAGCACCAAGCCTCAACCAGATCCAGAGCTCACCTGGGCTAATTCACACAGAGACGTTTTTATTATGTAGTTCTTCTCGAGATGTAAAAGATGTTTATAAACAAATCCATGAAGATGCCAAATAAGCAAAGGGCAAGGGGGGAGACACTGCATTCACAAAAGCCTTTCCTGTACCAGAACTGTTCCTCTGACACTTACCTTAACCATGGCAACAAAAGGCATCACCTTCTTCATATACTTCTTCAGCTCTGGCAAGGCGTTCAGCTCACTGGCAATTACTTTATTGTCAGGCAGCTGACCTCCACTGACCTAAATGGGGATGAACAAGGATTAAAGAGAACAGCTATCATGAAAAAACTTGCCCTTCAATATCATATACCTTCCCTGCTTTCCCATAAATACCAGCAAGGCTTGTCACCATCATTGATTCCACAGACAGTTTTCTCATCCTTTTGAAATCCAAACAGCATTTAACACTCATACAGAAAAAAAGCCTCTACAATACCCAAAGGTGAATATCCCCAAGAACAAATTCCACATGAGGAATATTGGTTTATCTCAGTGCCACAAGCTGGAATAGTCAGGACACCCCAGTCTATCAGGTACAACTCTGGTGTGTTCAAGCTGAGGATGGTTCATCAGGATCCCAAAAGCCATTCTCAGCAGTTTCCTCATGTCAGAAGCATAGATCATTCTGCTTTCTTAATATATTTTCTTCTTATGACTGACTTATTCCATTTCAGCTATTTCTTGTGACACTGCTGAGTGGTATATACTTACTCAAGGACTAGAACAAAGCTTCTACTCCGCTTACACTTGCAGAGTAAGGCAGCAGTAGTCTGTCAGTCAACCATGTTTCCTCAAAAATATACTTGTAAAGAAGAATATTTAAAAGCTAACCACTTACAAATGGAAGAAACAACAGAGCACAGGCACATTTTTACTCAGATTGTCAAAACCAATTAAATGCAACTGTCAAATCAATGACAGTCCTTGGGACATTTTCATTAAGCATTAAAACTTCCTGGACAGTTGTAAAAGCATAAAGAAAATGAATCTATTGAAATAATTTGGTAACAAGGTACAGCTTGCAAACTTTCTACAGATGAGCCCCCAAGCAGCAGGCAAGCAGCTGGAGGGCAGAGGAGGGGACGAGCACCTGGAAGTGCTTGCGCAGGACGGACAGGGTGGTGTGCTGCCAGGGTGGGTAGCTCTTTGCCACGTAGATGGTACAGTGAGAAGGCTTCTGGGAAGGCTCCTTGGTACTTTTCTGAGGAAAAGAAATAAAATCAGGAAGGAGTCCCTAGGCAACACAGAACTATCACACGTGCCCACAAACACGAGGCTCACCTTTCCCTTCGCAGGCGCCACGTAGCTCTTGAGGCGGAGGCGCAGGTCGTGAGCTGCTTCCATCAGGTACTGAGAGGAGCGAATCAGCACCTCATCCACGGGCCCTGCTGCTGGCCACGAGGCCCTCATGATGGAGTCAGCCTTTGGGCACAGCAACACAGGAAAGCACTGAGCGAACACACTTTAGCTGGGGCGTTTCCAGCCACTACAGCTTGATTGAAAAAGAGAGTTTAGCCAGTTTGGACCTCAGTGAGCACCCACCCGTAACACCCTAAAGGAGTGGGCACACAGCCAACAAACACTTCTTTGCAAGTGTGTTCAGGACTATACATACAATCACAATTACCATGTTGCTACGGAATTCCACCTACAAGCAGAGGGCTTAAAAAACATCAAAACTAAGCTTTATGCAGAAGTGTAAGACTATTGCATTGTTGCACTAAATTTCAGATCACCTCTTTGTAAGCAGACAATGATAGTGACTGGTATTAATGTTGCACATATCATCACAGCAACAAGGCCAGCTCCCTGCAGTCACTGTCCCAGGGACAATGAGCCAGTAGGACTCCTTGGATTCTGACATATCTTTTCTACTTGTACACGAATAATATCTGTAAGCCTGACATGGGTACTACTGAAATCCATAAAAGCTCAGATCTGAATCAATGACAGAACTGAAATGTCAGTACCTTCCCCAGCAGGGACCAGATGTGCTCACACAGGTGGGGGCAGATGGGAGCCAGAAGCAGAGTCTGCACCTCGATGAACTGGAACACCAGCTCCCTGTGCATCCCCTCGATCGCCAGCTCCCGGTACTTGTCTTTTGCTGCCTGGAACAACAGCACAGCCATCAGCCCTCTGCTGCCAGGGAGAAACACCAGAGTCTCACACACACCTGTGGGCTGCAACACGCCTTCAGAACCTGAGCAGCTTGTCATAATCCGTTATTGACTTCTAAGAACTGTATTTTCATGAAGCACCCACGTGTAAATCTGCCAGCTGGCCACTGGATTTTTGCATTTATGTGGTACTTTAAAAAACTGTTTATTGGCATAAACATAAAAGACAAAAACATCCACAGCTGTGTATTAGGTGCTGTCATCCCAAATAACTTACATACAGATACTAATAAGAACTAAGAAAAAGGCAATGAATATGATCTATCATTACACATACTTCAGCCTATTTAACCCTGTTCCTGAGTATCTCAAAGCAGCCACATGACAGAGCGTGTGTAATTCATTACAGGCAGCAGCATGGCTCTGCAGACACTCTGGAGACATGGTTTATAGAGGATATCAAAAAGCACTATGCTTCCAAACAATTTGGTTGATTCATTATCTGGATTTCTTATGAAGAGTCCTTTATCAAGAAAGATATAAAGAAAGGCAATACTCTTTTTAATAGTTACTTTTTTTAAGCAGCTTCTTGCTCATATTAGATATCAGGACTATTTGCAGAATTGCATTTGCTTTCCTCTGGACCTTTGTAAACTGACACAAGCAAACATCTATGATTCCACTATTATTCCATCTATTATTCCTTTGAAGTACTCTTGTTTCTTGGCACAATTCTGATTCCAATTCAGCTGTATAATTAAGGATCAGAGACAGAAGGATCAAAAGAAATCCACAAAGTAACAAATACTGGATGTCACTTTCTTACACCTCCTACCTGAAACTCAAAGAAGCCAGTTTTCAGAGCTTCCTTAAACATCATCTTCTCATAATTTTGGTCTGTCTTCATTATGCCTGCATTCATCTCACTGGGGAGGGAAGGGAAGTGACAACATCAATACTGAATAGTCTGCCCCACGTAATGGCAATGCTGTAAAACTGTCACCAATGCAGCCAAATCCCATAACCTATTCTGGAATGAGCTCTGTTTTATGGAATTCATTAATTTTTAGAAAATAAATAACTACAGGATTCCTCCTTGCAAGGAAAAGCCTGGCCCAAACTGTATTATTAACCTTCGTACCATACCTGGCAAAGACTCTGTCATTGAAGGTGCTGGCTGGGCCACTCCTCAGGCTGTCTCTGTTTGCAATCATCTCCTTCACCCACTCCACCCACGTGTAGAGACGAAGAATACCAGCATCTGCCATGGCTTCCACAAAGTTGGCATCTTCAACAGTGTCTCCAGCATCAGCCAAGGCCAAACGCATGCCTGAAGGAAAGAGGATCAGCTGCCAGGGCTGGGTGCCAGGAGCTGGCCGACATCCATGGAGTGCTGTGCCTCCTGCACCTGTGACAGCTCACTTCAACAAAGGCAAAGCCAGGCCACAAACTGCCTGGCCAGCCAGAGATGCCTCAAAGGAGGCACAACCCCTGGGAGAGGAACACTGCCCTCCTTGGGAGGGCACCAGACAGACACCAGAAGCAGGAGACCAGCACACTCACTGCCCAAAACACAGGAGCATGGAAGGAGCATGGCACACACAAATACGCAGGGCACAACTATGAACACACCCCATGCACACCAACAGTGTGTCCTGTGTTCTGATCTCTTCAGTGAATGTAGAAGGATCAAGCAGGCTGCTCCTGGAGGGCTCAGTCCCAGGAGCAGCTCCTGGCTGAACCAGGTGTGCTAACACATCCCAATCTTCCCAGTGGAGTTCAGTTTTTCAAGAACAGGTGGTGAGTGGCAGATTTATTGCCATCCAATACTTCAATAAACTCCTTAGAGAGCAAAACACTCATTTCAGTCGTTTTGGCATAATTGACAATCAGATGCAGGTCAGAACGCACTCACCATCTGCAGAAAACTTGTCAACAGCTTGAGTGAGGGTGAGGAAGTTGCCTGTCGATTTAGACATCTGAAAGAAAGATAAGAGTGTTTGTTTTCTCACACATCCCCTGTGTTGGTGGATAAGCAAGACAGACCCAAAAAGGATTTGGGCAAACAATTTTCTCATGAATCACAGCAAAAAGCACTTTGGTGAATCTGAATGAGGTCTCACAGCAAAAGCAGACTGAACTCTGCATGCACTCAGCAACAAAATATAATCCCAGAAATTCCCTAAATTAAACTTAAATACTACTTTAAAACTGGCAGTTTCAGATCACCCTGTATTGATTTTTCAAGAAGGACTCCACTAGGGTTTGTTTTGGGGTTTTTTCATTCATATCAGACAGACTCCAAAGCCTAAGTCCAGGGTTCAGGCACTTTTAATTCAATTCAGTGCCAGAACTTGCACATATTAGAAAGCTATTGGCACAAACTTTTTCCTCTCACTGCACCTATTCCAATGCTCTAAATAGCTAAACTTAAATAAATAAATACTCTATATTACCCTAAAACTTAAGAGAAATGCAGTGAACTCTTCACTGAATTGGTGAGACTACACAAGCGCTGACTTAAGAGAAAGTGCTACATAGAAAAACAGGCAAGGCAGGTCTTTACCTCCAGTGAATGAAAAACTGAAGGGCACTAATGAAGAAATGTCACTGTTTCCCCTGCTTACATCCCAAGAAGTTGTTTGCAGTCTGGCTAGGAAAAGCCTATTTTGGCAACACAAAAGCCATGTCACAAAACCTCGCTGTACCTTTTCAGAATTGAGGAGCAGATGTCCATTGGCTCTCACAGCTACTGGCCATTTTTCTCTGTTTGGAGACAAGATACAAATCTTTTGGCCAAGTAAATACATTTTGTCTTCTTTTAAAAAAGGAGCAAACATTTTATGTTCTAGTTTGAGATGAATATCTTAAGTGGAATCTTCAAAAAAAAAAATACCTAAGGGTTGTCTTAAATATATTAAGGAGTGTCTCTGAAGATGAAAAGAACTACAGTATAAAGGCTAAGAATGATCATTGCTGAAATGCAAGGTAGGGAGCAGTGCACCTGCAATTAGTTCATTTACATCACCCTCCTCTGTTCAGATATTTTTAATTTAAAGGCCAGTGATTGGCACTGCCCAAGAGCACACAATAGTGCTGGGTCCACTTCTCTACCCATGAAGGAAAGAAATATTAAATTACCCACAATCATTTTTAGTGTACATCAGACACCCACTTTTCCTAGATACAGTTTTATACTACCCCTAAACCAAAGTTCAAGGGAATGCAAAGAGTATCTTCACCACAAAAGCATCATGTGAGGGGCAAAGATTCTCAACCAGTCCTGCACAGTCCATGGGATTTTAACCATCCTTGAGAAGGAATTAAGAAGACTTAAAAATAAAGTCACATAAATTTCAGTGCAGGAATACAACTCAACACTGGAAATCCATAGGAGGAGATAATGCAGACAAAGCAGGGGAAATAATGGTAAAAAACCCTTTCATTTCAATAACTTCTATTAGAGACTCTATCAAAGCTGCAATATGAAAGAATACATTTTCAACACAATTCTAAGTGTTGCACAGTCCAAAGGCCACTAGCAAATGTAACAGAACTGCAAACTCTCCAGCTTTACCTGCATCACATCCCAACTCACCTTTGTTCTGACCACATGGCCACGTGATTGTAGAGGTAGTACGACAGGTGATTTGGAACAAGATCTTTGCCAGAAACTCTGAGATCCACAGGATACCAAAATTCAAACTCCTCCTTCAGCTTATCCAACTTCTCTTTTGGAATCTCAGTTTTAGGGAACGGAGCTGTCTTGAAGAAGATGTAATCCCAAACCTCTTTGGTCATTTGATGTGCCCTGCACAGAATCAGACCCACATTGCACAGTCAGTAAAAGCTCCTCACACTCCACAGACTTTCTGCAAGGCAGCTTAAACCTGTTGCTCCATTCTCACAGCACAGTCCCCGTGATCAGCAAACATGGACAGAGTGCCCAGGGCCTTTGCCTGAGTTCAGGTGAGTGAATCCAATGTCAGAAACAAATTCAGAACTGCTCAAGCCATGCTCAGCTTAAACGGCCCTTTGGGATTTCCCAATAAAACATAAGGACTCCCATAAAGAAAAAGTGATTAATAATTAAAGCATAATCTTGAATATCCTGGAAACCTGATTTATTTTCCAAATGTCACCACCCAAGCCTCAGCACCACCTGTGACCTTAAGTGAACACTGAGAGCCCCTCACTGGTAAGTCCCATGGAGCCATTCCTTCTGGCTTCCCAGAAGTCAAAGAGCAGCAGGACAGGAGAGAACTGCTGAACTGCTGTACAGTCCAAGGTTGCCTCCTACATGGAAAATATTTGTGGTCTTTTCCCCTTTCGAATGGAATGAACATTTAAAATTAACATTTACTGCAAGACACATCTTACCAATTACCAGAGGTAGGATCCACAATTTTGAAGGAAAATACTGATGAGATGCAACTGATACCCACAGCTCTGTGGCCAATGGGCTGCATGAACATGGGTTCTTCTTGTTTCTACAGAAATTCTTATTCCTGGCTCTCAGAACTTCAGCAGAGTGCAGCAGATGCTGCATGCATTCCGAATTAAATACTTTCAAACCAGAGTCTGCTGTGTGTTAGCACCTGCTAAGGGACTTTGACCTGTGCTGTCCAGGGAGGAAAAGCATTCTGGACCCCAAATACTTCCAGTACACATTAAAAAACACCTCAGATGATGGTCTGTACTGCCAGTCCAGAATAAATCCCACAGGCACAGGTTTGCTGGTTTGGTTCTGGCAGGCCTTGTTCTATGGTTTAAATTCCTGTGCTGTGACTGGGCTTGTGTTTGGTGCCAAATTCACTGTGTAACTGAAGGTGACTGCAAGGATGGGCCATAAACCCCCTTTTCCTTCACACCACGGAGCAAGTATCAGTAAAAAGCATTTTCCAAGGCTGCTAGATGTTATCTACTTGCATAGGAGAGCACTCTAATTGTACATGCTTAATTACATCAAATCTGTAATTCGGGGCCCAGGATGAGAAAGCTTCAAAGCCTGTTTGTAGGCACAACTAGCTCGTGCATAGCTTCTCTGTAATTAGAGAGGTTTGAGCCCAAATGACAGCCTTGCCCAGTCTCAGAGGGATTGCTGCCTGTAAGAATCAGAATCTTTACTTTGGAAATGGTTTTCAGGTTAGTTATAGCATCAAGTAAGAAAAGTTTCCATTCCAACATGTAAACTACTCCAGAAATTAGTCCATAAACCACACAGAATTAGAGCAGAGGATTCAAGGCATAATCTGAAGTGTTTTTTCAACTTCAGACTGAGCTGTACTATCTCATCCCTCTGAGCCCTATCACCACACTTCAAAAGCCACTCAAACCAAGAGGTCACATGCCTCCTCTCCCTCTTGCTCTGAAGACTTCCACAGACAGTAGTGGATAAAAGATGGTTCTGAGCTTCCAGAAGAGTGGCAGTGACAAAAACCAAGAGCTAAATCCTGCTCCCTCTGTACACTGGAGCCCATAATTTACTGTGGTGCACAGCAGTCTCAGCAAGCAGACACCTAAGCAGCCACTGAAACCAACCACCCAACAACCTGCCAAGACCCATTTCAAGGCAAGTCAAACAAGTACTGAAAAAGGTGACTTACTCTCCACACAGTTCTTTCAGAGGTGCTTTCAGAAGCATTCTTCCACTCTCTCTCACTGCCTGTCACACACCTCTCTTTCCTTATTGCCCCTCTGCAGACCTGTTCTAACTCAGCCCATGGTACGTTAAGTTTAATAAAGATGCTTTTTACACACAAAAGCAAAGACAGAGCCTCCTTGGCAAGTCTTTCTGCAGAGCAATTCAGGAGATAAGCACACTCAATTAAACAAGAGAACTTAATGGTTCACTCTCCTTACCTGATGCCCAGAGGAGATTCTCCTTGGCCCCTGAGGTTCCCTCCCTGTAGCAGGTGAGCCACGGTGTAATAGGCCATGTAGATGGTGGAGTCAGAGAGGGACTCGATCAGCCACTGCTCATCCCAAGGCAAGCGGGTCCCTGCAGGGGGAAGGCTGTGTCAGGCACCCCCAGCACCACCCCAGCCCGCCCGCACGACTCGCAGGCACCCGGGAGCAGCTGATCATTTTCACTGGAACACATTAACTACATATACACACTAGTACTCATGCCTATGCTTCTAAAAATACTCTGTTTAAAAATTAAGTTATGCATTAGAAAATTTTACTCAAGAGCAAATAATTGCCGATTTTCAATCTGTTCCCTGACACAGCTCAGCTCAAGAACATCTGCTGTGGGTTATAGTGCACTTCTAGCAGCTGTCCCATGTCAGGCTACACAAGATGAAGGCTAATCAGAATTCGAGGAGAAAACCCAAGAAATGGTGTAAGTTCCCTCTTCTGAGGTCCCTTCCAAATCAATGGCCCAGGTAGAAAGCTACCAAGATGCTGCACAGACTACCTGTAGTGGTGCAACTATTACCAGCCCCATGCATTTCCAACAAAGCACACCTTCTCTGGGATGCTGAGCCAAGATACAAGTTGGACAACGTTGTTCCCACACGTCCCTATACCACTGGGGATGTTATATAGCACTTAAGCTTTCCAAATGAAATGAGGAGTACCATCCTTACGAAGAAAGGAATGTTTTGCCTACCTAAGCCATACGTCCTGGAGCACGCATGCTCTTGTAGCCAACCTAAGGTAGCTTCAAAATTTCTCCTAGTCTCTTCACAGAACCTGTAAGAAAGAAGCTCTTACTGCTTGCAGCCCTCTCAGACCCCACCAACAGCCACAAAGCCACTCTCCCTTACAGCCACGTTCATAACTCACGTCTCCAGCTGTTGCAAGCACTCTGACGCCTGTTTCTTCCAGCTCACTTCACCATAATCTAAATACCTACAGTCAGGAGAGGTTTATTGTAATAAAGCAGTCGAGAAGTAGTGTACAATTGGAGTAACTCTTTAACTACAGCTTTGTTTCACTTACCACTGGTCACAAAGGGCCACGACACACTCATCAGCAGATCTCGATATAACTTGCTTCTCGGGTTCCATATAAATCATGGCTTCACCCTAAGAGTTGGAAGGGCAGTGAAAGCTGAGATTTAAGTACTTAGCAAAGTATTAAAAATCCTGACAACTTGCTAAAAAGCATCTCCTCCATTCTAATTTGGTTTATAGCATTTAGTGCATAGCTCTCACCACTGCCCAAGCTCTCTGCCTCAGGATTCCCTTGGGTAAAATGAGGCAAATCTTGACCCTGTACTTCTCTAAGGTACCAGCTCACAGCACTTTGAACAGAATGCATGAGGAAAAGGAGGACATAAGCACAAAACATTCCCCACTGACTATGCCCCCTGACTGAAACAGCTCCTAGGAAACTCTAGGGGACAGAGGGAGGGGGAAAGGCAAAGGAAAATGGTATGCTGAGCTTCAAATCTACTTGCACACACCATGCATGCTGATGCATTATAATTGGGACATAACAATGCCACAACATCAAGGGAATAATGACTAAATGCCTGAAGCCTCTCCCACTCCCAATCCTCATCAGGGAGTCTCATTAGAGGGATGCCACAATCACTGTTTGTTTACTGCTCTCTGCTTTCTGAAAGAGGAGCCCAGCAATGGGGCATTCGCACATCACACATCCCCTTCACTGCCTTGAAAGAGACTTGACAGCCCAGGTCCTACACTTCCAGCGTCCTCCCAGCTGTGCTAAAGAATAAACTGGACCACCAGAACATGTCCTAGGGAGGGTGACAGAATAAGGCAGGGAACAAGAGAACTCTAATGAAGCTGCTCAGCCCACTCAGCCCAAGAACACCAGCTCCCTCTCTCTGCAGCAACCCAAAGCACCCTGAGGGCTACAGAACCACAACAGGGGTTTGACTCAGCCCTGGGAAAAGGACAAACTGGACAATTCAGAAGCAGCTGTGTGCACACTGTCACATACCTTATCCAACATCAACTTCTGAATGCATTTCTTGACATCTTGAACTTTTTGTCCTTTGAATTCATCCACCAACATCACCTGTAAAAGATGGGTCACAGGAGATAATTTTTTTTCAAAATTTAGCAAGAAATAGGTGTCATAGGTGTTCAAATCAATATAAGGAAGTAGCAGGTGCTGCAATCTTTGACATGCAAAATATAAGAGTACAGGTGTTGGATTTTTTCATCGTGTGTAGTCATCTTTACCCAAACACAGTTCGTACACGTCAGCATCCACATCGATGACAGATTGCAGAGTCAGAAATAAAAACTATTGCTTGCTTACAAAAGAAGAGCTGAGAAATACACATGGTGAGCTACTAAGGTAAAGACAGGAGAAAAAAAGAAAAACAACCAAAACAAATACAAAAAAAACCAACCCAAAACCAAAAAACCTGCAAACAATAACACCTTGCTCATTTTGTAACAGTTTCCCTATTTATACTTGCAACAAAATGGATCAGCTCCCCAGGAGGTGATCACTTGTTCACAAACCAGGTTATAATGCTCAGAGAACACAGGAATGTATGAGTGGAAACTTTCTCCAATTCTACATCACTCCTCCAACTGCAGAACCTTACTGCAGGAAGAGTCGAAATGAAAAGTCCTTTGGGACATTTTTGGGGAAAAAGGACACTGTCCCTCTTTATTGAGATTTTTTTTTTTTAATTCTTTACCTGCCTTTTTTTTCTCCTAGTTAAACTCACCAAGAAACCACTTACCAAAATCTTATATTACTTACTCCCTCATAGAATCCTTTCAGGTACACTCTCTCCTTGGCCTCTGCAAGCTTCTCTCTGTCATTCTGGCTCTGGATTTTGAGCTCGTCGCAGACAAAGGGAGCACAAAGGCTGCCATAGCCTGGGATTTCAATGATGGGCACCTGAGAATTAACAAAGGGCTGTCAAACCCCTCCTGCACCCCACTGCTCACTCTGTACATTCACAGCATCTCACACAAGTCACACAGGGCTCACAACAGGCTGCTGCAATTCCACTGATCACCCAGAAGTTCTGGCAGCCCCCAGGGATACTCCTGAGCTGCCCAGGTGCATCCACACCGAGCTGTCCCAGGACTGGAGCTGCAGAATACTGGGATGCTTCACCTGTAACCTGCATTTTCTAATGAGAACTGCCTCAGCCTCGAGGCTGTGCTAACAGTGAGGGGCTTCAGCTTTTTGCATTGAACACATAATTGCCTCCTCTGGCCATGAGGGCACTAAGTGTTAATCAACCAACAGTTATCAGTATAATGATGCATTCCATTTCCCAAAACAATAATTCCCATAAAAATTGATACTTTCCTTTCTCTCTGAAGTATAGCATAGAATAACAAATCTTGGTTGCAACCCTTAACAGACCAAATGTTGTAACTACAGGAAAATATGAAAACTTGAAGGTTTTCAGCTCTTTCAGCTGAGAAGGACTTTAAACAGAAACTCTGGAAGAGGTAGCACAGCTCCTGGTTCATTTCTCATCAGTGAGCATAATATCCTGTGTGCTGTAGATGGACATGTCTGGGTGCACTCACCGGCTCGAATGGCAGGACCATTTCATCTCTGATGCCATACTTCACCCTCAAAGCCTTGAAAGTTGGAAGAAAAAAAAGCAGTAGATAGAAGTCTTCTAGATTTAAAGGTTTTTATCCATTCATAGTGGTTTTTTTGTACATAATGTTTTATTACAAATCAGACAAAGCCACTTCCCTGCCTTCTCACCATTTCTGACACCTGAGCTCAATCCCCATCTCATTTCCAGGTGATTCTTTGCTGTAATTGTCTACATTTTTTTAAAGGAGGAAAAACTGATATTGCTCTACCCTGTAATGAATGGGCAAAAATTCAGTAGCCAGGGATAGCTGCTCAAACACTGATGTACTCCTGCAGTTAGTAACAACCACTTTCAGTCTCATTTGAAATTCATAGAGAATCTTAATCTCATTTTTGGAAGTCATTTTCACAACAGGAATTCATTTCTGTTTCACTGGTGCTCTCCTCTACCTTAACATGCAGCACAAATTACATGAGTCTCGTCCAAAACTCAGACCTGAAGTCTGAAAAAAACCCCATCTGTCCTAGCCCGGTTGGTTTAACCAAATAATAATAATAATAACAACCCAGTTATTTATTTTTAATTGCTTTGATTTCAAGTTAGAGATGGCAAAATGCCAATTAAAGCAAGTTTCATTTTACCCACTGAATATTCACTTTTGACCCTCTTCACTAGGGAAGGGAAACAGAAACAATTCAGTTAACAGACTGACCTGCTTCTTTTTCAAGTCTCTCAGGGCTGCAAAGTCATCTGGAGAGTCAGAGGGAACACTTGTCACCACTCCAGTCCCTTGGCAAAGGAAAAGATAAACAGATGAAAGGATCAGTCCCCACATACTGAGGGCCAGTGCTCATCCAACAGGCTCTGCTGCAGAATTACCTTTATCCTCCTTGATGGTGAGCATGGGCAGGGCGTATATGACCTTGTAGGTGGTGAGGGGTGCCAAAAGCGCAGCACCAAGAATCTCCTGAGCAGGACAAAGGAGCAGCATTACAGTAAATCAGGGGCTTTCAGCCTAGTAGAGTAAGCTCTCCTGGCTGATATTCTTCAAATTTTCTGTAAATGTTCCCGACACATTACAAACAAATTAAACACATTTTATATACTGATGGACAAGGAGGAAGTACATATGAAAATGTGTGGTACTATTTGAGACAGGATATACATTATTTATTGGTAGAAAAGTCAAATACCAAGAAACTTAAACTTCTAGTATGTAGAATTGGCAAAGGAGAGGAAGCAGAAGGACAGTTTGCTTCCAAGTGTCTGAAGCACAACAGCATTGAGGCAGAAATGGCTTAGGAAGCCAGTGTCAAAAGTGACATTAAACAAAGAAAGGAAAGCACATTGTCAAGATAGTCACACACTGACAGGACGCAGTGAGATGTGGCAGCTGTCTTCTACCTCACTAATTTGCTTGAATTCACATCATGGCTACTAACAAAGGAGAAAACCCCATATTTTCTACTTCATTCTTCAAAGCAAGATCAAGAAAGATGGTGACAAGTTGTAGTGAATGGAGATCGAGGGATGCAAACAGCTGAAGGTGCTTTGTATCAGGATGAATAAACACCACTGATGACCCTTGCACAAAGCACACAAGTTAAGGACAGCAAACCCCAAAACCACTGACATTGACTACTCAGCTAAGAAAGCTTCATTCACGCAGATGTACTGGAAATGTTGGTACCAACAAAAGCCTTTTCCACATAACCCTTTCTAGCTATTACTTTTTTCCCTCCCTTTCCATTCACTCTTCCCAGCAAGCAGAAAAGCATTTCTTAACACTATCCTTTCACAACATCATGCTGAGGGAATAGGAATGCATCTGTCTCCAGCTAAGTACACCAGGTTATTCTCCCAGCAGCAGCTGTGGCTTGGCTGCCAAGGAAGCTGCTTCTGTTGTTTGTCACTAAAGATTTCAGCCACTCCAAAATTTCTGTAATAGCTCCTGTATATTCTTTACAGTTCGAATTCCACCATGACCTTTCTAAGCCCCAGAGGACCAGCTGAGCCTGACCAGCACAGGATGCTCACCTCTCCCATGAGCTCCTTGACCACAGGCAGGACCCCGCTGTGCTGGGTGAAGCCCTGGTAGGACATGTTCCGGGCAGCGCGCTGCGTGCAGATGAAGATGTCCCCGCTGCCCGTCTCAAAGCCGATGTACTTCATGTCGGGGCGCAGCCAGCAGTTGGTCTGGCCAAACATGGTCTCTGGCCTGAGCGTGGCAGCCACCAGGAAGATGTTCTTTCCTCTCAAGCCGCTGGGGGGAAAAAGTATTGGATAAGTTACCCAAAAAAAAAAAAAAAAAATCATTCTGGATCATACAGAACAGGCTTTTAAACTAACATCAACTTTCACACAACGTTTCCTAAGAGACAAAAGTGCATCATTAATTTGTTGTGGGTTTTCCATTTTTTCTTCCTTTTTTTTTTTTTTTTTTTTTTTTTNTTTTTTTTTTTTTTTTTTTTTTTTTTTTTAAATTCCATCTTGAGTTCCACGCAGACACAGTGAATAGAACAGCTCAAAATTCTGACCAGGTCTTTGAAGTGATGGAAACAACCAGGTGAAATTAAATTCTGCATTAGGCAAAACAGACTGTTTAATTCAATGGTCAGTTCTGGCCAGGAGGCAGAGTCCATCTGCCACTAAGAAGTCAAGACCTACCTCAATTTTGCAGGGTAAGGATCCAACACCTTCATTTTTATCAGCGTGTATTCTTGAGGCCCAACACCCTACAATTCCCACAAACAATGCAACAATCAATAAATGAAACTCAGGAGGAAAGAAAAGGAAATAGCAGGAAAGAAAATAAATCCTATTCTGTAGGAACCTAATCCAAACACTATTTAAGGTACTGATGCTTTCCTCAGAGTAAATCCTATTCCCATTCATATGAAAGGCTGTTCACTAAAATGCAGACTACAGAGAGGTTATACTGTGTTCCTACAGCCAAAGACTTACTAGTCACTGACACTTGAACATCTAAGTTAACAACAGCTTGTTTATTTAGTTTCAACAGATAACAACATAATGGAGTGATGCTGCTGGCACAGATTGCCAAACGATCACAGAAACCAGCTGCAATGGGAAATACTATCCATAGTTCCAGATAAATCTGCTCAAGAGAGGAGTTCATTCAATTTTCACATGCACTGACAGCTGAGAGCCAGTGACTCTGCACATCCAAACTGTGTTTTGCTCCAAGATACAATTTACTTTCCATTCAGTATTTAAGATCATAACCAATGCATGGAAGTGTCAAGTAAAAATATTACCTCTCCTGTTTGCCTGTCATGATCCATGCAAGGCTGTGCATCCTTAGGAGAATAAATTGTGTATCTAGAAAAAGATTTTCATTTAGCAGTGAGTACAACAGTATATAAAGCAAGAAGAAAAAAAAATATAGCTCTCTGGGAATAAAAGACCTCTTAATGGTATTTTCAAATTTTGTGTGGCTCTTGTCTCCATCAGTGCCAATGTTCAGTTTTTGCAAGAGCTTTCAGAATTGACCCTTTTTTGCTTGGAGTTGGTACCCATGGAAAAACTAAACCTGGAAGACAAATCTCACATGCTGTTGGCACAACGACTACACGTCACTGCGTCAGGCAGAGCACCAGCAAAGAAAGATTCTGTTTCATGTGAGTTCAAAGCACGCTCCAGAGACGTGTCACAGGGCTCTGTCTCTGGTGCAGCTGAGCTTATCCACACTCCCAAAAACTCAGGGCTGAGTGGCAGCTTACCGTTTGCCAAACTTAATCTTATTTCTTTCCTTTAGTGTAAGGAACTGCCATCGCACAAAGGAATCATAATAGGGATTGACATCTGTTGTAATGAAGGAACGCCTCCAGTCCACCTGAAAATGGGCAACAGGCTCCAGTAAGTAAGCAAGAACAATCAGGAAATCAAAGGAATCTCATAATACCATAACCATCATTTTAAAAATAAAAAGAGCTTTCTCTGCAAAAAGACAATGCAAGTACGTATCCCATAAAGGGTGTAAGCTTAAACACACATCTGTGCCTGCTCTCTCAGAGCAGAGATGTCAAAGACTCGAGGTCCCTCCACTGACTGAGAAATTTAGAGGTTTTGCAGTAGTTTTGACCAAACATTCAAGCTGAGTTTCAGCACTGCCTTGTTTCATCATCTTTATTTCTCTTCATTTCCAAAAATCTGTTGTCAGCAGGACAAGTACTTTTAGGAAGAAGAATGATGTTATGTTAAATAGAACTACTGTCAATGCTGACTACAGACAAGTTATCTCACATGGGAACCATAGGCCATAATGTTTTTATTGGACTCATTTCCAGCTGTGACCCCTGTACAGGGTACAAGGCCTATATAAGAAAGCACTTAATTATCACCCAAGACCATTAAAATGTTAAATGACTGATTCCATAAATATCAGAAACATTCCTGGAATTATGCTGGTATTACACAGAAAATCTCAAGGAGAAGCAGCACATTCACAAACACAGTAACAATACAGGCATGGCTGCCTGTGTAACTGAGGCTGGGATCACCCAGAGTCACCTTCAATCCCATGCTCTTCAGATCCTGGACAGCAAGGGGAGGGAAATAATCCAGCCAGTGCTCAGCTTCAGAAAAACTGACCACTTCTTCATCAGACAGACCCAAAGACTTCATGATCCCCCACTGGTATTTGGAAGAGCCAGTCTTGGCAGTAGCCTTGCTCTGAAAGAACAACAGGGATTAGGAAGAAGCCCACAGTCTTGTCACAAGAGCATGCGCCTCTGTTAATGTGATGGTTTCTGATTCCAGATACACAAGTTAATACAAATGTTCTCACATCCTCTTTCTAACAGTGAGGGTAATTGATTAGAGTTTCCATTCTACACCCTGTATCCACAGAGTTTCCATTCTACCACACTTGTATTCACTGTTCATTCCCCAACCCTCCTCTTCCCAGCTGTTCCATGCTGATGTCCAGAACACCTGCAGAGGCTCTGCCACAGCAACCTGGCAAGGAATTGCCTGTTGTCGAGGCCCTGCTCAAACCTGTGGGTTTCTGCACCATGGAAGGGTGGATAGCCCTGCACCCCTGTACCAAAAACCTTTGCTGCTGTCACTTTGCTCAGGGGACTTTTCCCAGCTGTTGTCCCTTGAGAATCTCCTCTCTCCCCAGCAGTGACCCAGGCAAGGTCACACCTTCTGTCCTGTAGAGCAGCCAGAACCCCAAACCCAGCAGCTCCAGTGGGACAATCTCTTGTACATAAACAACACACAGAGCATCTCTAAACTTCTCCTAGACTTGACTCTTTGCCTTGCTTTGGGGTACTCCCAAAATCCTAAATCTCATTTAAATATCTGCTAAGTGAAAACAGTTTGGATGATTTTACTGAGCCTATCTAGACAGAACTGGCTAGATACCAACTTAAAAACAATAACCAGAACAGCAGGAATACACATGCTTTACCTCTGAGAATGCAGGGCTATTTCCTACAACCTGCTCATGAATGTTCCATGAATGGATTAAAAAAAAAAAAAAAAAGAAAAAAATGAGAGTATTACTCTGGATCTGATCTGTTTTTTCTCAGAAAACTATTAGGCAGTGCATCTGCTTACCAATAAGTGTTCATGCTTATGAACCATGCTTTCTCTGGAACCATGCAGTTAATGCATTTTTTCAAGTCTACCTTAAAGGTAACTCAGCTACCTTGGCAAAAAACAATAAAAATCTTTGTACTGAGGTTTCTGTGAGCCCAAAGGAGGAAAAGCCTACAATGTGCACACCGAAGTTTTGAAAGCACAGCTCTCAGTTCAGGAAGGCTTGGTTTAAACTTTACCTTTTTGCCTTTGGCTTTGTCTTTGATGATAATTTCTTCCTCTTTTTTACCAGAATTTTCTTCCTCTTCCTCCTCCTCATCAGGAAATTCCGGTGGGCAACCATACAATTCCATTTCTCTTTTCAGCTTATCTGCACAAGCCTGAACAGAGTAATTGGGAGTGTGTCAGCCAGGGCACTGGCTGCAATTACAGCCAAGGAGAAGGTTTTACTGATAACATTTTGCATTCCACACTTCAAACTTTTTCTGGACCTTGCATTAACATCTAGGAGATCCTGCCACTTCTGGAACACCTTCCAGGGCAGGAAGAGGTTTACTGTAAGAATTTTCTTGCAAAGGAAAACATACAACAGGTAAAATATTGTTTTCCAGCACTTTGTCTTTTAAAGGGATGTTATAGCTCAAGCACAACTCGTTTATTACAAATTCAGGTTCCAATTCACACAGTCTTGGTGAGTTTTTAAGTAAACTAAGGTGATGTTGGGGATGGACAGTAAGCAAGGCTCCAAGCAGCCTTAGGGATAAAAACCCCATCAGAAACAACCCCCAGCAACTGCAAAACTCTCACCTTGATGGGCATCCCCGTGCAATGCAGCCCAAAGGGAAACAGGCAGCTCCTCCCCTTCAGCCTCTGGTACCCGACTGCGAACTACAGACAGGGAAAATGGACCAGCTGGAATGGAACAGCCCCAGGCTGAGCCAGCACCCGCTCAACACAGCCGTGACTCCTTCTCTGACGCAGGCACTGACAGGTGACAGAGCTGGGCAGCAACTCTGGCAGCAAGGTGAAACCCCGTTTGCTTCCAGGCCTGCCCCCAGGCACGGGCATGCCAGGCTTGCAGGCTGGCTCCACCAGAGACCAACGGGCGCAAAAAGAGGGCTGCTGTGGGATCCTACCCACTGGCACCCAAAACCTGCTCCCACACAGGTCACAGAGCACAGCAAGCACAAACAAAAGGGACAGGTCTGTTGTAAAGTTCAAACCATTTAGCAGCATCTCCTAACAATCTCATTTCAAAGAACAAACAGGGGAAACACTTGCAGCCCCATCTCATCAAATTAAAAGTTATGCTAATGGAATTTCCCTTCAGCTAGCAGTATTCCTACTGAAAATGTGTGAAAAAAGGAAAGTTTAATAAGTCATTACTAGAGCTATAAAGGAATTGACATGGCATCCTATTAGCTCAAAACTGAACCACAAAATTAGCATTTGTTCTAGAGCAGTATTTAAAGGTATCAGCAAAGGAGATTTTTTACCTCACATTTAGATAAGGAAAATGTGTGTCCCAGGTGCAGGCGGCCATTCATGTAGGGGTAAGGAAAGGTAACAAAGTACTTCCCTTTGCTGAGAAGAAAGTCAAAGAATTAAAACACATAATTAGCTTTGTAAATGACCATCAGACAATACACGAGCAAAACAGGTAACTGGGATGTTCAGCTATTATCAGCCCACAGTGATGTTAAAATATTTTCCTTGCCAGTAAACGAGTCTTTGATTTTAAAGAGCTGATAGCACTAACAGGCTTTATCATAAAAAATAAACATGAAAGAAAAATCCCACAGAGGAGTGACATCACACAGAAACATTGAAATAGATACAGCATGTTCCCAAAGGTAACAAATTCTAATCCTGCTTCTGTAAATTAATTACAGCAAAGGCTTAAAGTCACTTATTTAATCTCCCACCGCATGAGTTCAGATTTTCAGGGCGCACTGCAAGCAATCATTCCTTTCACAGGGATATATCGTTGCAGGGTGTTTCAAAGATGTATTATGTTGGTGGAACCTGAGCTCTCAAAGCAGCTAAGAAAATATTTACATTTAGGATACTGAATTTCTACTTCTACCTTTGCACTCCACTCCACGCCTTGTCTCTTCCTTTCACACACTCCCTTAATCCATTAACATGAAGGAATAAAGGCCAAGTCATTTGTTTGCTTGCAAAATCTACAATTTAAGAACCTGCCACCTGTTACACCACTTCGGTTATTATCTTGGTTTAGTCTGACACACCAAATATTAACCTCATACTGCCAAGGTCACTGCTTTTCCAGTCAGAAATTCCCACAGGATTAATGCTGCTCCCCCAGACAGCCTCTCCACCCCTGTGAAGAGTATGGATCCCACCAGTTCCAAAGGAACTGTGCTTCCAAGCACGCTCTGCATTCCCAGAGGATAAACAAGTTTCTCAGGGTTTACTCTGGGGCAGAAATAAAAGCAAGCATCATGTGGTGTTCCCCAAGAGTGCAGAGCACTCTCTGCACCTGTGAAAGGCTCTTCCTCCCCGCAGCTCTGCTCCATCCCCTCTAGCCAGTGGTGACCAAGGTGGCTCATCCACTGTCCCTGCAGCTGGGACCTCCCCCAGGACCTGGCCTTCCTCCATTTCTGCAGAAGTACAAGAGGCTGCTCTACAGCAGGACCCAGGATTCTGTGCTCTGTGAGGCAGAGCAGGACACACCTTCCCTCAAAGTGAAATCTGCCGAGTGGTGAGGGCTCAGGCACCACACTGAGGAACCTCCTCCATGTCGAAGAGTACAAGCCACCACAGAGAACCTGGTTTTAAGCCCACTGAGGGTACTGACACTGCTGGGAATGCAAAAGCTTCTCTCATCCCACTGGAACTCAGCCACATACGTACTCAGCTGCTTTATGTCATCAGCTACAGAAACGTCAACAACGTGTGAGCAAGTCCCTCCAGCTGAGCCGTGAATACTGCTCATTACAAAGGGGCCACTTTTCCCCCTACCAGATTCTGAATGAAAAGACATTTCAACCAGTGAAAAACTGAGTACAGAGATACCTCCTCTGGTCCTTCCTGTCTGCAGCATTGATCTCAAACACTCGATCATGGTCCCACTTCTGCTGGACTTCTCTTTCAATCTTCTTCAGGAAACCCACTTTTGCTGTTCCTTTACGCTCCTGTTCAACAGAGAAGGAAGAGAAGTCTGGCTGAACAGGGTAAGAAATAACAGAACCACAACCTATCACAGACCACCCCGATCTCCCTGGGTAAGGGCAAGCACTGCTCCAGAGCACTGCAGCAGCACCTCTCAGCAGAGCAGCACTGATGGCTCTGCACGCCTGCATCCTGAGATCCAGCCTTCTGAAACTGGACCTGAGATCTGCAAGGAAAGCGTTAACAACCATTTTCCACAGCAAAGGACTCTACAGTAGCCAAGACAAACACACGCAGGCCATCCTGCCAATAAAGAGCAAACTCAGAGAGGTCTGAACTGGGGAGGTAGAAGAGGATATAAATTGTAAGTGAAAACACCCACAGAATTCTGGTTTTATTCCAGACTCTCCATAAACCCATGCAATGCAGCCTCCTCTTGACGTACATAAAGTGGGCACAGCACTCCCTGTGCCAGGAAGAGGGCTGGTAACAACTCTAACTGTAGTTCATGGAGTTCGTCAGGTAAAGCATTCCCAGTGATTTTAATTAAATCAGTGTTCAGTAACCCTCCCCCTCATTCTTTTATCACATAACACATGGCAAGTATTAGAGGATCTTATTCTTCTATCATGTAACACACAGGAATTGTTAAAGGACACATGCATTACGGACATACGCATTACAGACACAGGAATTCTGCACTCATAAAAGTTGAGAATTTAGGTTTTTCCCATCAAAACCAAGGCACTCCTAAGACCTTTACAGCAAAGCGCCGCAGCCGCCGGGCAAAGGCCCCGCGCACGCCGCTATGGGACCCTCTTCCCGGAGACCGCGGCGCCGAAGCACGACCCTGACGAGACGGTGACAAGCCCCACGAGCGCCCGAAGAGCCCTAAAGCCAAACCCGCGGCCGCCCTCCTAAACTCACCGCCATATTGCCGCGCCTGACGGGGTCCGCACGGGCCGTGCCAACAGCGGCAGCGGGCGGGGGAGCCCAGGCCGCACCAAGGCAGCGGGCGGGGGGAGCCCGTGCCCTTTTTAGCGTGAAGGGAGGGGAGAGAAGGAGGGCGGCAGGGACAGCGAACGGAGCGATCGCTGCGGCCACTCGCCCCGGCGGGGGAGGGGAAACGAGCCCGGTGTGCCTGGCCGAAGTGTGCGCCCGCCGGCACGCGGTCCCTTTAAGAGCGCCCCCCCCCAAGATGTCGCCGCGGGTTCATGTGCTCGCTCTACCGAACTTGCTGGTTCTCCCTGACCCTCGGCTCGGGCTCTGGGCGGCTGCCATTGGTTGGCAGCGCGGAGCAGCACCTTCTGATTGGTGCTGGCGGCGCGGCCCCGCCCCGGCCATGCCCAGCAGGCTGCGCTGCGGNGCCCGGAGTGCGGGACAGCCCGGGCCCGGGGAGGTGCCGGGGGCCTTTTGTCCTACAACGTGCAACGGAGCTCAAGAAGAGTTTGAAGCACCAGTCTGATGAGGAGCAGCTGGGGGGGCTCAGCCTGGAGAAAAGGAGCTCAGGGGGGCCCTTGTGGCTCTGCACAACTCCCTGCCAGGAGGGGACAGCCGGGGGGGTCGGGCTCTGCTCCAGGGAACAGGGACAGGAGGAGAGGGAACGGCCCCAGGCTGGGCCAGGGGAGGGGCAGGGTGGGCACCAGCAGGAATTTCCCCATGGAAAGGGGGCTCAGGCCTGGGAAGGGGCTGCCCAGGAAGGTTTGGAGTGCCCATCCCTGGAGGTGTCCAGCGAAGGCCTGGACGTGGCACTCGGTGCTCTGGGCTGGGTGACAAGGTGGGAGTTTATGGATTAAATTTGGTGGTCTGGGAGCTCTTTTCCAACCTCTGTGATTCTCAGTGCTCCCAACTGCTGCCCCGGCTGTGCTGTCGAGTTCAGTCCCAGCTCTGTAATCTCGGAGCAGAGCCAGGGGCTGCTGTAGGAGCTGACAAAACCTGGAATACTGTGGGAACTCTGCATTTACATCCTGCTGCTCCTTACAGTGGGAGTGGGACTGGCATGAAGTCAGCGTGGATCCAGGTCATGTCGTGCATTTTATGGGTTCTGATAACAGGCTGCAAAGTGGTGCTGGATTTGTGCTGGTCCCAAGCTCTGCGGTGCCTGAACACAGCTGGTGCTGGTGGTGCAGGCACAGCGAGGGGTCAGTGGGTCTCACCAGGAGAAGCTGCTTGTCAGTGCCTGGCCAGGCTTAGGTCTCCCGTGAAGTACAACTGAGGCCCGCGGGAAGAGTTTTAAATATGCCTTAGGTCTGCTCAGTTGCCATCAGTAAGTATTAAGCTTTTGGAAGTGCTTCACAACTTTCTCTTTCCCTTGTTACAGTCGCGGGTTTCTCTGGTTTTTGGTCAAACCTCGCTGAAAGTCTCTAGGCTGGAGCATGACTCCTGCTCCTGCCCTCTCCCCGCCAGCTCCAGTTGGTGTCCAGCCTTCCCTGGGCATTTGAGCTGCACTGTGGGATATGAGGCAGAGAATCAAGGAATTGGCCAGGGGGCCTTGACAGTCAGGGACTCTATAGTGGCACTAGAGTGACAATACAGACTGGCTTGCCTGGAGGAGTGCACTCACCTTGTGTGCTCCTGTACTGCATGATGGGATGGGATGGGGTGCTTGGGAGGGACTGACATAGGGAGGAAGGAAAGGTAATGGTTTTGAAGTGAGAGATCATCTCCTTTATTTGAAATTGAAGATTTATAGTCAGTGGGTGAGGGCCCCAGTACATCACACACAATGAATGCATCACATAGAGGTTATTTCTCTGTGTGTGTAAGAATTGTAAAATCTGTCAATTTGTGGTTTCTTTGTTCCTAATTGCTCCATTTACCCTGGCTTTTAGTGGAGGTTGGATGTTGTTGGAGGCTATATGAGAGCAGAGCTGCTTGATTGCTGCTCATTGAGGATTTTTATTTCTGTCACCTGTTGCTCTCTGCTTGGCTTTTTGCCTTTTGCTTGTTTTCTGGATCTTTTTCTTACTTGAGATTATTTTGAGGTATATATACTTCAGAATTTTTCTTTCTATTTCCAGAGTTACTCAGAAAATACACAATCTTTTCTTTAAATGTTAATTTTAAAAAAAAATAAATCTTCTGAGTATTTTAGGTTTCTGCCCCCACCTGATATCTGGCATCTGCACCCTCTGAGAGGCCAAACAAGGAGCTGTCATTTAGTCACACTGTTACTGTATTTCATACCTGGGGTGCTCCTAGTAGCTGAATAATGGAACCTAAAGCAATATCCAGTTTAAAGATTAGTGGTGAAGTACCACTGCACAAAGTTGGTGTCCTTGGTCTTTGTGGAGCCAGACGCGGGTGAGGGAGCGTGAGGAGAGAATCTGGGTCAGTAATTGCTCCCCTTTAGGTGTTCTACCAGCGTTAAAAGGTTACTGTAAAATATGGCATGGAAGTATCCTTGAGGAGGAAACCCCAGCACGTCAGGACAGTCACTGAAGCTGTGCAGAACGTGTCTGTGTGTGTATTGAAAATGAACTTCTGTGACATCTTCTGAACTCCTTTATAGCAGTGTTTTAGTTTTTAACTGCAGTTTAATCCTTCTCAGTCCATGTGCAGTGCCTTCCCTGGCCCATGCTCTGCCTGTAGAGCCATTTGAGGTGGGCTTGCTGGGCCGAGAGGAGGTTCAGCAGCAGTGGGGTCTGTCTGAGCAAAAGAAAGGTGGTTTTCCCTCAGCAGAGCTCAGGAAGAGCAGAGAAGGGGCCGCTTTGTCAGGCGCAGTTGGGGAGTTCACAAGGGAATTGAAATACCAGGCTGTGGTTGCAAAAAGCCCTTTGCTGGCTCCATGGCCCCAGTGCAGCTGTGCTGGTGCTGGGTGTGAGCCCCGCAGCCCCGGCGTGTTGCAGGAGCTCGGGGGGGCTCTCCAGTGACTGTGCCCCCGGGGTCAGCATCCTGCAGCAGCCAAGCACAGTTCTCTCTCTCACTAGATGTGACGCAGACCCCTCGGCCCTGGCCAACTATGTCGTGGCATTAGTCAAGAAGGACAAGCCCGAGAAGGAGCTGAAGGCTTTCTGTGCTGACCAGCTGGATGTGTTCCTGCAGAAAGGTGTGGTGGCCATGGCTATCTGGGGGCTGCGGCTCTTGGCGGGAGGAGGGAGGAGGGTGCACCATTACTGCCTTCAAAGTCTTTGTTGAATATTTCATACAGAGTTTGAAGGAATAAAGATCTTGTGATTAAAAAAATAATAATCGTAAGATGAAGTCGTATAACTTGGACTTTTCACAGTGGGTGGGAGGAAATGTTCTTAAATAAAAGCAATTTAATTTAAATTGTCAGTGGTGTTGCCAGAAGCTTCTCTGACAGGTGTTTGGTAACTTTTGAAAATCTGGTCTATGTTAATCCTTCAGATTGCTGGGAGCTTCACATGTGGCACTTTGCTTCATAGTCAAGGGTTTAAACACCTGAAAGTCTGAGACTCACTGGGAAGGTTATTGTGCATCTCTTGTGATGTTGAACTGCTGATGAGGGTGTTGAGAATTATTTACTCTCATAAACATTTCCCTAAAGAGGCTGCTGAGTGTAGCTGATGGAGCTTGTGGATAGCTGTGGACTTGTTCCTTGGTCACAGGTGCCAGTCATGCTTGCCCCTTAGAACAGAAGTCTCTGTTGCTGTCTGTGATACACCTGAGGAATTTCTTTCTCTAAATGAGCAGCCTCAAGTGCCACAAATGTAATTCCAGCTCCTTCAGTGGAGCTAATGCTCATTAATCGGAGGTGCTGCTGCTGCAAGCAGCCCACCTGGCTGACTGTTTTCAGGGTCTTCTCTGGTAAATGTAAGCATGCACTTAAATGCGTATGTAACAGTATTTTCTTGTGTTCTGTATCCTCAGAAACTTCAGGGTTTGTAGATAAACTTTTTGAAAGTTTGTACACCAAGAGTTACCTTCCTTCTGCTGAGCCCACAAAGGCAGAGGCAAAGCCTGCAGGGCAAGAGAAAGAAGAAGTCAAGGAGGAGGTAATGTTATTTATTCTGACTGCCTTTTATTTTCAAATTAGCTCTCCTACATTTGTGAGGTAAAATGTGACAGAAAAAATATACTCTATTGTGACTATTGATCTCTGTGTCCAAAGAACCATGCAAGGTGACTATTCAGACAAGAACATTTTACATCCCTTTGCAGAGGCTACCTTTGATCCAGCACTCAGAAATCCTATTCACAGCTCTGGCAATACCAGTGGATAATTACTTGGAAGGGTTTGAGAGGCAGAAGCAGCAAAAACGTTCCAAAACATTTCCAATTTTGTATATCCTGTGAGGAATGAAAATTACTTAAAATGTTTTTCTGTGATGCTTAAAATCATTGAAGTATGTCAGCCTCTGTATTGGAATAATTACTTTGGAAAGTCAGGTAAAGTTTGTTTGCCAACAGTTTTCTATTTTACCTTGATTTTAAGTTCTGTTGGCAAAATTGAAAGCAATCAAATTTTTGAGAAGGTGACAAATAATTGCAGAAATTGTCAGTCAGCCAAACCCAGGTCAGCCCAAACAAATGCAGGTCCTTATTTACCCGAATGTGGTTCATCGACTGATTTAAATTAAAGTTGCTTTTTACTTTTTTTCCTTTTTTCTGATGTCTTTTTTTACCTGAAGATGTGATGCAGAGTTATGACAGTTTTTGGAAGTAGCTTTGCTTATGACAGTTACTTGAACAAAACTTTCACTGTAAGAGCTTTCCCTTCTGTTCCCAAAGTACTGTCATAGTTTATAGAAAGTCCTGTAGAACTATCTTCAGTTGACTTAACCAGTGCTCTGCTGGGGGCAAAGGAGGAGGTTTGGGGGGCTGGAAAGGAGTGGCAGTAAGCAAAAGAGGATATCTAGGACAGCTTTATGGGACAACGTTACAGAATTCAGGACATTAATTAGTTACTTTCACATCAGCAAGGGCGTCAAGATGTGTCATGAAGCTCAGTGTGTGGTGTGATTCCTGCACACGGAGGCCACCAAATAAACCACACGTGGAATCACAGTGAGGTCAGGGCTGGAGGGGACCCCAGCTGCCAGGTGATACCCCTTGTGCGGGGAGCAGGACTGCAGGTGGAGCTCTCCAGAGCCCTGTCAAGCCAAGTCTTGAGTATTTCTGCCAGTTCTCCCCAGATAATCCTGTTTTACTAGGACACAGGAAGCCTTCCTTTTGTTTTCAGTTGGAAAAAAAAGGTCTTTTAAAGATTAGTGCATATAAACTTTTTCCACCAAACTTTACAGTAACTTGTAAGCAGTATGAAATGGCAGCAGAAGTGCAGAATGGGTTAGTGGTTTGTAGTAGTGGTACAGCTGACAGACTTCTGAACCTGCTGTGGGGGAGGCCAGCAAGAAACGTGACGAGTTCACCATGGGAGCAGGTTTTTTTGCCTTGAAGCAGTTATTTAAAATGTCACCTAGTGACTTCCCTACCTGGGGAGGTGACTCCAGACTTTGTGTTTAAAGGTTCAGGAAATACCTCACTTGTAGAATTGCTTATGCTAAATAAGGCAGTAGAGTGGAGAGAGATCTTGTCTTTCATGAACCCTGTTTAGAAACAAAACATCAAAGTGGTTTTATTTAGGGGCATCTCTTCTGAAAAAAAAAACCCAAGTTTTGGAACCAAAACCCTTCAACAGATTCTAGTGCTTGATTACTTGTAGTGCTTCAGTACTCTGGACAACTAATACTTGAGTATTGTTTTCTTTGGGATGCTGTCTGTAACTTGAACTACATTTTGGTGTCATTTTCTTCATTAAAAAAAGTGATGCTCGTCCTTGTTTGGTAGTTGTGTGTTAAACAGAATTTTCAAGAGTCTGTTGAAGAAGAGCGGGAGAGCAGGAAGAAGAAGTATTCCAGTCCCCAGAGGAGCCGTGCAGATTCCAGTGAGCAAAGGTTAGCTTTGAGCCACGATATTAAGAAATTTTTCTGTATTTGCTGTCAATCTTTGACTGTGTTTTTTTACCTTGTAGGTAGTGATTTTCATGAAAAATAGGGATTTTGTCCTTCCTTTGATTGTGATATGTTGTGCATATGCTGATCACGTGCATGAGAAGTCTCCAGAAGAAGTTGGCCTCTTGCAAAAAAATGATAGTATTCTTCAAATAACAGTTCCTAGGAATGTCATCAGTTCCATTGCTTCCCTTGTTATATAAACAAAGAACATTTTTGGGGTCTATAGGGTTTGGGGGCAGCTGTTCATACCATGTCAGCATCACTTTTAAAGCCTGTTCTGGTTTTTGAGCATCATAACTATCTCACCTTGCCAAATCCTACTCCTGCTTTCTACAGACCAGTGAATCAGCTTTAAGGTTCTGTATTCCTCTGTGTAATTTGTGAAATTCTGACTGGAGTGTTTCACTGCCCAAATGGATAGGAAAGATGAACAGTATCTTTCTGTGTTGCAAGCTTCTTTTTTAATTTTGTTTCTGTTTTCACTGACGTGGTCTGCATCTGTCTTTCCTAGAACCAGAGAGAAAAAGCGGGATGATGGGAAATGGAGGGACTATGACAGGTACTATGATAGGAGTGACTTGTACAGGGAGAAGTCCGGCTGGCGCCGGGGCAGGAGTAAAAGCCGGAGCAAAAGCAGAGGGTTGAGTCGGAGCCGCAGCCGCAGCAGGGGCCGCAGCAAAGACCGGGACGGCAGCAGGAGTGGTGAGTACCCAGGCTGCTGCTTCAGGACAACATCCTATTGCAGAGACAGGTGTGACTTCTGCATCCTGAACCACCTAGCAGGCAGGAGATGCCCTTGAGAAGCTGGAGCAAATTCTGATAGCTTTGTGTTCTTGGAATTATTAATTAAGATGCTGTTCTTCAGAGTAGAACAATTAAGGGGTTTGTTTGCTTCTTCGCTAACCTCTTAATTTATCCACAGGTGTATTCCTGTGGATATCAGTAGCTCATATTTTTGTGCTGTGTGTTCTGACAAAGCTGTTGATTTTATTCTTTTTTCCTCCTAAGGATTGAACTTTTTGCAAAGCAGTGTTTCCCTCTTTCATTTTGTTACTATGTATTTTTTAGAGAAGGCTTCTTTGCAGTTGCAGGTGGTTACCATATGATTGTTCTTTTAGGGCTAGTTCAGGTCTGTCGGAAAAGTAAGTGGCACAGATTACAGCATTCCAGGCACCTTGAGACCACGTTAGTTAAGGGCAGAGGTAGGTTTGTTGTTTCAGGCTTTTGCCCTTCTTTCTCCTTTAAAAGAGAGCTGTAAGCCAGAATGAAATAAGTAGTAGAGGAATGAACGTGCATTTTGCAAAGAAAACTTTGATATTTCTGAAGTTAAACTCCTGTTTACATTATATTTAGTTATTACTCTATTGGTAAGACCGAGCTCCTTCAAGAACAGTTCAATGTGCAGAATGCTGAGTATTTCAGGGAGTGTGTTATTATGTCTTGCTTATGGCTCTGATGTACAGAGCAAAACATGAAGGCTTTACTCAGCTTTATTTTTTCTAAACAGAGCACCGAGACAGAGAGAGATCAAAATACAAGAGTGAAAAAAATGATGTCGAAGGCTCATATAATCCAGTGGCTGCATCTCCCAGTAAATCCTCTGAGCAGTATTCCTCTGCACAAGCTATTCCCAGTGCTGTAACTGTAGTTGCACCTGCGCACCACCTTGAAAGCACCACAGAGAGCTGGTCAAATTACTTTAACAATCACAGCAATCCCAGTTCATTTGGCAGAAACCCTCCTCCTAAAAGAAGATGTCAAGATTATGACGGTAACTTTCCTTAGTTTTCAGTTTCATGCCTTATTTCAGTGTTTCTGTGACCTTTTTTTTTAGGTCTTCACTAAATGTGAGCAGCAAGTCACACTGCAGCGGCATGTGATGTGTACCTTGTATGTAACAGATGCAGAGATGAGCTTTATTGTATTGGAGAAATAACTAGTCTTGCTGGAAGCAGTTTGCATATGCTGTGGCAATTGCTGGATAAGAACATATGGAGTTTCTTCGCAGTTCTCTATGTGCTAGACAAATACCTCCACCACTGGCAGTCCTGGTGCAGATTGCAGTGTGTGTGTGTTTAAAATAAACCACAGTACTTATGACTTCTTTTCCCCAGCTTTTATGATGAATGCTTGTAAATTTGTATGCTTTTATGAAAGATTGTTCTAATTCTAATTATTATGTGAAACCTTACCTTACAATATAATAACGTATCAGTGGATGCACGTTTTCTTTAGTAAGAAGTTCCATGAAAACCCGAAATGTTACAAATCGCGGAGAACTACTGCGTGTGTTTTCTAACAGGAGGTGAAATGTCCTGTTTTGCAGAGCGAGGCTATTGTGTCCTTGGCGATCTCTGCCAGTTCGATCACGGAAACGATCCTTTAGTGGTAGATGAAGTTTCCTTGCCAAGCATGATCCCGTTCCCGCCGNCCGCCCGTCGTGCTGCCCGTCCCGCGTGAGTCACGGCCGGCCGCGGGCGCCCGGCGCAGCTCCTGCGCTAGCAGGGCGCTGTCCACAGCAGTGCCCAGAGCGTTCTGAGCGTGCGCCTGCTGAGCCGTGATGTCCCCAGCGCCGCACGCGGAATTAAATTGGCGGGGGACTGGAGTTGGGGATCTTTCGGCTCACCTCATGGTAGTGGTACTGATTGGATTGGGGCTGGCACTTACTAGCCAGGTTGTTTCCTGCTATAATGCAAAACATGTTGCGATTCAGTCTCCTGGAGGTTCTAATAAAACTCCAGGGTTAGTGCTACATTATCTACCACTAGAAAGCAATACATTATTGACACATTTAAGAGCTTTCTTATTAGCACTGCTGTGATCTGACATGTTGAGCCTTTTGTGTTGTCTTACTGCATCTTATAAACTCTATGAAGACATAGCTTATTAGGGGCATGCTTACTCTGTTTCAGTGCTGTCTATTCCGGGGACAAAATAAATGCTGTGATAATTGTGTCCAATATCAGCAATTTTGGCATGAGGAATAATTTGATACGGGATTAACCCTAAACTTTGCATGAGCGGGTGGAACTGACTTGCTGTGAGAGATCAGACAGCGCTCGGGATGGGCTGTGTAGTGTAACTCGGGGTCCTTTCTGATCATACAGTCAGTAGGAATGTCTGTATGGTACATGGGGAAACCAAAGCTCAACCAACTAGAGAAATTCCTTGTCTGGGAATGCCTCTCACCCTGCAGTTCTTGTTTCAGAACTGCAGTCTAAATGTTGCTGATGTGATCTCTTGCTCTTCCATGGAGAGCAAGCCTTGGCTCTCCGTGGAAGAGCTGAGGGAGGAGCTGCTGTGGTTAAGGCATCTCTAGCACTAACAAACCACTGGGGAAGAAAAGACACTTTTTGCTTTTCCCTTAAAGCTTTGTCTCTCCTGAGAAAGAGAAAAGGTGTTGGAATCAGAGTAGCTTACCTGAACAGGCTTCTCAGCTTACTGTTACTGTGGTAGGATTGGACATATTTACACCCCTGACCTCGCTCAAAGCGAGGCATAAACACAGGGTTGAATTGTTTGCACGTTTTGCCTTCGAGCTGTCAGAGTGTGATCTGTCAGTTCTGTGGTGTCGTTGCAGGGCCACCTTTAACACAGTCCAGCTTGATGAACAGTCGTGACCAGCCGGGGACAAGCGCAGTGCCCAGTCTTGCACCTGTGGGAGCAAGGCTGCCTCCTCCTCTGCCCCAGAACCTGCTCTATACAGTGTCAGAACGTAAGCAAATGCCTTTGGCTTAAATCTGTTTGACGGAGCCTTTTAAATTTTCTCTGTTGATGTGTGGTGAGAAATTATGATCTGTCTTCCTCCAGTATATACAAATCTAAAAAGAAGTCTGATGGCTCTCCCTGGGTCAGCCCATCATCCATTCTGGGATGGAATGGCAGCGGTGCCCTGTCCTGAGGAGGGACATTATATTATTGTTCACTAATATTGTTCCTGAGGAGGAGCACTGTGGGGAGCTCTGGGCTTCATGTGCTCACAGCAAAACGATTGTTGCATAAGAAATGTTCCTTTCATCTTCAAGCCATTCAGTAGGACATTAGTAGGTGAAAGATAGATCTGCAAACCTGTAATTGCAGTTTAACTTGGGCTTTATTCCTCTCCAGTTTGGACTAATACAGATGAGAGCTTTTTGTTTTATCCAGCTGTATGTTGCAATAGTCTGTACAGTCTTCATAGACATCAGTACTTTCTCTATTCTTTTTCCAGAATCACCCTGGTTCTAGCTTTCTAAAAGTTGTTAGCTTTCACTGGACACATCCCTCTTCCTTAACAGAGCTCAAAATTTTTAAAAGTATGTTTTTACGAGGGAAAATAGCAAAATACCTGGGAAGTCCTAGATTGCTCAATTTTAATACAACAGAGTTTATTTCTTTGATAATTAAAGGATTAATGGCATTTCCATGTTCTATATGACCAAAATAAGATAATTAAATGTCAGCGTTTTATAATATTTTCATCTGGGTTTTTCTAACATAAATTTTCTGAATTTTATTCAAAGAGGGGATCTAGTTCAGTTCATGATCCATGTCATTTTATTTGTGACTTCCATGCTTTTCAGAACTTTTCAGACACCCAAATTTCTTATTAGATAATCCGTTCAGTTATCCCCAAGTCCCAGCAGGTGTTCAGGTGTCACCATCTGATCCTTTCAGCTCCAGAACTTCTAGTGGGTGATTCTGCCTGTTGGAGCTCACAGGGCATCACAGTAATTCTGTTCTCGAGAACCTCTGTGGAGATTCTCATGTCCTGTTCTTGGACTGTTGTGGTAACAGCTGCTGGTTGCCCTCTTGCAGTCAATAATGTTCTAAAGCAGGGAAGAGGAGCTTGTGGTTCAGCTCCTTCAAGGTTAGAGAAAGTTCTTGTTTTGCAGTGTCAGACTCTGCTGTCAGTGTGGATTTTGTGGGGCATCTGTTTTTAACTGTAGAGTTGTCTTTGTTGCTGCAGAATAAGGAACTGAGATTTTGGAGGTGTTCATGTCTGTCAGGCTCCCTTGTACAGGTATTCGTTCTGTTCCTGGACGTACTGTTCCTGTGGAGGCTCTTCACAGACTTCATTCATTCCAGTTCTTGTACAGCTATTCCTTTTTAAGGTTAAAAAGATGTGTTATCCTCAATTTGGACCTTGAGCTGGAGGAGCAGTAGGAGTCAATTCTGTCATCTTGCATTCTTGCAGTGACTAATGAAAATGATCCTTAGTGCCTTACCTAAGCTAGGCAGCTGATCTCACTCTTAGGTAGAGTTCAGTAGGTAAGTATTCATTCCATTACCTCATTTCTCAGCTTTCTTTGACTGAAATCAGTTAAGTATGTTCTTCACCTAGAATTCTTTTCTGAAGAGAACTAGACTGTTGGGCAGCAAAGGCTGGAAATCTCTTTGCATCTTAGACTCTGCAGTATAAATGCTGAAACCACAGCCTGTGTTGTTGTCCTCAAAACACTGCTAGATGTTGTGCACGCTGTCACACGTTCACCTCAGGCCTTTCCAGGCAGTAGATGAGCAGTACTCTGTATTGTGACCTGTGTGCTTTGGACAAACAGTAGCAGAATAAAAAGCAAAAGAGAGTGTGTCCAGGTAGGCTAGGCCTGAAGATCAGGTGAGGGTTTGCAATGGCTGCACAGGTTGGCTGTACCACCTCTCTTCTCTTCATCCAAGACAGCTTCTGACTCTTGGACATCTGTGCACTTCCTTAAAGGAAAATTAACTCCGAGTCTTAAACTCACTTGAAAAATTCTGTCATTTCTCTCCTTTTTTTGTAGATACATATGAGCCAGATGGCTATAACCCTGAAGCTCCTAGTATTACCAGTGCTGGTAGATCTCAGTATCGGCAGTTCTTTACGAGAGCACAAATGCAGCGTCCAAATCTAATTGGCCTAACATCTGGGGAGATGGATACAAACCCTCGAGGTAGGAAGGGTTCTGGTCATTGCTGTTGCTATTTTTGTCCAAGACCGTCAACACTTTTCCCTCTTTTCAGGCTGAGAGCACTAGTTTTTCTCACTCATCTAGTGCTTCAGAGCATTTTTTTTGACATTTCTACCTTTTTTTAAGTGCTAACATGCCCATATTAAAGTCAAAGCAACCTTTTTGATTAGAAATAACCACTTGCTTGGGAATGCTACAAGGGTTTTGTTGGTTGGTTGGGGTTTTATTCCTCTTAAGCCTGTGAAGGTATTTTCCAGGTACTGGGAGCTCCTAGAAAGAAAAATGGTGCCTAAAAATGGCTTTAGCAGCACAGTCTGCAGACTGCTTTTGATCAGCCGTGGGCACAGAGGTGACGATCCAAGCTCCTTGCCTTGGCTGTTGTGATGGTAGTGAAGAAGGGAACTGTCGTGGCAGTTTTGGTGCTTCATGCTCTGTCAGCCAGGTGTTCTCTCTGGCATGAACATCGCAGGTATCATTCCAATTTCCCAGCTCACAGGAATCCCAGTCTGCACTTACCTAATTCCTAGCCCCTGCCTGAATGGATGTGGCTGCTCTCTCTTAGTGGTGATGTGTACAAAGCATCTTTTAGGAAGGGCACAAGGTCAAGGCTCTTCAAAGTTTAGTTGTGGTACCAAAACTTTCTTTCTCCCTCATGTTTTCCCTGCCCTAATTCTTAAAACTGAAGATGTTAAATTTTGGGTTTTATTGTGACACTTCAGTATTTCTTACTCAGTAGATAAGAAAGATTTTTTTTTTTTTCTTTTTTTTCCAGTATTTCCTTCCAATGACTCATCTCATAAGGAATATGGTTAAATATTATTGTAGAAATTGTTGTTGCTATTTGCATCTTAATGACTGTCTCAGAGGCAGGGTTGGGGCTTAATTGAGAGCCCATCCCAGGAGTGAGTGCTCAGTGGTAGGGCCTCACACAACTTGGTTTACTGTCTTTGTCACAGATGTGAAAGGTTTGCTCTGAGGTCATCCTCCAAGGTGATGGATGTCCAGTGGACATTGGATCCTCCAAAGTGGATGCCATGCCCAGAAATGCCCAGTCTCTGTTCTCACCAGTGTAATCAGCAGAGCCCTGGCTTATATAAAGCCATAGAAATTGCTGTATAACTCAGACTTCTTTTTAGGGGTTAAATATTTGGCATTCACAGGAGACTAACACCAAGGGCATAATCTTGAAAAGGTTGCAAATAAATTTCTAGCAAACTTTGTGTTGGTAGAATTTGCTTCTAACTTTAAATCTATTGTCTTAAAAGAGTGTAACAGTTGTGCTTAATTAACAGTTTGTTGCTGAAACCTGGCTGGAGGACTGGCAGTAGGATAGCAGTGGAAAGAATGGTTGCTTGGTTGCTTTTGCTCTGTCAATGGTTCACACAGGGCAAGCTGGTTGTTAATTCAGCACTTGCCCATTGCAGGGCTCTAACCTAAAGTGTTGGGGATCCACCCATGGTTCTTTTCCTCCTTTTCTGTTTTGTTGGTATTTGGGGTTTGTTTTTTTTTTTCTTTCTCTCCTTTTCCTACAGAATCTGAGTTTTTAGTACCTGAAAAATGAAGTTATTGCTTTGTTTCTTCAAGCTAATACTAGCCTTAAAGGTCAAAACCCATCCCTCCCAGCTGGACCGTGTGTGTTTCTCTCAGGATGTTTAGTTAGGCTAGGGAATGATCTGAATGATTTTGTTCAGAAACAAAACTGTCCAATTTGGTAAAGTCTTCCTAATGTTTATGTTTTTAATCTCAGTTCTGTTTTGCTGTGTGAAAGCTTTTCCATGTGTGGTGGAATAACACATGCCTTTTTCCTTCCTTCCAGCTGCCAACATTATCATCCAAACTGAACCTCCCATTCCCATTACAAATAACAGCAGCAATGTCACTAGAGTTGTCCTGGAACCAGACAGCAGGAAGAGATCTCCAAGCAGCATGGAATGTCCATCATTGAAGAAACCCTGGATGGGAAAGTAAGAGTTAGCTACACATGTTAATTCAGATGTGCTCGATTGCTGTCAGTGCTATGAACATTGCTATTCACCATTCTCTGTAATTTGGGATGGTTAGGTCAGAAAGTCTGTGTCCACATAGTATGGAGACTAAAGATGGGGTCAGGGGGAGGCTCTCTTTTGTTAGTGTCTAGAGGGTGTATTTTTAGGGGAAAAATGCCATTTAGATGTATGTTAACATTTGCTGCCTTACTTAGGCACACATGTACTTATCTGAACTCTTCCTGTTCTCCTTTTCTCTAGGCAAGTAAATAACAACCAAAATAAGCCAGGGTTTTTGAAAAAGAATCAGTATACTAATACCAAATTAGAAGTTCGAAAAATTCCACCAGAATTGAACAATATTACACAGCTCAACGAACACTTCAGCAAATTTGGAACTATTGTAAACATTCAGGTAAAAAAACAAAGTCCAGTTTTATGTCTGTGTGTATTTTATTTTCCCTGAAGACTGCTTGAATACTGCCTAGTTTCTTTGAGAAATCTTATTGGGGGCAAATTGTGAGAGGAGGTAATCAAGTTCAGAGAAACCTTTTCTTGGTCTACTGTGTATTATTATCTTAATTCTGTAAAACATACTGGCTTCTGCCTTCATGATGCCTAATTACATTTGGAAGGCTGGCAGGTTTAACAGTGTCTAAACCAACTCAGGTCTTTGAGCAACTTGTGTATAACTTTTTAAAGAGATGATCTGACAGTTTGTCTTGTATGATAGTCTTATGGTATTTGATGGTCAGGATTTTGACAAGGATGCTACGGAATAGTCTTTATCTGCTTCAGTTTGTTACCACTTGGCATCCTAGAACTGGCTTCAACTCAGGGGTGTCCTTGCCCTGTAAAAAACAGAAGCACTTAAAATAGTAGTTAAAATAGCATTTAATTTCCATTGCTTTTTCTAGACAAAACAGTTGCCTGTCAAGTCCTGAGTTAGAGGTCTAAATAAGAGCCAGATACCTGGGAAGCCTCTGTATTTCTTGATAACTTTGTCTTAGCCCAAAAGATATTGTGGTGCTTTCTGCACTTCTCTAATGAAATAATGTATTTCAAACATGCTATCTCCATCACTACACTAGAAAGTCCAAGATACATTTTTATTGCTGTGACACTAATTTTTAGAGAAAAAGATGCTTATTCAAGACTTTGAGATGCTGCTGCATTGAGGGTGTGGTGAGGCTTTGCACTGTGCACCCTCGGGCAGCACTTGTCCTTTGGGAGGCTGGGATAAAGAGCCTCTGGGTCAGCACCAGTGATACCAGGCATACCCCAGGGGCACTGCACAGTGCTCTGAATACGTGGTGCTGTTGGTGGAGGAGTCTTATTTATTCATTCATGCATTTATCTATTTATTTAAATGTATATACACTTCGCTGCAAATACATGTAATGTTTGCCAAAAGCTACTTTGCTTTAATTACATGGAACTTCTTACCAGTGTTTTGAGCTGTTAATGCACTGGATACCCAACTCATCATTGCACATTATTTGTAGATGGGTTTGCTAACGACTGACACGTCTTCCTCCTTGAGAAATAATGCATTTGTGAACTTTTGCTTTAGGTTGCTTTCCAGAACGATCCCGAAGCTGCCCTCATTCAGTACTTGAGTAACGACGAGGCGAGGAAGGCGATTTCCAGCACGGAGGCGGTGCTGAGCAATCGGTTTATCCGGGTGCTGTGGCACAGGGAGGGCGAGCAGCAGCCCCCGTTGCTGCAGCAGCAGCCGCCGCCCCCCCCGCAGGCCCTGCAGCACCTGCAGCAGCAGGCCCTGGCCGCGCCGCCCGCCGTGACCGTGCACGGCAGCCTGGCCAAGGTACGTGCTGTCGGGGGGCTCGGCAGCGTTCCCAAGCAGACAAGCAAAGTATCTAACCTTGATGCTTTCAAATCTGTGCATACACAGGTGATGAACAAACCCCTGGCATCTGGTGCCTACGTCCTTAACAAAGTCCCAGTGAAAAGGCGCCTTGGAGCAGCAGGTGGGAGCCAGCCGGAGCTCAGCCAGCCCGGGGCTGGGGTGGAGGAGTCTCAGGTATGTTGAGAGTGGACCGTGGTCATGCTCTCAGGTACAGCTTTGGCTTGTCAGCCAGGAGGGAACAAGCAAGGAGAACTTGTGAATTGTTCCTACTTGGTTCTGTTCCTTTTCTGTAATGTTTCATGCAGCCATGGTCAGTCACTTCTTCCTCATTTCATCAACTGTTTATATGCAATAGGGACAATGACTTTAGGAACTATCAACAACATTGTCAGTGTTGTAAAGAGCATAAAGTATTTTTGGCAGTGCTTGATAGTAAACAAATCTGACAGCCTGTGAGACCAGCCTTTTGTTGACAAATGTAATGGCCCTCCCAGTAATTTTTGAGCTTATGCTGTGCTTTAACAGTGCTAGAAGCTTAGAGAGTATTTGTACCCAGAGTTCAAGCTGATACTGTTCAATTCACACTGATATCATAGTGCACCTCCCCATGTGTTCTGGGCCATGGGGAGGTCCTTTTAAGAAAGGAAGCGTGGAGTGGCTTTTGCTGCCTTACTTGATCAGAAAGTGGGATGTTGGGCTGTGACTGCGGAGCTGAAACTAAGGCAAGTGCAGATCATCACCTTCAGCAGTGTCCTGGTGGGAACCAGCATGCAAAGGGAGTCTGCCATGGAGAAGGAAGGACAGTATCTTTTTCAGAAATCCTTTTAACTGGACTGATGTCTTTATCCATGTGTTTTAACTGCCTTGGTCTTTCTGCCTCCTTGCACAGATCTGGACATCTGAGTTGGGGTTTCAGGGAACATGATCCACTGAAGTTCCCTGCTGGTATATCATGGTCACTTGAAAATATTCCATATTTTACTGTGTGATTTTTACTATTTCAGATATTTCCTACTTCTACAAGCCACTCAAAAATGGTTTATGGTTCTCCAAACTTGAAGACGACTCTGAAGTCTGGTGCAGGGTCTAAACCTCAAGACATGCAAGAAGCCCTTAAAAAAAAACAGGTACTTAATGCTTGATGGCTGCCTGACAGTATAAGGAGCAAAGTGCTTTAAATGCGAGGTGTGATGGGCACCTGGAACCTCAGCCACTCCTCTACAGCTTTATATGTGGGTGTGGAGTTGGTCATTGTTGTGGGGCAGTCTTGCAAACACACATTGGGGTAATCACGTGTGGAGTGTCCTTTTGGGGTGTTTTACTCAATGCACTTGGCCATGTTGGGTTTTCTGGGTTTGCTTGGGGTTTTCTGGATTTAATCTCTGCAGGTATGAGACACTTGCATGGCAGTGCACACTGTGTTTCTTAAGAGGTATCTGAAGGGGGGAAAATGTTAGTAAAGTACCTTACAACAGGAAATCAGCATTTTATTTATTGAATCAGCTGCACTTCATACTTGTGCTTTTTGCAGACAGTACTTTTGGCTGTGGATTTCACTTCCATAGCTTGAGGAGGACAATATGATCTGTATGAGTATATATAGGATCTCTATGAGTACATATAATGCTAGACTGCTTTTTACTGATAGAAAGACTTTTCTCCTCTTACAGGAGGCAATGAAACTCCAGCAAGATATGAGGAAAAAGAAGCAGGAGATGTTAGAAAAGCAAATAGAATGCCAGAAGGTAAGTCAGGGATGTGGCTAGTAAATACATTCTGATTTTGTAGATACCTGTCTGTTCAGAGCTGTTTTCCTGGAATTTTATGTTCCTGTTCTTTTATTATTGTATAGATGTTGATTTCCAAGCTGGAGAAAAACAAGGCCATGAAACCAGAAGAGAGAGCAGAAATTATGAAGACTTTAAAAGAACTAACAGGAAAAATATCTCAGTTAAAGGATGAATTAAAAACTTCATCTACAACCTCCACACCATCCAAATTGAAGTCCAAGACGGAGGTATTTATTGTGCAACAAACTTGCCTGCTTGATTTTTGTAACTATTTTTTTCTATTAATATGTCTTAAAAATGCAGCACTATTAGATCGAAACACTTGCAAGCGGCATTTTAACGTAAATGGTAACCATGGACAAACAGGCCATGGTTGGGGGAACTCCATGACCTACTTTTGCTTGTAGCTCATTCATGCTTGTTCCAGTTCTAAAGCAGAGAATTGTGGGTCCTTCAAAAAATATGGGGGACCACACACACACAGAGGCAATTAAAACAAAACTGAATTTAAAGAAAAGCATGGCTGTTGTGTCCTGATCTGTCTGTATTGTTGGCAGGAATGTACTGCAGAAGTGGAATAAAACTTTACAAGTGTGCCTTACAGTTCTGCCCTTTCCTTCTGTTTTCTCTTCCCACCTCTTTTGCTGCCAGGCACAGAAGGAACTGTTGGATGCAGAGCTGGACTTCCATAAGAGACTGTCCTCTGGAGAGGACACAACCGAACTGCGGAAAAAGCTCAATCAGTTACAAGTGGAGGTGAGCTGGTCCGGGCTGCTGCTGTTAATGAGTTTTTGCATCCTGGGTGTTGGGATGCTCTCACCCTGGGGGTGGCTGTGTTCTTTCCCCAGGCTGCCCGCTTGGGCATCTTGCCCGTTGGTCGAGGAAAGGCGGTGGCAGCCCAAGGAAGGGGCCGGGGCCGGGGCCGTGGGGGCAGAGGACGGGGAATGCTGAACCACATGGTGGTGGATCATCGGCCCAAGGCACTCACCGTGGGGGGCTTCGTTGAAGAGGAAAAGGATGAATTGTTACAGCACTTCTCTGTAAGTGTGGCCTGTAAACTAATACATGTTTCCTTTACTGCTGTAAAATCAAGCTCCTCCTAGACAAGCAATAAATCTGAGCTTTTTCCCAAAAATACGAGTGCTACAATACTGATGGCTGATGCAGCTGGGAGTCCTCTGGCTCTCACTTTTCTGTCCAAAAAATCAGATTTCAGTGTCAATTCAGTACACTACAGTTGTACCACATGATTATGGAGGTGGAGGAGAACATTACTGCCGGTCCTAACGAACTTTTCCTCACAGAAATTTGGAGATATTGAAGATCTTCAAGAAGAGGATTCCCCATTAAGTGTTGTTGTAACTTTTAAGTCCCGCTCAGAAGCTGAGAATGTAAGTAGAATCATGGATATTTTTTTTCACATATCTAAAATAAGAGTTTTTAACTACTTGTGTCTACCTTTGTATTTTAAAATTTCAGAGGCTTTGATCCCCCAGTTTTAGCTTGAGATAGTGTTTGTTGCTGCTGCTGGTAGTGCCCCCGAAGGGGAAGTACCTCCTGGTGATCTGAGCAGTGACACAGGGCTCTCCCTGACAAAGCTGCATACCCCCAGCAGTTCAGAGCTCTGCTCCTCCCTCTCAGTGCCGGGGCAGGAGCAGGATTTGGCAGATCTGGGATCGGCTGCAGTTGCTCTTGGAACACTGAAGTGGGTGATTGTGGTTTATATATTTGAGATCTTCAAACATGCCTCTGTACCACATGCTCTGGGTCTGGCTTGTTGCTGATGTTACAAATTCTTGACTTGAGCCTCTCTCTGAAAATCTGTGCATTTGAACACGACTCAGGCTGCTAACCAGGGATCCCGGTTCAAGGACCGGCGGCTCCAGATCTCGTGGCACAAACCCAAGGTACCTTCTGTGTCCACAGAAGTCGAGGAGGAGGAGTCCAAGGAAGAGGTATGAAAATCTTCTTAATAACCTGATCATTCTTACTGCAATCTAATAGCTGAGAGCTCTTAGGATACAGTTTTCTGTGTGCTGAAGAAACTTCATAAAAGATGTTTTTACAAACCAGGAACTGAACTGGTTATGAATAGTCAGGTACATTTCCTGCATTTTAAAACAGAGAAAATGGAAAAAAAAAGACACTGTGGATGGGCTGTTAATTTGTCAATGATGTAAACAAGCTTCAGGTTCTGTATGTGCAGGCTGCAAAGCTTTTTACTCCTCACTCTTCGTGCTCTACTGTAGGAGAAGTTGTGTGTTCTTCCCTGTAACTCACCTCAACACCTTAAGCTTTTAAAGGTTATTTTGTTGTGGCATTTAACAGTAACCTTGTTTGGGAGAGGATGAGTGGTGGTTTATTCCTGCTTCCTCTGAAGCTTTGCTGTCTTTCTCTTTCCTGACACGAGGCTGCTGTTCTTCCCCTAAAACTGTTTGATGCAGCCGTGTGTGTTTGAGAGACACACGGTAACACCCGAACCCCATACCAGTACAGCTGGTGCTGTCAGCTGGGATGTGCCCCTGGGCATGGCTTGGAACTTGTGTCTGAAAGTTCTTCTTTTTCTTCCTCCAGGAGACTGAAACCTCAGATTTATTTTTGCACGAATATGATGACGATGATGATGAAGATGAGGATGAATCCCGTTCTTGGAGAAGATGAAACTTGATGTTCGAAATGTATAATTTTAGGAATATAGTTCAAACTACATCTTTTAAATGTTTATTTAAGGAAGTTGATGAGCCAAAAAGAGCTTTACTTTCTTTTCAAACCACAAGATTTACCATGAGCAGTTTGGTATGAAAACATTTGGGGCACAGAGCTGTGAGACTGAGCTAGCCAAAGGCCCAGGAACTTCTTACAGGATTATCAAGCTCACCAGGGTGGTGATTTTTTCTATTTAAGAAGGATAAAAAACGGGGGGGAGGAGGGGGTTGGAAATCAGTATTTTCTTGTCCTCTTTTTGTGTCACCTGTATTACCTTGTTTTGGGTTTTTTATAATGTGATTGGTTTGTTAGTTTATAATTGAAAAGATATTACAGGTTTTATTTAGCAATATTATGGGGTTAGGGGAAAGACAAACTTTCATTAAATATTATGAAAGAAAAACTGGCCTCATTTGCTCGTTGAAAAAAGGGAGCATTTTATTTCCTGTGGAGTCTCATGTTGTAGGAATTATTTGTGGCTACATTCTTAAATCATTTACTTCACTATGTGTGGTAGCCACACAGTCTCTATGTTGTGCTGCTTTTTTTTTTTGAGAGGAAGAAACAATTTAACAGGGTATTGTTATAACGTTGTCCAGTTCACTCTGTTTCTCCAAATTCTGCTTCACAGAAAACATCAGCAGGAACACACACTGGAGTGGATTTTCACTCCTCCTTGGTTTCCTTCTGTCATTTCAGTGTTCAGGCTCAGTGTAAGTCAGGCTGTTTCTTGCATTTCAGTATTTGTGAGCAAGAATGGAAGGAGTTCCAGTCTTCCTCAAAAGCAGCTAAACTGGCCCCTGTCTACCAGCCAGGAGCAACTGTCCCCTCGCTGTTCCCAGCTGTGTTCCAGGCACAGCCCTGCGGGGTTCAGAGCAGGGTGGGATTCAGCCCGCAGGACTGGGGGGTCCTGCTTAGCCTGGCCCCAAACCAGGGTCCAGTGTCCCACGGGTGTCCAGAGCTGGGTGTGCAGTGGGTGTCCCTCGTGTCCCAGGGCAGTTCCTGCAGACGTGTCCCAGTCCCAGGGCCTCTCTGCTGTCCCTGTAACCCAGCAGGGCGTGTGCTGAGCCAGTGGCTGGGCTGGCTCTGAGCTCTGTGCCTCGTGGCTGGGGCACCCAGCAGCACTTCCCTGACTGCCCACTTGCCCTGGCCACTCCTCAGTACATTTTATGTGCATTTCTACACAAAATCAGCTCCGTGGCCATGCACAGTGCTCTTCTCTCTTGAATGATGGCCAGTGTAGGCCCCAGTAATTCCTGACTGAAGGACAGCATCTACCAAACCCTTCACCTGCCTGTGGCTCTGAGTGTGGCCAGGGGCAGGTGCTGAGCACCCTTTGGGGTCACAGCCCTGCTGACTCTACCCTTGTGCTGTGGTGAGGTATCCAGCTTGTATAATGTCCTGTTTCTTGTCAACTGAAGGGAATGTCTCCAGTATTCTGTCTCTTTCCAAACCTCTCCTCTTCCTAGAATTAGGACTGTCCTGCTAATGCTGAGACTAAATTCCAGGCATGAAGAAATGGAGGAGAAACCCACCCCATGAACTTAGAAGGATGTCTTGCTCTTCTCCCATCACCTCTAGGGGTTTTAATGTCTGTGGCACAGTGTGTATCTTGAGAAGTCCGTTGCAGCAAACATGTCCAAGTCCTGACAACTTAAAAAAGGAGAGAGGGATCAAAAGGATTTATATATTTTTTTGTACAGAGCTTTTTCTTAAACTGTATAATTTTGTAAATATTTTGCTTTTTTTGTGTACTAAAATTACCGGCGTATAGATTTCAATAAGAATTGTTGTATTTTTGTATTTGGAAAATGAAAATTACAGTGGATTAATTAAGCTGTAAGAAAAATTGCGGTAGCCTTCGACACACACAGAATGGGTTCCTTTTCATATGGTTTTAGCTCTGGGGTGGCACCTGGGGCAGGGGCAGGGGCGAGGGAGTGAGGGCCATGTCTGAGAGCTTCGTACAATTCTCTTTGCCCTCGCAGTGCCCCGGCTGGCCTGAGTGCCAGGTGCTGTCCCAAAGGTGGCTGCTGCCCACGGGGCTGGCAGTGCCCCCCAGCCTGGCTGGGGCAGAGGGGCCACGGCTGGAGGAGGAGGAGGGCAGCCGTGTGAAACTGGCCTGCCTTTTGCCAAAGCTTAGGGACCCCCCTGTATTTTAGGGCATGCTGGGCCTGCGTTGGGCTGGTTTGGCTTGGATTTCTGTGTTTCCATAGGCAGCAGGGCAGTACAGCTGAGTTCATTTCATGGTGATGCTTTACTGGGAAATTCACCTGTACCCTGGGCAAAACACAGCCCTCGGGGGTACCTGTGTGCCCCAGGCAAGGGCACCAGCCTCAGCTGGGGGACCGACACCGAAGGGAGAGGGGATGGGGAAAGGAAGTCACTGTGCAAAGAATTCCCTCCCTTTCCATGCTGAATTAACCTGAGCAAAATAAACAAAACCACCTCAAATCTGAAACCAGGCACCTGCTTAGGAAAGCACCACTTTAGCAAAATCATGTGAAAAGGAACAAAGCTCCTCTTGGTGTATAGTAACCTTGTACTATAGTTTTTACAGATTGTGAACTTGTGTAATAGGATAATAGCAGATATTGTTGAATTTCTAATTGTTTACACATTAAAATTCATATATGTAATGTTTGTTTTATTGATTACAAGCCAAATTTCTAAGATGCATGTTGACTTTTTTGCAATAAAGTTATAGTATGGAATGGTTCAAGATTTAGAAAAGAAAATTCTAATTGAAATAAATTGGAAGGAGGACCATTCAAAAAAAATTACAACTCTCAGAAAAAGAGCATTATCACTTCTTTGGGGGGAAGTGGGTGTGTGAAAGGGGATTTATGTGTGTGTAATGTGTGTGCAGGTTTGGTTTAGGTCAGAGCTGAGAGAGAAATCTTCCAAGTGCCTCAGTGCTCTGGAACAGAATGGGTTAAGACAGGTAAATGGAGGGGGGAGGAGATAGGGTTGAGGGAGTCCAGTCAAGGCTGTTGGGCATTTGGGGGGGGGCTCAAAGTTTGACAGAAGCTGGAGGAAGTTGTACAGCCCGGGGTGGGTTCCCAGTCTCTTACAGGTTTGCAGTGTTCTGGACTATTGCATACAAATCCTGGCAAGACACACCTGCCAGTTCTGACTCCTTCTATTATTACCTTTATTCTTGGTAATAATATTCTAATAGACTCCTTCTATTATAACCTTTATTCTTGGTCTTTGTCCCCTTCACCAGTTCCTGTTATTCCCTCCTGCAGCCCCTCCCTGTAGCTGCTGTGTCCAGGTGCTGCAGGGTGATATAAAACCTGTGTTTCTCTGCTGTGCTCCTGAAGAGCCCCTCCGTGACAAACCTGTGGCTGTGAGACATCTTCTCAGTGCCAGGAGTTAAACTTTGGCATTTCCCCGTCCCAGTCACCAGGCAGCCTTGCTCTGCAGGAAGCAGCAGTGTCCTTTAGGAGACAGATCCTGACATGGAGCAGGAAAGGTTTAGTGGCCAAAGCACTTGCTGCTTCCTATACGATTAAAATTCATTTTAATTGAAAAAGGGTATATAAAAATTGGGAGTAGCATTTGTGTGTGTGTGTGTGTGTGTGTGTGTGTGTGTGTGTCTTTGGATGTATTTTTTTTCCCCAGCCATTCCAAACGTGATCTGAGAGTTCCCTGAGCACAGCAGCAGCATTCAGCATTCAGCTCTTCCCACAGCCATGGGCCACAGTCCTGCCAGGAGCCCCTTGGAAGGAAGTAAATGTCCACAGGAACTATTGGAACAGTCACATCAAGGTAAATTGTTGATGAATTGTCAGGCCAAGAATCTCTTTGTTGTCTGCAGTCGAGGCTGCATGGAATACAGCACTAACTTCTGGAGAGGGTTCCCAAAGGTGGCAGTCTAATTTTAACTCGTCTCTGGAAACGTGGGACCCAGTTCTGTCCTCTGGAGCAGGTTGTGTAACGTGTCTGGGCCTTTACTGATGAGATCACTGACACAACTGGCATTCAAAAGGGAAAAATAAGTTTGTCTGATGTTTCTCTGGAGCTTTTTCTGTGTTTCCACCACTTTATTCCACGACAGACTTACAACTGCGATGATCAAAACCTAAATGCATAAACTAGAGCACTTTGTTTCTCCCCAGGATCATTGCACAGACAATTCCCCATGGCTGCACGGTGACCTCTGCTGATCCCTGCGGGATGCTGGGTGCAGGGAGCCGGGCAGGGAGAGCCGCGGCAGGGCTGGCCGGGGCGGGGTAAGGCCTCGTGTGCCTTGGTGCCAGATGCCTCCTTCACCTGGAGCTTCCCCCTTTTTCCCACAAAAAACCCAGGTTTTTTCACTACTTTTTCATGGCATCTGGAAAACACGTTTTTTGTCAGAAACATCTCTTGGATTTGAAGTTCAAAAATACATTTTACCTGGCCGAGAGACTTCAGCCAAACAGAGCCCATAGGGGCTGCCAGCACTCGGTGCCTCCAGCTGGGTAGAGGCGAGTGCCCAGGGCCGGAGGGGACGCCCCGGCCGGAGCAGGAGCAGCGGCCCCTGCCAGTACAGCCGGTCCCCAGCAGCACTCAGTGGCCCTGTGCCAGCTGTGGGTGGTCGGGGACAAGAGCCCCCATCGGGGTCACTTCCCCCGGGAGCCGGGCTCAGCCGGGCACGGCCGGGGCTGCTCCGGGGGACGCCTGTCCTGGACCCTGGGGACAGCCCCGGACCGCCGGGGTGGGGAGGAGCCCGGGGCCGCGGGGACACCAGCATCGCCCCCAGCTCAGGGCTTTGCCTGCTCTGCTGTCATCCATCTCATTTTTCGGAGCCGAATTCCTTTTGTGCCTCGTCCTGCGGAGCCGCGGTGGTGCCGCGCGGCGCTGCTGGAGCGGGAGGTAATTATAGCCCGTCCTGTGCCGGCAGCCTTAAAGCGCTCCTGCCAGTGATTTATTTAAACACTGATACATTATACATTTCTTTAGTAATTCATGTGAAAATTATTTGAAGTCAACTCAACATCACATACCTCTCTGTGTGCTCTCTCGTGGCGAAAGCTCTGTCAGACAACGCTTCCATCCACTGCTCCCTTTTGCTGCTGCACGTGACTTTGGGTGACCTGCGGGTCGCAGAGGAGTGAGGGGGACTCCTGGAACAGTCTCACTCCCAGCTGCTGGTGTCGGCGCCCAAAGGGACCAAACTCTGGCTTTAAACAGTCCGAGCTCTCCCTGGCTTTGGGAGCAGAGTGCACCTTCCCTCTGTCCGTGCTTCCCGGGACACCCCTGGCCAAACCCCTCCGTGTCCCGGGGTGTAGGAGCAGGGCTGAGGATGCGGAGGTGCTGCTCCTGGGCAACGCAGGGCCGAGACTGCTCATGCTGCCACACTTCTGGCACCTTTGCTGGGCTGGGAACAAATACCCCTCACTGAGTTAGAGGGTGAGACTTTGGGGGCAGTCCAACCTGTCAGCGTTGTTCCTCCGCCGCCCCAAGATTGCCCTGAGGAAGATACAGCTGTTACACTTGTTGATTAGCAAAAACATTAGGAGACCTACTGTTTCAGGGCATGAATAATTAATGTTTGTTCCTCATTAACTTCTTGTGGCAGAGTCCTGTTAGATGCATTTAGATGTATTTCTAGAATTAGGAGCAAATATAACGAGATGCCTGGCAGCTGAGTGTTCTGTTCCACCCCTGGAAAGCACTGCCCCATTGCTCCCATCCTCTCCGGCAGGAAGGGGAGAGTTTGTTCTGATCAAGGACTGATGTGTCCTTTATTACAATTTTAATTTGTGAATGATGCAAGTAACAAACTCTATAATTCATGTATATTACGAGTGAGTAAATAAAGTGGCTCCCTCCCAATAAAGTGGCCTCCTGTTTTCCTGGGACCTCAAATCAAAACCTTGTTTCCTGAAAAATTCCAAGCTAAATTGAAGAGCTTTCCCCCTGCTGCTGCTGGACAAGGCTGTTTGTCCTGCCCCGGTCATCCAGCATGGCAAAGCTGCCCCACAGCTTCAGCACTTCTTGTGTTCTGATGTGGCCACAGTGCTCTGCACATGCCAGAGGGTTTGGTCTGGGATTAACAGCCACAAACACCCGCTCGGGCCCTGGGGCCACCTGTGCCTGAGGCCAAGGACGTGCCCAAGGCTTTGTTTGCTGAGAGCCCCTCTGCAGGCAAAGCTCTGCTTGGATTTTAATTACACAAGAGGAGAGAAAGCACTTCTAATTTAATCTGAAGCAATGCACAGACCCCAGATGCTTCCCCTTCCCTCTCCTCAGAAGGAAGTTCAGCAGCTGGCCCAATACTCAGTCCCTCTGGAGCTCTCTGGTGGGTTTGTGTGGGGTGGCCCTCACTGTGTGGACCTGCAAGTGCAGAGGAAGCCCATCCTTGCTGTGATGCCACTGGCAGCTGTGCTCTTTGAAACAATTTCCATCCCACCCCCACGTGTATTAAAAGCTTCCCAGAGTGATGGGGGTCCTGCCCTGGCCCCTCCCTTTAACCCTCCAAGTTCTTCTGCAAAACTCCCTTCCAGGCCCCCATGGAACCACACAAGGCACAGTCTGACCTCGAGCTGCTCTCCCTGAGCCCATTGCTTCCAGACCTGCAGTGGAGCAGGCTCCACAAAAGAAAGTGCTCTGGAGGACACTGAAGACTCAGAGACTTCCTCAGTGCCAGACCCTTTCCTTTGGAAGCCCGACACTGCCTCGGCACCAGACAGCTCCTGTAGCTTAGCAACTTTTTTTTGCTCCGTTAAGGTGGGTTCTTCAATCTCCTTAATGAATAAGAGAATCAGGCCAGGTAATTGATGCTTGGCCATTTAGCTGATGAATAATTGACTGTCTGGGTAACTCGAGATATTTCCTCGATCAGATTGTGCAGTGGAACAACCTTATCACCCAGGGTGCAGCATGGCTCCCAACTTTGGGGTGCTAGAAATGTGCTGGCAGGCTCAGGGTCTAGAGGAACCTTCCAGAGTCAGCTCTAGTCCTCTTCCTCCACACGGACCAGGCACAGGTGAGCTCAAGCAGTGGGCCCATGGAACCTCCTGAGGTTCAGCAAAGCCTGGTGATGATCCCTTCCAACCCAAACCATCCCCAGATTCTATGATTTTGATAACTGGCTGCGTTTTAGCAACAGAAGTCATTTTATAACATAAATCTTGGCTCAGGTCCAGCAACAGGATTTCTTTTCCAGTGAATACAAACACAAGGGCACGACAACGAGGCCTGGCCAGGCCTCAAGGTGAGCTGGGGAGGGGAGCAAACCCCCAGAGCAGGAGCAGAAGAGGGGTGAAGGTGCAGGGAGGTGTCCCTGTGTGAGCTGCGTGCGCTTCAGCTGCCTCACAGGCAAACACTGCAGCAGCCCCGGGAGGAGGAGCCGGGTGTGCAGGACGTGTGTGGTTGTTCTGAACAGCAACTGAAGAGCTTTTAAAGAGGTGAGTTCTGTCAGCTTTGTGACTGTAACACACAGTGCTGCGCCCAGTCCGTGGCAGAGAGGGTACCAGCATGAATTGTGGATTAAATAACTCATGGTTTTATTTCAAACTTCCCATCAGTCCTGTGTCAGCATGTACTGCATATTGTTTAAACTAAATTGAGTTAATACAATGAAACCTACAGCCTATTGGCACCACTCTGTGATGAACTTTGAATTAAAATCTAAATAAGAACAGAATATTTTGATGTATTAGGAAAATGGATAACAATCCATGAACTGTGATAAAGGATAAAATAGCACATGCTTTTCGTCTGACTTTTGCCTTCAGATTTCCAATGAGTCACCAGCAATGTTTCATCAAGGTATGGGTTTGGGTTTTTTCTTCCAGAAATGCCATTAATTATTTACCAGTAGGTGAATGATCTCTGAAATCTATTGCAGTGACACGTTTGAGTCTGCAGACAGTTTCTGATGGCAAACCATCCGGGCTCCTTTAACTTGTTATTGTTTATCCTTTGGACTCCTCTCCCCTGGCTGAAAGGTGTAACGGCAGCAGACAGGGCCAGGAGCATCAATATTTTACAGCATTAATTAAAGGGAGCTCAGCAGCTGCATTGCCCAGCCCGGCTGCCTGTGGGAGGGGAGGGAAGGACCGTGCTTAAAGCGGGTGGCCGGGAGAGGCGTCCTGGGATGGGCTGGGAGAGGGACCCTCTGAGCCGTGACAGCGGCCCCGAGCCCGGCGTGCGGTCACTCAGGCGATGCTCGGCCGCGGCAGCGGACAGTCTGGGCGGTGACAACGGGACCGGCAGAAGGAGCGCGCGGCGTCCCCGGCAGCTGCTCCTCACCCGGGAGGGAATGAAGGCACAGCAGAGAGGCGGGAGAAGCCGCCAACCCTGCGCGAACACGCCCGGAGCCGGGGCCAGGGAGTCGGGCTCTGACGAGCAGGCGCTAGTCGGGCTCTGCACCCGCCCTTCGCAGCTTCTTGTTTAGTGGCGTTGACAGCACTAAATAAAGGGAGGGTTAAAACCAAAACAAAACAAAGGCCTGAAATTTATCCCTCTATTAATTACTTCCAGCAAGCAGGGCCGCCTTTAAAGCGGTGCCACTTCAGATAAAACTTTCATGCAGCTATTTAGGGCCTCTGAAATATAAATGATTTCCTTTAAATTTTTTATCATAAATCAGGGCAGGCAGCTTCGCCACAACGCGCCGGTTCCCCCCGGTGGGAGGGAGCTGCTAGCTCGGCCCGGCCCGGCCCGGCCCGGCCCGGCCCCTCGCCCCCAGNGGCCCCGCTGCCGGCGCTGTCCGCGGTGCTGCGTCCCGCGCCGCCGCTCCCCGCACGGCCGGGCCGACCCGCGGGCAGAGCCCCTTCAACCCAGCGCGGTCCTTGACCCTGCGATCTCGGCTCGGTGCGCGTTTCCCAGCGGAACCCGTTTCACCACAGCAGTACCGCTTCTTTTCTCTGCCCGCGATCAGAGTCAGTGCGTTTGTCAGCAGCTCCTTCGGCTCTTGGTCCATATTTACCGAGACTTACAAGTCTGGAAACTTTCAGTCTCGGAGTAGGTTTTACTTTTGCTTAAGAACTTCGAATTTTGCAAAATATTTACGTCTCTGGTCCCTCAGAGTACAGTAATGTCTGAAGATGTGTGAAGATTGGGAGAGCAAAAACGAA
>VZSE01008514.1:278506-351482 GCA_013398275.1 Promerops cafer | reverse complement strand
GCCCCCCCGGCCCCCCTTCGGCCGACCCCCCTTTGACCCCAGCATGCCCCCGATGCCGCCACCGGGGGGGATCCCCCCGCCCATGGGGCCTCCACACCTACAGGTAAGGAATTTTTCTGGGTTAAGTGGGATTTAAGGATTTTTCGTTTGTTTTCACACGTGGAAGTGTCCAGTTCTGGGCCCCTCAGTTTCAGGAAGGACATGGAGGTGCTGGAGCATGTCCAGAGAAGGGCAGTAAAGCTGGTAGAGAGTCTAGAACACAAGTCTGATGAGAGCAGCTGAGGGATCTAGGGGGATCCTAGATCATCCTGGACAAAAGGAGGCTCAGGGTGGTGCTGGAGTCCCCGTCCCTGGAGGTGTCCAGGGAGCAATGGGACACGGCACTCAGTGCTCTAGGCTGGGTGTCAAGGTGGGGATTGGGCACAGGTTGGACTCGATGGGCTGGGAGGGCTTTTGCAATGTAATTGATTCTGTGATTGTGTGGAAATAGCATGAGAATGGACATTGAAATGGGTGAAGGAAACAGCAAGGCAAGATGAGAACGCAGGGCTCAGGTGTGGTGTTATACACCTCTGTACACCTGTGGTGTGCAAATACAGCTTCTGCTCAGCTCCTTCGCTGCTAAATTGATGGATGGTTTAAGGTCTTGTGTCTGTTTTCCTGAGGCCTGAACAGTTTGCAAGGGACAGCACCTTTGTGAATGAGAAATGGATTGTTTTAGTTGCCTTGTGCTGTCATTTAATTGCTTTGTGGGGGTGCCTTCCACAGTGTAAGTGCTGTGGGCAGGCTGAGGAGCTGAATGGTACCACGTGCTGTAAATAATGGATTAAATCCACTATTTGTAATTACAGTTTGAAGAACCAACCAGAGTTACTTTGGATCCCAGGCCTGGCTGTGGGTGTCTCTGGTGTTTGATTTCCATCCAGGGTGTGCTGCTGCTCCCAGCTGTCACACAGGCTGTGAGCTCTGCAGCTCCTCAGCAGCACCAGCCATGGCTGGGTGTCTCAGGCTGTGCTGCCACTGTGCTCTGCTGCCCGCTGAGGGCTGGGCTTCACTCCCTGCCCAGTGTCCAGAGCAAAGGCTGATGTGGTGCTGAAGGGCCTTGGTCAGAAGGGAAGGAGTTGTGCTCAGGGCAGTGCTCAGGATGTGCTGGGACCCTGGCTGCACACCTGGCACTGACTGCCCATGTGGTTTTACTCCTGGACTGGGGAAAGCAGCTGTAGCAGGTGGAAAGTGGGCTTCTTCTCAGTGGATTCTTCATACAGGTTGTAAGAGCAAGAAAGAGGAAGCTCATGGTGTAGCAGGTGCAAGAGCTGTTGGGGAGGAACAAGGGAGGGAAGGCAGGCTCCAGTTGAGTTGAGGGCTTTTTTTGTTTGTGTAGAATGCCATCCATGCACTCTTGGCTTCCTTTTTTAGTAGTATTTAATGCAAATAATTGTTACTGGTTTGGTGTGTAGATTTAAAGAGCAGTTTAAAATGCCACTCTCAGAGCAGAAAGTTGGATCTCAGGGCAGCTCCCAACAGAAGCCAAGGACGTGGCAGCACTGGAAGCTGCCAGGAGTACAGCTGCAGTTGGTGCAGGGAGGCAGCTCAGGGCCCCTCTGTGCAGCTTGTCACCAAGCCACCCCTCCCCTGTGGCATGGGGTGTCCTGGGTGTCCCAGCCCCAGGCTGCTGCAGGCTCAGGGGCAGCGTGGCACTCGAGGCTGTCACTCAGAGCTGGAGTGATGGGGATAATTAGGGCAGTTGTAGGTGTTTGCAGAGTAAGCTAAAGAACTCAGTGAGTTTTGTCAACTGTTTTTACAGGGAAGTGTTCACTGTACTTGTTGCATATAGGGAATTTCAAACAGTCCAAGTAAACAAGAAAAATGAAAGAACTGAATGCACTTTGAATTACAAACAAATGTTCAGGCTTTCAGGTAACTGTGTGCAGGACAGGTCAGGATTTCTTATCATGCAATAATGGACATGTAATTTCTTCTTATTTTTATTTTAATTGGCACTAGGTAGAATTTTAGTTAGTGGGAAATTTAGGAGTGTAATGGATTTTAATTAAGCCCACTGCTCAGCTGTGCTGACAAACTGGATGCTTACTTGTAATTTAGTTTTTTTAACATATCTTTTCTGGGAGTGTTACTGGGTTTCTGGGGTATTTGGTTCACAGATGGGGATGTCTGAGCAGCAGCTATTTGGGAACAGCTCTTTCATTCTTTCTCTTCCTTGCATTGAGACATTTTCTCCTTTTCAGGAGAGGACTTTTGGGCTTTTCTTTGACCACATTTCAGTTCATGCCACCTTTTTCAGGTGCCTGGATGTTTGCATCTCGGAAGTGACGGCTTCAGCTGTTCTGCCATGGGTGGGGGGTTGGCAGGAAGCACAGTCCCTGAGCTGGGAGCATTGGATGGTTAGAGAAGCTTCCAAGCCTGGCACAGCTGTCCTTACTGTTGGTGTAGTGTCTGTTGGTTCTCTAAGAAAGGAAAACTGCTTGAAATTATATTGTTGTTATCATGATCATCATTATTGTTATTATATGCCTTTAGAGACCACCATTTATGCCTCCTCCCATGGGTAGCATGCCACCACCTCCTGGTATGATGTTCCCTCCAGGAATGCCACCAGTCTCTGCGCCGGGAACACCAGCAATGCCCCCAGCTGAGGAGATCTGGGTAGAGAACAAAACTCCGGATGGGAAGGTGAGATGGGTGCCACGGGTGGTCCCGCTGTGAGCCCCGGTGACACAGGCAGGCGCTGGGTTGGGGTCCCCTGGAGCAGCTGGGCAGCTGTCCTGCAGCGGGCGTGACGGCCGCTCTCGCCCTAGGTCTATTTCTACAACGCGCGCACGCGGGAGTCGGCCTGGACCAAGCCGGACGGGGTCAAGGTCATCCAGCAGTCAGAGCTGACGCCGATGCTGGCGGCCCAGGCCCAGGCCGTGGGGGCCTCCACCCCCACCACCAGCAGCCCTGCATCTGCAGCATCTCCATCCACCTCTTCCAGCACGCAGTCCTCCACCACCTCCACCACCACCACGGCTGCCTCAGTGTCCCAGACCAACTCCAGTGAGTACCTGGGGGTGTCTCAGGCCTCGCGGTGGTGGGAGCAGGTGGTGGGGACGCTGCACGGGGAGTTGCTGCAGCGAAGCCTGGGTATTCAGGACAAAGTTGTTTCAGCATGGAGTGTGAATTTAAAGTACGGTGTTTAGTCCAGAAGAACCTTGCATGCTAACTTTTTTTCTCCCCAATCTCAAAGAATTCTGCAGGTCTGTGTATATTTTTCTTCTGCTGTTACCACATCATCTCAGAGCTATTACACATCTATTTCCTTTTGACTATAGATAAAGCTAAATTGTTTTTAAAAATGTTTCATAAGAAACGTTGATCTGAGGTAGGAGTTTAGTTGTAGCAATTTCCTCATTTTCTCCATGGCATCTGTTTCTGTAGATCAGGTCTCAGAGCTGCTGCTCTGTGAGCATTGGTTGATTACAGAATAGAGCTTCTTTGTTGTAATATTTTTATTAGCATTATTCTTCTGCCTAAGCCTTCTCAGTTCCTATTTTCTAGAGTTCCACAAAGAGAAAAAAGAAAGTCCTTGGAGCCATTTTTGTTCATTTTTGACCTTTGAATGATAGTCTGGAGATTACTGCTGCTTCCATGGACCAAGCCTTTGCTTGTAGGGGTTTTCCAGCTAAGGAAAGGGGACTGAATTGATGCAGCATGCACATAAATGCATGGCTGTGCACACAGCAGCGTGGTTTGCACTGCACTTGGGCACGTGTGTGCTGCCCAGGTGCCTCGGTGCACGTCAGTGGAGGTGTGTGTTAAGTGCTGTGGGTCTGTTTGCTGTGAGTGTGTCAGCAGCAAACAATGAGTGAGGTCAGTCCCCGTGCCCAGAGTGAGGTGTGCAGGGGAAGGAGCAGCTCAGAGAGCATCCTGCCTTGCTCTGCCTTGCCTGCTTCCAGCTCATTGGTGCTGAGCAGGAATCTGGCACTGAGACACTGGGCATTGTGGCTGCACTGGCTCAGACGTGTGCTGAGCCAGGCCAGAGAGTGAGCAGGAGGTGAACTGTTCCAGCTCCTGCTGTGGGGTAGAGTTGCATTCTCTGGAATTCATCTTTTTCCTGTAACAGCTGAGACAGGTCGAGCTTAACTCACCATTTAACCTGAACTTCAGAATCTGTGTGTGAAAGGGAGTCAAATTTAGGTAACCCTCCAATTCTGCTTTCATGAAGGCTGGAGGGAGGACACACCATTAGAGCAGCAAAGAACTTGTATTGCTCAAAGCATTTTGGGCTTTTGTTTAATTTGCAGGGTAACTCAGTATGGTGTTAATTCGCTGTGTTGAACTACGGTCTGCTCTAATTGTTGTGCTGAGTAACAAGTCAGGTGGGAGGCAAATGTCAGCTCCTGACCCGGTGTCAGGCTGGGGAGAGCTAGTCATGCTTTGGGAGCAGCACTTTATGCACTTTCTCTGAAGCTGAATTTCCTAATGTTGAATGCTGATGATCTGTTCCACTTCTACTTGTTCTATCTGCTAAACTTTGTCTTTGCTTTCAAGAACTGTTACTGTTGGTGTCTGTGCCTAGGTGATGAAATTTTATAATTTAAAATAATTTTATAACTCTCAGACTTGGCCTGTAAAAAATCCCTGGGACCTCTGGCTGAGCTTCATTCTTGCCTTGTACTGATTTGACTTAGGTCTTACAAATCACATACTGACTGTCTGCTCTGTTTCCCTAAATGTTGGCCACTGCTAAGAACTTTCACCCTTTCTGAAACGCTTATTGAAAGATCAAAAATCTTTATTTAAATGTGCTAATACTGGTATGTTGTTTGGAATGTTTCTGGTAGTAATAGAAAATGCACGGTGTGCCCATTGGAATATGGCTGTAAATCGGTGTGGTTTCTTTTTTTTTTTTTCTTTTTCCCTTCTCCTCTGCACCAAATCTTACAGAGTGAGTTTACAAGTTTAAGCAGACTTGTCTCAAGTTCCTGTTGGCCAGTGCTGTGAGACTGTTTGCTCCCAATTAAAATAATTTGAAATTGAAACCAGTCATGCTGCAAGGATTACAGAACTGAATGCCAGTTGTGTGTTTTCCTGCTGGGAGGCACTGGAGACTAAGAAAGTTCTTGCAGCTCTTGAAGAAAAGTATTTTCCTTTTCCTTGCTTATTTATGCATTTTTATTGACATTTTGCTGTTCTGGGGGAGCAACCCAGCACAGTTTAAGGCAGACTGCTGTCATGCACATGCTGCTGCTGTTAAAAGCAGAACCTATGTTCCTGTAACACAAGGACAGCCTGTTGCCATTGGAAACCTGCTGTAATGTTCCCTTCGTGTTTTCTCTGAACAGAATAGAACCTCATTTCAGCCTGTGTTTGTCCTTTGATACAGCCCTGCTACTGCTGTAGAGACATGTTAAGTGTAAAGAATGGGACAAATTGAAATTGGAAATTGACTTTCTTTGTGAATATTTAATGTTCCAGAGAAGGCCAAGTATTTTTTGTCCAGGAGTGTCTTCCTGCTGGTTATATCTGAGCGTACCTGCTACGTAGGGGAAACAGAGCGCCAGTATGTTTGCAGCAATATATTGCAGTGTCTAAGATACAAGGTGTTCTTTGTGTTTTTTTATCAGCACCTACCACACAAGACCAGACCCCGAGTTCGGGTGTTTCAGTTGCCACACCATCAGTCAGTGTTTCAACCTCTGCTCCTTCTGCTACACCTGTGCAGACTGTACCCCAGCCAGTCCCACAGACATTGCCTCCTGCAGTTCCTCATGCAGTACCTCAACCAACTGCAGCAATTCCTGCTTTTCCACCAGTAATGGTACCTCCATTTCGTGTCCCCCTTCCTGGCATGCCTATTCCACTTCCAGGTAAATTGGCAAACTGTAATTGTCTTGTCTGCTACATGTCCATGTTGTCAGTTGTTTGCACTCATGTGTCCACTGTGTACAGAACTTGCCTGGATCCTCTCCTCAGAGTATCTCTGAAAGAATTCAGGGTTAGCAGACAGACTTTTTAATTAACAAAGAACATACATTTTTTTTTGACTTCTAGTTCTTTGCTATACTTGGCAGAAAACAGCTGCATTTAAACATGTAATGTTTAAATGAGAATATTGAGCACTATATTTTACTAATTGCAATATTGCTTTAATTTTTTTCTACTTACTTGATCTAGACCTTATGTCTTGTGCATAAATATTCACTAGGACGTGGATGAGCAGGAAGAATTAGCATGGAAATCATGACCCCAGTGATACCAGGTGTTCCCAGTTCTCTTAGGCTGCAGCCATTGGGTAGGGTGCTGAGTGTTGAGGTGTGACCTGAGGGCCATAATGAGGCATTTAGGGTGCCAGGGTGCTGCTATTCACAGGCTTTAGGTTTAAAGAACATAGAGAAGGAATCTTAGATAGCAGCACACTTCTCCTGGATATATCATAGCTTCTTCAATTTTTATGAAATATTTAGATACCTGAGGAAGGAATTTTAGGCTGGCAAAATGTTGGACTCGCTGTCTGTAGTTGTTGCAGAGGGCCTCCCAGGAGGTCAGTAATGACACTTGGCACTTACACACCACATTTCATTTGCATGGATACTGTTGAGTTCCTGTTCTGATACAAAATTGATGTGTTTCAGTGCACAGTGGCACTAAGCATACACCAGGAACTGATGATTTTGTGTTGCAGAGGGAGGTTGGAGACTGCAGTTGAATTGGATCCAAGTTAGTTTCAGATTTAAAAAGACAAAGAAGCATTTCTGAGCAGCATCTTGGTGTTTCTGACTCTTTGTACAAGCTGAGTGAGGTGACTTCCCTGCTGTCCTCCTAATGCAGCCCCCCAGTGGATGTGGAGGGTGAGGTGGTCCAATTCACCTCCCCACTGAATTGGATGGATAAAAAGTAACCCTTCAGAACACTCCTTTCCTAAGAGAAAAAAGCCTGAAAGCAGTTCAAGGGCTGACTAGAAGAGAGCACCAGCTTTTAGCTGCCTCTGCTTTTAGTCTTCTAAAATAACTGGGCAAAGCTACTTTAATCTGTATTGGCCTGAAAAGGAAATCACAGTGTAGTACTCCTTGGTTTAAACCAGGAAACAAGTGCTGTTCTGAATGTGATATTCCAGGCTGAACAGCAGATGAATAAAGGGTAGGAGAAAGAAGTCTGTTATTGGTGAGGTTTGGAAGAATAATAAAAACAGTTAAGCCTTAAAGGTAATCGGCTGAATGCTCTCAACTGCCATTTCTAACCTTGCCAGCAAGGGACCAGCATGGAATGAAGGGTCCTTACACACTGTGAGGGATATGATCTATGCAAGTGTGACCTGTGGGGTGAAATGGGATGGTCAGAACAGTGGAGAAGAGTGCCAGTGGAAACGGAGATTCTGGGTGTGTGCCCAGGTTGGGCTTTATTGTGAGATCTCAGTCAGAAAGTTTTGGGAGTAGTGCAGTACAGGAGCAAAGACAGAGTAGGAACATCAGTCTCCTGAAACTCATTTTTGAAAATGACTTTTTTCAAAACTTCCCTGGTAAGAAGTGTTGGCTCTGACCAGTTCTCCCTGTGAGCTGGGCTGCAGGTGAAACCCATGGCATGTAGGAAGGACACCTGGCAGCAAAGTGCTGCTTCCAGCACTGGGTCTGATTTGTCAGTTTGCTTAGTTACAGAATGAAATCTGTAAGCTTCTTTCAGCTAATTCTGACTTGACTTGGTTGTGATGGTTTCTAATCACTGTAAAAGAAAAGGAAAACTGTAAAATATTTTACAATAACAAGAAACAGAAGTCAAATTACTTCAAGACAGTATCAGGTGAAGTCAGAAGGTCCTATGAAGGTTAGGCTGTAGATGTTTGGGGCTTTCAGCACCAGGTGTGATACCAGCCAGAGGATTTGAAGTTACAGGGACAGAGCTGAACAATACCACTGTCAAGTGATTTCAAAGGTAATCTCTGTTAAACTGTAGTAAGAAGGAGTAATGGAAGAGTTTGTTAGTGATATCTCATAATCTCAGATCTTAAAAAGTAAGTCTGCTTTCTCTCAATTCCTATGTTTTAAGTCAGTTTTATGTTTGGGAATGACCTTGGCAGCAGAAACAGCTTGGGTGTTTGCTCAGTCTAATCTGTGCTGCAGCATCCCTAGCTCCAGCGATCCCCAGATAGTGTTATTTGTACTCACTCACGTTGGAGACATGCTGTAACTTCCTCAACAAAACGAATTTTCAGGTCCATTGTCAAGTACATAGCATGACCACCCTTCCAGTTTAGACAAACACTTCAATCAGTGCTGTTTGAGTCAATGTTTTCATGTCTCAATTCAATACTTTTAAAAATAAAACTAGTTGCAATTCTCTCATGGAAGTTATTTTTAGAGAACATTACAATTCTGTCTTCTCACAAATTTATTTTCAAATAAATTGGCAGTATTTATGTATGCTTTGCATACTAGATCTCTAATGACCAAACCCAGAAACTATTTTGGTTTTAAACAGGGGTTTAATTTCACTTTCCACTGGAGCATTTCCCACCTCACATGATGAATTTGAACTTCTGAAGCAAAGTGTTTCAGTTTCTGAACATCCAGACTGGACCAGCCAGAGAGCACTTCTACAGTTGCCTTCTACACCCAAAATGGAGGTTTTGGAAATGCGTTCCCTTCAGCCTTGTCTGATTTCCCACTGATTTTGATCTGATCAAAGAGGATGAGCTGCTCGCCTTTTTGTCCTTTTTGTATCATTTCTTACTGAGCTGGAGAGCTGGAGAGCAGACCAGTGCATGGTGCCACCTCTTTCAGGGCGAGTTTTGGCTTTTAATGCCATTCTTGCTAATGGAAAATAAAGAAAATGCCCCTGACCTAGTGCAGCTTTGTGTACCTCTGTCTGCAGCTTCATTGCTTTGATTTCTTTTACCCCCTTTCTTTCACCTCCAGCCTTGCTGTAAGGACCCTCCTACCCCCAGCTTTCTCTCTGGGTTGCACTTGGCTGTCCACCCTGCCCTGCTTTGCTGCTCTGACTAGTTCAGACCTGTCGTTCTACCCTTACTCTGCTCTCTAACTGCAGCAGCAGACTGGGAACCTCAAAGCCCATGAGTTTCATTGTGCTGCAGCTCCCCACCGGTCTGTCCCAGCAGAGACTGCCTGTGGAAGCAGCCCCAGTAGTGGGATATTTTCCTGTGGTGCTGCCCTACAAGGGGAGCTGCATTCCCCCTTGGATGAACTTAAACCCCTGAGTCTTCACTGAAATATGTTTTTTCTTTTTAATGACATCCCAATAACTTGCTAAGCAGCTGGTTTAACACAGGCAGAGACTGTTGCTGCAGCTTAAAATTAGTTTTATATTTGATCTGGCATAGAATGTTGGAGCAAAAGTAATTCACTTTTTCTTGCTGGAAGGCTTCTTCTCTGCCAGCTGCAAATGGCATTCCAAATTGTGGCAGGAAGTCCGTAGCACCCCGTGGTAGCTGACATCCCATGGCAGCTTTCCAACATGCTTCCTATCCGTTTTGCAGGTGTAGCAATGATGCAAATAGTCAGCTGCCCGTATGTAAAGACAGTCGCTACCACCAAGACCGGTAATTTCCAAACCCATCCTAGTTCGTTTTGTCTGTAAGTTGGCATGGTAGTGAATGTGGTTGTTTCTTTTATTTCTTTTTTTGCTTCCCCACTTGAATGATTACGTATACTTTATTTTCAAATCCAGTATAAATGAAGTATCATATTTGGTCAGGAGATAACTTCCCCAAATAACTGTTAGTGTCAGCTTATTCTGTACCCAGACTCCCGTACAGTTTTCTGTAACCATTGAGTTCTGTAATGACAGTGACTCTCATGCCCATACTTAGTTCCTAGTTTCTTGTGTGGATTTTTGTTTCCCTGCTCCACATGTGCAGTGGCTGGCTGTGCTCGCATGTTGTGTGCGTGTCTGTGTGTCTGAGTGTGAACTTCCATATTTCAATTGTGGATTTACGAATAGCCACTCGCTGAGAACACGTTATGGCAATGTGTAATGTGTCATTTCTGTTATTTAAATGAGACTTTTTCAATGTTAAAGGCTCAAATTTATGGTCTTGAAGTTCCAATCCTATCAAATTGGTTGCTCTAGAACTTGTCATTCCAAATCTGTTCGTTAAGCTCAGTTTGTTGGGATGAATGAGAGATAATAGGATACTGCAGCATTCTGGCTTTCATATCTTTGGGTATTTACTTGCCATTTTGCTTTAGGATTTCAGTAAAATGGTTTTTTCCAATCAGTTCACAGTCCTAAACAAAACCAAAAATCTGATACTGTTTCATTCTCATCAGGTTTTATCCAAGGCTCTGCATTAATGCCAGTATTTAAGATTTATCAGAGTTCTGTTCTATGTTTGATGGCTCAAATTCAATCCACTCTTGCCTTTTTAAAGAGCAACAGGAGTGTCTCATACCACGACAGCATAATTAAGCAGTGGAGTAGACTTAACCCCAATTATTTGCTGCAGGCATCTGATAAAGACTTTCCTAATAAATAGAGAACCTAATTTTAAAATAGTAGAATAAATGTCTAAAAGCTAACAAGCTTTGTGCTTTGCAGAATTACACAAATTAATTAAAATCCAATTTGCCTGAGAACGGGCATTACTGATTGCAGAACACAGGAAGGAAATTTGGTAGCAATGCTTTGCTTTCCAATTTAACTTTGAAAACAATCCTGTTTATTTCTATGGGTTGCATATTTGTGAGTTAAGTCAGTAACATGCTTGGTGTTGGTCCTGAGGCCCTGCATTGTCACTTACTGTCTCCTTTCCTTGTTCCTCTTCTCCCTTTGCGCAGGAGTCCTGCCGGGCATGGCCCCCCCCATCGTGCCCATGATCCACCCGCAGGTGGCCATCGCCGCCTCCCCGGCCACGCTGGCCGGAGCCGCCGCCGTCTCCGAGTGGACAGAGTACAAGACAGCAGACGGAAAGACCTACTACTACAACAACAGGACTCTGGAGTCCACATGGGAAAAACCCCAAGAACTGAAGGAGAAAGGTACTTTGGGGTTTTTTACTACAGCTTTATACTGGGAACATGGCTCGGACCATCAGTGGTTGTGTTTGAAAGTGCAGGCGGGTGTATTTCTAATCCCTGATCTCCCTTAAGAATATTCTGAAGTTCTGACTGTAAGGATCCACGAGTTGGCCATCAGTCTGAAAGTTTCAGCGTGTTTCCCACTGTACTGTAAGAGTGTTTGGTTCTAGAGTTGCTTCCAAATCCTGTGCCAGTAGAAAGTGAGTACCTCCCCTGCACACGTCTTGGAGAAGGTTCCAGTTGCAGACAGAAAGTGGAGGGAACTGGGGGAAAAAGTCAGTCATACCAAGGGCTGTACACCAGGAAGTAATGAAGATCATTGTGCTGAATTTCAGATCTTGAAAAACTCAATGTATAAATAGATTTGGAGTATGAAGTAAAATAATGTCACCTCCCCCTGTCCACATCCCTACGCTGTGTTCATGTAAATGCACATTAGATCTGTGCGTGGTGTTATATGGGAGGGAAATTGCTCTTGTATCATAAATAAGGAGGAAGGGGCAAAAGTCCTGTGGCTCTTACTCAGTTCGTAAAGTGTTTTAAGAAAGCAAATCCAAACAGTTGTGCCTTTTATTGTCTCCCGAATTTTTAGTTACAAGAGGTCTTTGTTTAGACAAATGCAGGACACTTACACTGTTGGTTCAATTAATGCCCGTCTTCCTAATAAATCAGGTTAAATAACAGGTCTTTTTACTGAGATGAAAATATCTAAGATGGCAAATACTAATTTTGCTGAGAGAAGATTATATGTTTTATACTTTTTGTAAATGAGTGCAGAGAAAGCCCCAGGTGGGTTCTGCATTGTCTCTGATTTTTTTTTTTTTTTTTTTTCCCCGCAGCATTTAAAATGTGAAAGTGGTCTTCAGTGTTGCACTGTTGGTCAAGAATTATTACTGGTTTAGCATTTCTGTTAGTTCCCTTTCATCAGCCTTTTAGTATAACTGCCTAACAATATTTCATTTTCCAGTACCAAGTAGATCTTGGCACAGGAGATAACTACGACTTTATAAGCAGACACTGTAAAGCCCAAGAGAGACAGAAAGTGGTGAGAATATATTGAAAAGAAGCTTTGGGTTGGTGTTGTATTTGGAAAATTATACCGATGAAAAGAAATTTGTTGTGGTTCTATAGTGGCTTCTTAATAATACTCAAGAAGGCTGTTATCTTTATTTAGAAAAAATGGAAGAGAAGGTCAAAGAGCCAATTAAAGAACCCTCAGAGGAGCCTTTACCAATGGAGACAGAAGAAGAAGAGTCTAAAGAAGAGCCTATAAAAGAGCTGATAAAGGAGGTAAAAGACCTTGAACCTAAAAGCCAGTCTGAAGTCTCACATCCCTCAGCTGTGGCTGCATCTTAGCCCAGGTTGTCAGAGCCATGGTTACTAATTCAAGTTCTTAAATTCCTGAGGGGATTTGAAAGCCTCCCTTTTTGGATTCAGATCTTTCTTTCTTCTGTTAATTTTTTTACCTAAGGAAAAAAGGACATTCAAAAGAAACATATGTAATATGTCAGTCAAGAAGTTAGTAAGAGCATGGGACAGAGGTTAGCTTATTACCACAGATGTGGTGTTTTCTCACTGATTTTATGGTACTCAGAAAATGCAACTTGTCCTGAATGTTTGAAATATTTAATAGTTTTTTTCTCTATTTCTTTGCTTCATTACTTTGAACAGTAACTGCTAAGTTTAGGCTGTTAGGAACGTGTGTCCTAGAAAGGGCTGTGGTGTTTTCAGTAAACAAAAGTAACTTTTCCTTTTGGAGACATATTGCTGTGCTGAACAGCATAGTTTTTGAGGATGCTAAGGGGTGTTTAAATAAAAATTAAAGCTTTTATGCTGATTTCTGTGAACTTCAATGTAGTTTAATAGGCAAACCCACAGAATTCAGTTGCTCGGTTTTGCTGCCATTCCACCCTGTTTATTTCTGAGGTGGTTACCAGTTTGCTGATTTCTGCTACAGATGTTATTTCAGGTTTTCACTGTTTCCTACTGTGTGTCTCATTATAAAATTAATTTTAAGAATAAATGAAAATTCCTTTGTCAGAAAATAAACCCTTACACCTGTATCCAGGCCCTTCTGGATTTCCAGGATTCATGCAGATCTAGGAAGGTATTTAAGTAAGGTTTTACCAAAGTCAAAAGGTAATTAAATGCTTAGAGGTTTTGGGATTGAGATTTTGGAGTAGCAGCTGCTGTTGCAATTCCAGTGCTTCTGTTGTAGGCATGGATGTAGTGTCATTGTGAGCTGCTTGTCAGCATGGTTTCAGTAAAACAAGTTGGTTACTGTGTAATAAATAGTCAGCCAGCTGTCATTGCCTGATCCTCAAACTTGTTTTTTCCTTGAGGAGCCAAAAGAGGAAGAAATGACAGAGGAAGAGAAGGCAGCTCAGAAGGCCAAGCCGGTGGCCACCACCCCCATTCCAGGCACCCCGTGGTAGGTAACTGCTGCCGTGGGACTGACACGGCTGTTGCTGGGGAGTTACAGCAAGTGACAGTGGGCTGATTTTTAAAATTTCCATTTCATATTTCAACTGCTGTATTTTCAAATCAGGCAGCAGAGAAAAGCAGCACTTCAGGGTCACAGCTGGGCAGTAGGAATGTGTGGCAGTTGTGCAGTCAGTGGAGCCTGGGTCTGTGTGTGACCATCGAGCTTCAGGCTCTGCACACGTGGCAGGTCCCCAGGGAGTGAAGGTAATGCAAGCCTTCCTTCCCATCTCCAGGTGCGTGGTGTGGACTGGTGACGAGCGTGTGTTCTTCTATAACCCCACCACCCGGCTGTCCATGTGGGACCGACCCGATGACCTCATTGGAAGAGCTGATGTGGACAAAATTATTCAAGAACCTCCTCACAAAAAGGGAATGGAAGAAGGAAAAAAACTTAGTAAGAGCAATCGTATTGCCTTCTTAGGAGGCATAAATATAACTTACCACTTTGCTTTCCAAAGCTTGTAACATTTAAATGACAGAAATGTAAGGACGTACTGAAAAGGTATGTAAATGTGGAATGCAGATTGCAGAGTCCTATGGGGAAAAGATAGCCCATTGAAGAAAGTAGATCCTAGCAAGGTTAATTGTTTTGCTAAATGCCAACAGGTTGAAAAACCCCACCATTTTTACTGATTAAAAAAAAAGGGATTGTGTTTGTTTCATAAGAAAGAGACCAGAAAAGATTAATCATAATGTACGAACGGGCTCTCACAGAAGAGGAGTTAACTTTGAGATCACCAGTTGGAATAGAGTTTGGAAATAGCTGCCAAGAGAGAGAACATTCGAAAGGCTGCTGAGATGAGATTTCTCTCTGGCCTGAGTTCTAGGAAATGGTCCTGGGATGACATGTTGGCTTTGTAGTTGGAGGAGAGCAAAGAGCAGGTAATCGGGTAGATCCAAATATGCTTCATTAGACTGTTTAGCCCAGGTTGTTTTCCCCTAAAAATAAGAGCTCAGTGTTTGTCATTTTAAATGTCAAGTTGGCTAAAGTCCACTGGTTGGTCCTGTCCCCAGATTCCCATAGTGTTACTCTGAAAGTGACTGAGAACCACGTGTTTTCTCCCTTTGTCAGAACACAGTTGCTGCGTATGTTGGCCTTGGTTTGTGCATGAGGTTTCACTCATAAGAATAAAAATTTTCATCAATATAAAATCTAAAGTCTTACTGAAATCTGTTACAGTTAGAGAAGAGCATGAAGCTGCAGAGGAAGCAAGTGAAGATGAGCCTATTAAAATAAAAAAGCGCAAGTAAGTTTTTGCTTTTTCAATACCAAGTGATCTGTGTGGGTAAAATAACTGAAGTTTGTTACTTGAGCCATGTATGTTGTGTCCAGCAGGGTAGAATGGGAACGGAGAGGGTTGGTGAAAAGAGTCATCAACTTTCTGCTGCTCAGCAGATCAGGTATTTGATATTTTCCTGAGATAGTGGATACCTGTGCAGAGAGGAAATAGTGTATGTTTTGGAAGTAATTTGAAATGGAAATAAATGGTGTAAGTTGATGAATCCAAAGAATATTTTGAGTGTAGTGTGTCTTAAGTAGCTTGCTTCTGTTATTTGTTAATTTCTGGGCACAAGACTTTGTTGGCAAAATATCCCACCACCTAGATTTTCATAATGGTTCCTCTATTTTCACTCTGTTACAACTGTTTACAAGTGTGGCTTATGTCTTTTGGTCTGGTGTGCCTTTTGGAAGGGATATATGAGATACACATGCTGTTTTAAAAGTGGTTTTATCGTGTTATTTGTGGTTGTGTCATTTAGGGAGGAACACGGAGCTGTTAGCAGTAAGGGCTGGGGGTTTGTTTGGGATGAAGTGCATTTGGTCTTAGTAAACCTAAATCAGCACGCTTCTCCAGAAGCTTTTTGATGGGTGAGGTCTCACTTGTGTCTCAGCGTTCTTGGTGTAATGATGGTGAGGTGTTCCCAGCCTGCACAAACTCCCTTAGTGCCTCATGGCCCAGAGCAGAAGGTTAGAAAGTTAGTGCTGTTGATGTAAAGTCTACTGCATGTCTGGTAAGACCTTTGAATACAGCCAGACTGTGCTAATTGCTTTGAAGTCTTCTGTTGGCACTGAAGTTACTTGGAATACCTTGGCTCCTGAGCTCTGGGTGTGAAAGCATTCATGTCCACTTCTGAGAATGGCTTTCATGGATTGTAAGCCTGTTCTTCTGCTATGATCAGTGATATCTACACTGTCATGGGGTGGTTCAAGTTCTGACCTCCAGGGCTGGCATTTTACTTCTCAACTTACACTTTGTTTGTTTTTTTTTCAGGAAAGATGATATCAAAGACATTGATTCTGAGAAGGAGGCTGCTATGGAGGCTGAGATTAAAGCTGCTCGAGAGAGAGCCATTGTCCCTCTGGAGGCTCGGATGAAGCAGTTCAAGGACATGCTGCTGGAAAGAGGGGTCAGAAACCTCTGTGTGTGTGGGGAGGGAGAGAGGGAGGCTCAGATCAGAACTGTGTGTGTGTGAGGAGGGAGAGAGGGAGGTTTGTGCAGAGCTCTCGGTTCTTGGTGAATTCCAACTCCGACACTTCGTGTATGGAAGCAATCTGATCTTTCCTCTGATCCATGAATGGTCTTGGTACAAGACTCCAGATTTCAAAGAAACTTTCAATTGCAGCAAAGCTTTGATTTCTGTGTGACTGAAATGACAGGGTCAAGACAGATAATTCCCCCCTCTCCATTTTTTTCTGGAAATTAAGTAATTACCTAAGTGGAAATTGCCATTGAAGATGAATAGGACACACAAACTGGACACATCCTTAATGTTCTTGGAAATGTTCCTACTGAGGAAAGCAGCAACTTCCACTCTAATCTGTACTGTCTTACCTTAAAAAAATCTACTTGATGCCAATCAATTTTGATAAATTAGACTAGTTGAATATAAATTTGGATAGTAACTAAAAAATGGAAGTGGTTCCAGCTGCCTATGGAACACAGCTTCTCAAGGCTTTCTTTTAATGTACATTTTATTTTTAATGTCACACAGCAATAGTAAGTGTGTATTATCCTTTAGAAGTTTTCAGAGGAAGTTAATGTTGAAACTTTCTATGACAGCCTCTGTCATCCATTAGTGATGAAAACTACAGGATGAGTTTGGTTCCCTCTTTTCATCACATCTTAGTGTTTTCAAGGAAAACTGTACAACTCCTGTATAATTTGTATATTTGTCTTCGTTTAATTAAAGGTCTCTGCCTTTTCAACATGGGAGAAAGAGCTGCATAAGATCGTGTTTGATCCTCGTTACTTGCTGCTCAACCCAAAAGAAAGGAAACAGGTAAAGTTAAATTCACTTCCTGTCCAGACACAGCCACAACAGGTTTATCTGAATCCTCAGTCTTTGTTTCTGCAAACGTTTCAGACTAATTTGTGCTGCAAGGGATTTTTGTCATGATTAGGGTTTGCCTGGAAATGGAAGAAACCAGCAAGAGAAAGTGTTGATAGTTGCTTTATTTCCTGTGGTTGGAAGGTCTCATGTTTTGACACAGTGGAAGTTGTGTGTCTACAGAGCACTGCTGAGACCTGAACAAAATAGTGAGAGTCATCAGTATCTTGTCAAAGTATTGGCATAATAAGTAATCTAGCTATTTTCTTTAAAAAAAAGTGCTTGGGGGAAACCTAAAGTGTATTTTTATTGTTCAGCAAGTTCTCACTTCAGCAGCTTTTCTTCAAGTGAATGTAGGGAAATGGAAAGCCTCAAGAACATGAGAAGTGTCTGAAACATGGGACCCAGGAAAATGTTAACTGGAATGTGCAAGGAGCTTCTTCCCAGGTCTCAGATGGTGTGTTAGGTACAGCACCCTGCATGTGCGGCAGCTTGGATCATTCCCATATTGAAATGCAAAGTGTCTCTAAGATTTCTGCCTCCTCTGTGTTGATTCTGTGGTGAGAGGAAAGGAAACAAGAGAGAAGGAAAGAAGTAGGATTTTTCGTCCCTTATTCCTAGAGCTTTTGTGTGTCACTTGTGTGTTTGCTGTGGGTGACTGGTGTTTCTGTAGGTGTTTGATCAGTATGTGAAAACCCGAGCAGAGGAAGAGCGCAAGGAGAAGAAAAATAAAATAATGCAGGCCAAGGAGGATTTCAAGAAAATGATGGAAGAAGCAAAGATTAATCCAAGGTAGGAGTTTCTTTGTGGTTCATGTGCACAAGGTCTACTAGGATGCAGCGTGTTGGGTGGTATTGGGTTGATTAACCTTGTTCAAAATGGGCAAAGAGGAGAAAAATCATGAGATATTGTTGAAATCTTCCTTTGTTTGCTTGTATTCACCTAATCCATGAAAAAATAGAACTTGTGATTTACATATTTCAAGTTGAAGAAATCACCAGCATGCTGCCTGGATTGTGAGAAAGGCCTCGGATCTGCCAAAAGTTCCTTTAATAACCCTGTTTCTTCTTAATAAGTCTTAGAAGTACTAAGGAGGTTTCTTGGGTTCGGAGGGGGCTGAAGGGATGTTTTTCTTGTTGCAAACTATGTCAATGATGATATGATAAAATGTTCTGGTTGCTTTAATAGAGCACTGATTACACCCCCCTCCCATTCAGACCACTGGCAGCAGTCAGCGGGATGACAGTGAATGTACGTTCAAGATTTCACTGCTGGCGTTATTTGTTTCACAGCTTCTGCACACAGAGGTCATGAGATTCCTGCTTATGTCACCAAGATAAGCTCCAAAGCATCCTCTTGCAGCATCTCTTGGCTCATCTGGCATTAATTCTTTCGCAGTGAAATAACAGCTCATTTGTTTCACTTCAGCTCAGTTTTTTGCAGTGACTCAGTTTGGAAATTTGATGACAATGCTCTGGTAACTTTTAAATTGCTTCAGAGCTGGCTAATAACTCAGTAGTAGGCTGGAAGACTGGAGGCATGGAAATGCCTTAGGAAACAGTTGTTAGCTTTAGTACCATCAGCTTTCAGCATATCTTCAGTATGTCGTGTTGGGACTGATTCTTTACCTGATTATGGGCTGGGGTGGGAAAGAGAATTCCAGCTGAAATACTGTCTTGTTTAATCTTATCCTTTGTCTTCTGGTTTCAGTGTTTGTCTAAAGATATTGCTGTACTTCTGTGAGTGCCAGACTGGTTTTTTATCATCTATCTCAGTCCAACATGCTCAAGAGTTTGTGTTCCACTTTACTTGAGCAGCTCTTCTTCAATCTAGCTGTACATTCACTTTCTAATCCTTTTGAATAAGCTACCAAATTCTCTTCTTGTTTCAATTTACCCTACAGCAACAGTAGGCTGGATTTTCCAAGTCTAATTATTTCCATGCTGTGATGAAAACATTCGTATGATTATAAGTGTCTCACGTATTCTTGGGGCCAGATTTGCATCAGAGCTTGGAAAAAGCACAGTAGTGATTTTTTTCCGAGGTAAGTGGCAGTAATGTACCTACTGCACAGGTTGGAATCTGGCCCTGGAGGTGAGAGAACGGTCAGGGAAACGCTGTGGGATGAGGGGTTGAAAGCCCAGTGTTGCTGCCTCTGCCCATAGTGTTTGAAGGGGTTTTAGCCCTGTGTGGTTTAAGCTCAGGCTCTGCAATGTGCACTGCAGGGGGAAGAGCTGGTACAGCCAGTGCTCTGTGGGGACTCCTATCAAAGGCTGGCTTTCTTGGTGAACTCTTAGCATGGTTTGGCTGCAAGTGAATGCACCTGAGATTTTCGGTTTCACAGCTGTGAAATACCTGGACAGACTGGTGGCTGAACTGCTAACCCACAGAAAAGAAAAGAAGAGCTTTGTAGACAACAGATTTTTGTTCGTTTCTTCTCCTTGGTTGCACTGTAGTCTCTCTACACCTGCGCCTTCTGCAGGTGGCTGTATCTGAACAAACCAACCCACCCTTGTAAGTCTCTGACAAACACCTCTTGTGTGAGTGCTGACTCCTTTTATAGAGTTCATTGGTTGAGCAGCTCTGTAGTGAGACCATAGGATTTGCCTTTTGGGTTTTGCCAGTTGTGCTCTGGCGTGTATTGCAGCAGAGGAAATGCCTCCCTGCTGAACCTGCCTCCCAGCCCAGACAGCTCTGCCAAATGAGTTCACTTGCCATTTTGTTGCAGAACTACTTTTAGTGAATTTGCAGCCAAGCATGCTAAAGACTCGAGGTTCAAGGCAATTGAAAAGATGAAAGATCGAGAGGCCTTGTTTAATGAGTTTATCACAGCGGCAAGAAAGAAGGAGAAGGAAGACTCGAAGACCAGGGGAGAGAAGGTAAGGGGACTCTTGAGTTCCAGCAGTGTGAGTGGTGTGAGTGAGATGGGACAGAGCCAGTGCTTGGCTTCCCTGAGCCTTCCCCAAGACACGGGCCTGCACTTTCCTAGAGCTGTTACAGGCAGGCACTTCAGGGGTGTCCCCCTGGTCTTGCTGAACAATTTCAAGTTTGCAGTTTACTGACTTTTAGAATATTTAGAACTGAATTGTGTTTACCTGTGAAGCTGAGTTTGCTTAAACAACACTGTTTTTTTTTAAATTTACCCAAGTACTAACATTATCTTCTTAACTGAAGTAATGCTTGATTTTTATTTTTTTTATAAAGTTCTTTTATCCTGACGCATGAAAAGGCAAAGGAGTCTTACCCTGTTTGGCTGGAACCCCACAGCTGGTCATTACCTCTCTATTCCCTCAGTGGGGGCAGGCAGGACTTGCAAATCCCTGAGGAGAGTCTCCTTAAGTTTCAAGCAGTTCCCTTTCCATCTCAAAGCAGGCACTTAGGGAGGGACTTTTTAAGTTTTGAATAAGTAGATCTTATGTATAAACTGCTGCTTATTAGATTTAAAGGTCAGCTTTTAGAGATTAATGAACTCCCAGTGTCACGTGCCTGCACTGCCAGTGGTGGGGAGCAGCTCTCCCCCCTGGAGACCGGACAGCAAATGGGGTCACCAAAACCTGGGGCCACTTACTGCCACGTCCCTGTGTGTGTGTGTGAGTGGAGAAGGTCACCTCTGAAGGCGAATCATTTTGGACACGTGGAAGTCTGCAGTTTTTATTACGTAGTGTGAAGTTATTGCAGATTTCCCTACCTGGAATGCTTTCAGGAGAGAGAAATGCTGGGGAGCAGGTCAGATTTGGGGACAGTTTCATTCTTTGAGAAGCTTTAAGTATTTTTAAAATCTGGGTGATCTCATATAATCTGATTCTGTACTTAATTTTCTCAAACATTGCCTTATCACTGCTGTTTTCCATAAATGATTGTGCTTTCAGAGGGGAACTGATGTAGTTCAAGACTAGATTTTACATACTGCAGTTTGATTGTGAATATGGAATTTTAAAGCATTTTTGCAGCTTAATAGTGCAGTTGAAGACTTTAAAGAATAAATACTAGTTTTGTTGTTGCATGATTGTTCTAAAGTTGAAGAGTTAAGAGATTGTATTTGTTTGCTTTAAATAATGTTTTTTTTTTCTCCAAAAGCCTTTTGTAACCATTTTATGTATTCTGTTTTATAACAAGTGGATAGACTTTACAGTTATGTGCTGTGCGGCCTGTCAATCAGTTCAGTCTGACAGCTGTCAATCACTGACACGCAAATATTATGGGATTCCCTAGTGAGGAAAGCATTGGTATCTCTGTGTGGTGACTTTAGCCTCCCGCAGTTCCGGTACTTTACATTTTTTTAGTTTTTTTCCTTGTGAAGTGATGAGACTTGTACCTGCAATGTGTTAACTGCCAAAAAAAAAAAAAGACTTCTAAATACACCTGAAATGTTTTCAGCCTTATTTTCCTTTGATTTTGAAAGTGCTTAAAACAGAAAAGAAAATTTAAGGCATTTAACCTGAAGCTTTCTCAGTCTGTCCAAAATCTTTACTTAGGGAGAATCAACTGTACAGAAATCTTTAACGTAAGGGTTTTACATTATATGTATAATGTTTGATTTTGCCTTATGAGGTTATGGCTTATGGGATGGGGATGGAGCAGCCAGCTTTTCCAGTGGCTGGCTTTGTTCCTGAGCCTGGTTTCAGTGAGTAAATCCCATGCCAGCACCTCTCGGATGGCAGAGAGGAGTAGCAGGGGGTTAAGGGTATCAGGGAAGGCCCTGTGGGCAGTAGTGGTGCCCAGCTGCTCCTTTTGCCATGTCCCCGGGATGAGCTGTGTGAGCTGTCCCAGCTGACACAGACTGGCTGGAATGTTGCTGCAGATGCCCTGCACCTCGTGCTGGTGGCTGTCCCCGGGCCAGAGCTCTGTGTGATACTCTCCACTTGGCCAAGCAGCCAGCTCTGTGTGCAGACACACGGAACTCACTATCCACAGCTGGCATCTGAAAACGTTACTCCTTGGTGAGATGCTTCAGACTCAATTATTTGAGACATTTTCATCTTCTTTTTAAAATTTAAAATGAGCTGGCCACACCTGTGCTGTGTACAGGGCACCCGAGTGAAGTGAAGACTGTGCTTTAGAGCACCGAGGCCTGAAGTGCCATTGTTTTTCCTGGGGAGGGAATTGGCTGTGCCCTCCTGTCTCCTGGCTCTCCTGCCCAGCTGGGAGCTGGCAAGGCTGCAGCTGGTCCCACTGGCAGCTGCACAGCTGGGCAGGAGCTCCAGAGGGATTCAGGGAGTGAGGGGTGCTGCTGGCAGCCACACAGCTGGGCAGGGGCGCCCAGGAGACCGAGGGGAGCCGCTGGCAGCTCCCGCAGGAGCATCTTCCTGCAGCCCGTGGTGGTGGTGGCCTCAGGTGAAGCTTTGTGTGGCAGCTGGTGCCACGGTGCTCCTGGCAGTGTGGCACCTCATCCTGTGCAATACACACACACAGGTGATTTTCGAAAGAGCTTGGGGATACCCTTACCTTAGAGACTTCTGTAGTAACAGCTGGGAACTGTTTTGTTTCTAACAAATACTTCAAATGTCATGGCTTAGAAAGCTTCATATTTTGAAACTGCATGCATGTTTTATGATGTTTTGAAACAACATTCTTAATTTTACAATGAATAAACAGTTTGCTTAGCATTTTGTTGAGCTCCTTTAAGATAAAGCAGTAGTGCTGTAGCTGTAGCACCATATCCCACTGTTACTAAGGGGCTGGTCTCTGATCTCTGCTTTACTGTCTTAGTCTCCTTTGGTATAGTAAAGAGAGCCTATAGAGCCTTTTATGTTTATATGTTAATATTTTGAAGAACTAAAAGTATTGGGCAAGGTTGCAGAATGTTGGTGCTGATCTTCATTCCGTTCTTGCATTCTGTAACTAAACACGTTTTAGAAGATGAGGATGTGCCAGGTCTCTGGCAAGCTGGAGCCTGCTCTGTCCATCTGCTCCTTTCTCTGAGGAACCTCAGTGTTCTGCGGCTAAACTGCTTCTCCTGGTTTCCCTTTTTGAAGGGACGGGGAGGGGAGATAAGTAGCAAGTAACAGCCAGTCCTCCTCCTGGATATTGGGTTTTTAATCTGTGTGCCATAAAGCTGTGCTGAGCTTGTGGCCCAGCAGGGTGTGGGGTGCTGTGGAGGCAGAACCCTTTGCCCTGGCCCCAGCGAGCGAGGCAGCCCAGCCCCTGGCCTCTGCTTGGGGAGGGGGAGGCTGGAAGGGCAGCCAACCTGCCAGGAAGGTGTGGTGACCTAAGAGCTAAAGTGCAGCAGGAACAGGGAGACCATCTTCCCCAGAAATCAAGCCATCTAATAAAGGCACAGTAGAACCAGCCCTTACAGCTGCTGGTTCTGGGACTTTGGATGAAAACATGTTGCTAGTTGTATTGAAATAAAACCTGCTGTGATTGATCCTCTGCCAGCCCTTGCAAGGGCTGTTGTTACGTACAGAAACATGACATGCCATTTCCAACTGACAAAGTAGACTAAAACCTTTCCTTTAAACTTTTATGTAAATGTGCATGTCCATTCTAAATATAATTTACTTAATTACCATATGTGGATAAGTCTTTATTGGTTAGATCCATCTTAAGACTTTGCTGTTTGTTGGCAGATCCAAGCATTTACCTCTGTTAATTGTACACCTGAAGGATGAATCCATAAACACCTGATTTCTCTAGAACCCTGTTTCAAGCTGCATGGCTTCTGGAGTACTGATATGCAAAATTCTATCATGCAGCATCAGTAACTTGTTAATTTGACATATATAAAAGCTCAAAAACAAGCTTAAATTGGAGTAAAATAATAAAGAGTGTATTGGTGGATCATTCTTTATAGAGTTCATCTTATATGTAGCAGATTGCCTAAATGTATCTGCTTTGGCAAAATTGTCTGAAGGAACAGTGAATTTGGGCTGCAGTTATGACTAAATTCAGAGTTTTAGTGATTGCTCTAAATTGCAATGGTATGTAATGTTAATGTGATCCCTCTGATGAAGGTAAGTCAACTCCTTTTTTCATAAGAGCAAACTGTGGGGTATTAAAGTGTCTTTCTCAAGTGCTGTCTTTCTGTTTCTGTCTGTATAACAGATCAAAATGGACTTCTTTGAGCTGCTGGCAAACCACCACCTGGATAGTCAGTCTCGCTGGAGCAAAGTGAAGGACAAAGTGGAGACTGACCCACGGTACAAGGCGGTGGACAGCTCCTCACAGAGGGAGGACCTGTTCAAGCAGTACATCGAGAAAATAGCCAAGGTTGGTGGGGAGCACTGGGAGCGTGGCTGTGGGTGTGCTGTGGGCAGACTGATCTGTGCTGGAGAGAATTGCACACCAGAGTTACTGTAGGAGTACCCCAGAACGGCAGCTTGGAACTTAGAAGTTCAGTGCCTGGTGGGATGTTTGTGGGATCTGTGTGCATGCACACACATGGTATCTTGGAGAAGGTATGCCTCAAAGATTCCTATGAAATCACTGGTGGTAAGAATGGCTGTAAAACTGCAGCAGCTACAGACACCATATTGATTACTTCCTCCTAGGATGGGCTGCATTTTCTTTGCTGTGATTTTCCCTATCAGCTGAGCTTCCTTCAGGGATGTGTGTTCATACGCAGTTCCTTCACTGCTGCTTCTCTCTTAATCTAATATTCCTACCTTTCTCTTCCAGGCAGTTAATGGTTGAGAATGTAAAACTGGGCCAGCAAAGTGATCCCCTTGGCCTCCCTTATTCAGAGTCTGTCACTGGACACAGCTCCTGGGAATAGTTGATCTGTGACCAAACTTGTCTCTCCCCCATGTAAACCCTGTAATGCTTCAGCATGGCTCTCGAAGCAAAATTTCATAATCCACAGATCCCAAATCCCTTTGAAGTGTTATGTTCTGCGCTGCCTGTAGTTTGATAGCCCTGTAATTCTCTTCCTAATGAAAAGCGTTGCTTTTGCTGAGAAAAGTTGGTTGCTGAATTGCAGAATTTAGATTCTGAGAAGGAGAAGGAGCTGGAGCGGCAGGCGCGCATCGAGGCGAGCCTGCGGGAGCGCGAGCGGGAGGTGCAGAAAGCGCGCTCGGAGCAGACCAAGGAGATCGACCGCGAGCGGGAGCAGCACAAGCGGGAGGAGGCCATCCAGAACTTCAAAGCGCTGCTGTCAGACATGGTGAGGCACTGACAGGCCTTCGCTGCTGGGCGCTCCCCCTACAAGCCTTCTGGCTCCAAAGAGGTGCAGTCCCAGTGGGAGTTCTGCCTCGGTTGGGAGAGAAGGCTGTGCATTTAGGGTTCTCATCCAGAGGGTGCTCTCCGGGCTGGAAACGGGGCTCTGGAAACACTGCAGGGCTCCTGGTGGCTCTGTAAATAAGGGTCTCCGGGGCTGCCTTCGCAAGCGCTCTGGTGAGCACAGCGTGTTACGCACAGAGCAGGACGGAAAGGAGGGTGCTTGGATGCTTGGATTTTCTGGTTTTGAGAATGCTCAGCCGGGTCAGTGGGACATCTCCAAACCCATGCAGAGGGATTCCTTCTGCCGCTGCCTGTTAGTGTTTGTGGGGAGCCTGCTCCAGTCTCTTCTTAAAAGCTGAGGGTTTCTCTTTTATTTTAACCTGAGCTTCAAACAAGATAAAAAAATAAGCATATAATAATTATCAGTGAACTGTGGAAAAACTGGTTTAAAAAGGAATCATCTTTGGCTCAGGTGCGTTCTTCAGATGTGTCCTGGTCTGACACCAGGAGGACTCTGCGCAAAGATCACCGCTGGGAGTCGGGGTCCCTGCTCGAGAGAGAGGAGAAAGAGAAGCTCTTTAATGAGCACATTGAGGCACTTACCAAAAAGAAGAGGGAGCATTTCAGGCAACTTCTGGATGAAACTTCAGCGGTGAGAGCTGTTGATGTTCAAATTGGCAATCTTTGCAGCCTGCTGGGATTTCCCTTTTTCTGTTTTTCTGTCCCACAGTTTGATTGGTTTGGTTTTATTTCCAGGGCCTCTTTGCTTCATCACTCTCTCTTCTCCTTCCTAACAAAATTTGTGCCTTATGTTTCCTTACCTGCTTATCTGGAGTTTTACTTTGATTGAACATACAGTTGATTTACATACAAACTTGTAGTCAGTGATCTTTTAATCTTCTTTTTATTTCTTCAGTACTGAGTTATTTGATACTCTTCACTGTCTGACTCCTTCAGATATTCAGGGTGTTTGCCTTAATGGCCATCAGTATGGTTTTACCCAGTTCATCTGTTCTGATGTTCTCCTGATGAACCTGAACTTTTACTCTGCTCATGCTTGTGGAATGCATCCCTGATTCTGTGCACTGGGGGTTTAGTGAGGTTTTCTCTTTAGTGAGGTTTTCTTTTTGTGCCAGCTTCAGGCAGCTTTCATTTAACCTGGAGGTTTTTACCTGATTTTTAATGCATTAGTTATTTTAGTTTAGAGGCAAGTTTTCTGCAGGTAATTTTTAACACAATATGCATAATTGTACTAGAAAAAGACTCTGGAAAGTAAATGATATTTGGGGGACCTTGGTCTGAAAATGCCATCTCAAAATAGGAAAGAAGAGTCACTTTGTAAAATAAACTCATTTTAAAAATACAACTATAACAGTATAAGTAATCAGAATCCAGCACTTAACAGCAGTTTGTCAGTGGACTTGGCTGTATTTAAAGGCTTCAGAGGTTAGTAGTGTTTGCATTCCATATTCTTAGAATCTAATTTACTTTTAATTTAACTATTTTTCCTTCTTTTGAAAGATAACTTTAACATCAACGTGGAAGGAAGTGAAAAAAATCATTAAAGAAGATCCAAGGTGCATTAAATTCTCTTCGAGTGACAGGGTGAGTGGTTTGCATTGCTCTTGCTGACTTCCAGTCTGGTGCAGGGTGCAGAGAAGTGAGTTGGTGGCTGCTGCAGTCGGTTCAGCTCTGTGTGGACACAGGTGTTAGTAGTTAAATATGATTTTTAAAAAAATAAAAAATGTAGAAAGTAAGGAAAAGTATAATTGACATGTAATTACTGCTGGTGTTCAGTGTGTTCTGTTGCAGAAAGTACTGGAGCTGTATCCAGTGATTCACGTTTATCTTTCAGAAGAAGCAAAGGGAGTTTGAGGAGTACATCCGGGACAAATACATCACTGCCAAAGCCGACTTCCGGACGCTGCTCAAGGAGACCAAATTCATCACTTACAGGTGGGGAGTGCGGTGCTAGGGCAGCACTTGGCTTTTATTCTGCTTTGCCATACTAACAGCAGCAAACTGATGCCTGTTCTTTCCTAGCTGATGCCTGTTACTCAAGTCTTTCATGGCGCTTAATTACCCCAGCTCAAGTGTAAGCAGCGAGCCTGTGTTTTCTGTGCCCCGAGCACTGTTACGTGCCCCGTCCCAGGCGAAGGTGGCATCCTTCTAGCTCAGAAGGTGGCCCAGTCCCTGCACCCTTCCCTGGCTGGCCTGGCTGTGGGCTCCCTGTGCTTCCTTACGGTGGGGCAGCTTCCCCGGGGCTCCCTGCCTCCGCCACGCCCCAGTGGTGTTCTCACACTTGCTTTCAGATCCAAAAAGCTGATCCAGGAGTCGGATCAGCACCTGAAGGACGTGGAGAAGATCCTGCAGAACGACAAGCGGTACCTGGTGCTGGACTGCGTGCCCGAGGAGCGGCGCAAGCTCATCGTGTCCTACGTGGATGACCTGGACCGGCGCGGGCCGCCCCCGCCCCCCACCGCCTCCGAGCCCACGCGGAGAACAACGAAATAGCCACGGAGTGCTCCTGCTCCAAGGGTGTCTGTCAAATCCAAACGCTTGCATGAGCCATCTGTCGGGTTACACACATCCATTGCCGTGAATATATTCAAACATCTGAGGGGCAGAGGCAGAAGCAGCATTAGTGAACATAAAATGATGCCTGGGGGGAAAACCAACAACAGCAAAAACCCACATTAAAGGTATTTATGAGCTAATTGGAGCATGACTAACAAGTCCCAAGGTGCGGGCTGTCTGGTGACTGTGGGTCTTGGGGGCAGTGTGTGTGAGGTGTGGGTGTCTGGTGCCTGGGGCTTTCCTCTCAGCAGTGTCCCACCTGTGAGCCCCAGGGGTGATGGTGTTGTGGTTTGAGCGTGTCCTGCATGTGTGCCACCAGCTGCCTCCTGGTGCCCGCAGTCCGTGCAGGAGGAGGTGACACGCTCTGGTAGCTTGAGTTCCTGATCGCTGACAGCCCGCTCTGGAAACACCAGTCCCAGTTCTCTGCTTCCACCCTTGGCAATGGAACTCAATCTATTAGAGCCAGGGTTTAGAGCTGAGTGGAGAACAGGGACTTGGAGACCAAACCAGGTTTATTCACAGGCTGCTCTGTTCCTGCCCCCAGCCATCGATTTGCAGCAGTCAGGTTGCTCTGCTGAAGTGAAGTTCTGTCTAATGAGTTTTGCTCGAAGCTGGAAATCCCAGAGGTGACCGAGCGGGCCAGGACGGTTGTATAAACACATTTTTATTTACAATAAAGTGATCTTTACATACTTCTGGATTAGACTGTGCATACCCCCTCTGGGCAATTCTTGTAAACTATACTCCTGTTTTGAATGTTAAACTTGTGTTTCTAAAGTTTAATTTTGAAATGTTGGGATTGTTCAGTTTATGTATTTGAACTACAATAAACCAACCCTTTTTATATATGGATTGTACAGGCCTAATCCCAGTTTCTGTTGGATTTTGTTGGACTTGTGCATTCATGAGTAAAGCAAACGACTGAAGTGATACTGCCTACATTCTTGGCTGTGCTTGGCAGGATAGGGCCTGTGGCACTGAGCAGTGTGGGGTCAGCATGTGGGCAAGGGGGGCGAGCAGAACGTTTTCCAGTTCAGCTCTTTTGTCTGTTGCTTAAAAATGAGCTTCTTTCTGCTGCTTGTGTTCACATGTGTCTCTTGCTCTTAAAAGAGGGCTGGCAAAGGAGTCCCCTCTTCCCTCACCCTGACAAGTGATTTCCTGTCAGCAGGGCCAGGACTTGCAGGCTGAGCATCGAGAGAGAGGGGTTGTTTGACAAAGATTGGGACAGTCTGGGGAGACTTGTGCTGCTGACAGTGGAATGTGGAGCTCTGTGGTGCTCTCAGTGACAGTGTGCGCCCTAAAGTCAGGGCGAGTGTCCCTCCCCTCTTGGGGTCTGCCCCTTCCATTGGTGTGGGGGGACCCAAACCATCTGAAACCAGTGTCAGTCGATGCCTTTGCTGGGAGTGGAGTGGAGTAATGAGGTTTGCAGCTGGCTAACAGCAAAAGTGTGAGACCCTGCGGGACATGTAGCTCCCACCCAGAAAGTACATCCACAACTGGCCAGAGGCTTGCAGGACTGGGGGAGCCCTGGCTGGGCTGTGGGACAATCGCCCTCTATGATAGCCAGGTCAGCTCATTCCAGGGCTCAGCTGCCAGGACAGAGCCCCCTGACTCCCCAGCACAGGGTGGGCACAGGGGGACGCCCCTGCCTTCCCCAGGTGTGATGTGGCCCATCTGCCCCTGCCAGCCAGCACGGTGCCCTCGTGTGTGGCCATGGTCATGCCTGGGACACAGGTGGTGCCCAGAGCAGGATGCTGTGCTGGGAGCTGTGTCCCTGTGCCCATTCCCTGGCTCTGCCAGTAACTGGATTTCCTCTTGCCCAACACAGCCCAGTGGGAAGCTGTGTGTTTGTTACGGCTGGTTTAGAATACTGTGAACTTGTTCATTAAATAAGATGGCTATTAATGTTAATCTGTCTGGTTTATGGAGACCAGATGTTCATAAAGATTTATTTATTTGCTTTTTCTGTGGATAAAATGATCATGCCCACATGCAGGGCTCCTGGCTGGGGGTGCTGCTGGTGGACCATGGAGCTGGTCCCCCTGGCAGCCCCTTAGGCAGAGTCCCCAGTTTCCCCCGAGGTAGGGGGAGAGCCCGTGGAATCCTCATCCAGAGAGAAGGTTGGGTTTAAGGGATGCTGACTACTTTCCTATGGCAGCCCAGGAGGTCCCCTGGCTGGCCCTGCCTTCTGTGGCCTAGCACTCACAACAGGGCAGAGGTTAAATCCAAGCAAGCTTAAGAAAGGGAAAGAAACTCCGCTTTTGAAAAAAACTGAACTAAGTTCTGCCTTGTGGAGCAACCAGATCCAGCAACCCAGAATGTGCTGTACCTGATGGAGCAGAGCCAGGGCTGGGTTCCTGCTGTTTCAGTTGATTAAGGTCCTGCAGCTACTGTGAAGGTAAATGAGTGTCTGAGGAACATCTCCCTGACCGCACAGTCCGTGCCCTGCAGCTGCTAATTAAGGGCTGCTGTTTGAATTAATCACCAGGAGCAGTCCAGAATTAGGGTAGGGACTGGGGAGGGGCTGGCAGCTCCTTCCAGGGCTGTATCAACTACCGAGGTTCCTGGGCAGTGGGGGACCTGCAAGTGCTCCCAGTCCCACGTTACACAGTGCCCCACTGTCCCGCACCCTCAGAGGGACCCAGAATCCCCGGGGGCTTGGGGATCCTCTGGTCAGCCTTCATCAGCACAGCCCTGGCCACCCTGAGCCCAGGAGCCCTCAGACACTGCAGAGCCGCGTCCCCGCGAGGCACAGCAGGCACCGACTCCACGCAGACGTGTTTGGGACAACTTTACTTCTGACACCGCAGTGCAGCTTTCCTTACAGAACCAAAAAGGAGCATTTTCTTATAAAATGGTGTGTTTACTCTTGCTATTTTACCATTTCATTTTAAAAAAATGTTACTCCTGAAAGCCATCACTTGGAATAAATCCGTAAGCCAGTGCACTTTATTCTTCCCTTGGAAGGGCTCTTCTGGAAGTGGCGTGCGGGGGGCCCCTGCCTCCAACCAGCTCCTGGTTTTCCGTGCAGCCCATGAGCTCCGTGGGCGTGTAGCAGTTCCTTTCCCTGGTGGGGACATGCCGTGATCCTCATGGTAAGGGCAGAGGCTGTCCCAGGGGACACCTGGCCTCGGTGACTCACGTCCGATCCCCGAAGGGCCTGGGTGCTGGGGGTGCCAGCTGCCCCCTTGGGAGGGATGGCAACAGGGTCACCCTTGTGAAGCCACTGCCGAAGTGATGGTGTTGAATTTTGTAATTGACTTCATTTTCTTCTTGCTGCAGGAGCAGTTTTCAGATTTACAGAAAATCCAGTCAATCTTTTTTTATTGAACGGTTGCTCAAGTGAAGAGGGACCTGACCAATCTGTAGAGTAGAGAGAGGTAGCCTCGCCATGCAAAGAGAAAGAGTTACCAGTTTTATTATTATTATCATCATTGTTATTATAATGTAGGACTGCAGACAGCCTCTCTCTGACACAGTCAGGGGCTAACAGCAATATACAGTTGGATTCTTTTTTAGGTCATAAATTAGCAACTTATACTTGATCTTTTAAAAAATTGAATAAATAAATAAATTAATTAAAAAAGAGAGAGAAAGAGAGAGAAAGAGAGAGAGAGAGACAGTCACGACATGCAAGAGCTCACAACAGAACGAGAAAAATGACCAAAGCAAAGCCCAGAACTGCAGCAGAGCCCAGGGTTGGTTTGGTTTGCGATCAATGCAGGTCGGAAGCATCATTTATAAAGGTATTTCATATACCAAAGAAGGCACCACAGTATCTACAAAGCCAAATCCTCAGGAGGGTTCTAGGGGCTGGGGGGGCAACCTGGCTGGAGCAGACACATCTGGAGGTGCAGCACATACCCCCTGCCCCTTAAGCTTGTCCATTGCAAAACTGAACTTTTCCACTTTACGTTTGGTTTTGCTGTCTCTGTTGGTAAAACACAAAATAATTGTAATAAAAAGACAAATGTGGAAAATGGCAAAGATTCCAATCTTCAACGCAACAGATGGAATATTTCTGGGATCAGGTTTAAAGCAATTAGAGTGGTACCACTGCCACCAGAGCTGGCCAGAGCCCAAGGTGTGTTACCCCATCAATCCCTTCCCCAGCTGACACCCCTCTCCACATCACCTCCTCAGACATCAGCAGAGGGCCACTGCCACCCCAGCACTGCCTGGGGACATGGGACAGCCAGGCCTGACATCCTCACACTGCCCTGTAAGAAGTCTCAGCTCTCCCTGTATAAATCTGGTGTCCGGGTGGTGCCCCCAGTGGCCCCTGGGCCAGAGTGCCCCAGTGCTCCTCTGCACAGCTGCGATCTGCAGAGCAGGAACTCAACAAAGAACAGGAAGAAAAGGAAAACAAAGAAAGAAAGAAAGAAAGAAAGAAAGAAAAGGAACAGTTGAAACCTTGTGTTTACTGGACATGTTTACTGGAGTACATGAGACTCCTAAAGAACACCTGTTCCTCCTAGTTAATCTTGTCCTGGAATATGTACAGGTTGTTCGTGGCTGCCACAGCGATGATGTTCTCGGAGGGGTGCCAAGCTGTGTGCAGGATCTTTTTGCTAAAGTCCAGACTGTCCACACTGATCTCGTCTTTCCTGCGCTTTCCACCCACGCAGACCTTGCGGGGTTTGAGGATGGCGCGGGGTTTGCTGTTCTCCCGCGACGCCTCCAGCGTCACATCGCGCTTGGTGTTGCGGTCGAACATGCGGAAGAAGTTGTTGTAGGAGCCGGTCATGATGACACTGCAACGGGCAAGGACAGATGATTTTCACACCTTTTCAGAGGCAAACTGCTGGTGACCAGAGGCAGGCTGAACATTCAGAGGCATAATGAGATTTGGTTGGAATTTGTCTCGGGCCCAGTTGTGCCTTGTCAGCTCACTCTGATGGCTCAGACAAAAACCATGACAGCCCTGCCAGGGGCTCACACACTGCCTGCCACCCAGTTCGCTGTAAGTCACACCTGGATACTCATTATCCCCAGATTCTGGCAATCTGGAGCTAAACCCATCACCACTTTCTTTCAGCTGTAGGTGACAGGGAGACAGAACTTATTCTGTCCAGCAGAGAGAGGGACCCTCAGACATCCCCACTTGTGTACAGGCTGCAGGTGCAGGTGGTCCCTGCTGCACCTCTCCAGACCCCGCACCCAGCCAAAGGCCAGGAAGGGGTTGCCAAGGGGCCACGGGACCCCCTGGGCCGAGCCAAAGCAAGCATCCCTGGGCTGAACGCAGCCACACCACCACATGCTCACCTGTCAGACCCGTTCCAGACGCACTCAAACTTGTCAAAGATGCAGTCGTTCTCGTAGAGCGAGCAGAGCTTGCTCCGCAGGTAGTCGTGGACCTGCCAGGGGGAGGGAGAGGATGAGCCCCCACACTGGCCAGCACAGCCCAGGGACTGGCAGACAGCCTGGCTCACAGGGGGCTGGCACACCCAGCCCAGCCCCACGCTCGCCACAGCCGAGCTGGCAGCGTTGGGCACTGCCTGGCATCCTGTGCCCTCCCACAGCCACCGTTCTTCTCTAAGCACCTCCAGCCACACTCTGCACATGGCTTGGGCACCACCAGGCAGTGCCAGAGGACATCCCCTGGCAAAGGGTGACAGTGACAGCTACTGTTCTGCACAAGGCCTCCCACCGGGCTCTCCCCCAGCCTGGGGACATGGTGACAACACACCAGGCCACTTTAGCCCACATTTAACAACTCTGCTTTCCACCATCTACGGGCATAAAGCTCCCACACAACAGGTGCGTACCCGCCGCTCCTGCCACTGGCCCAGAGCCTGGCTCAGGAAGGAACTCAGTGGCTGCCCCACTCCTGCATGCACCTGGCTGTGCCACACTCACCTGGTAGGTCTCAATGGGCCGGTTCTCCATGTTCAAGTCCCACACCTTGACAGTGAGGTAGTCCCGGGTCATGATGTACCTTCCACTGTGGCTGAATTTGACATCAGAGATTGAGGAGATGATCTCAGAGAAAAAAGACCGGTTACTTGGGTCTTCGGGCTCTTCAAAAACTGTGCAGAAGGAGAGAACAAGCCCCAGCATTAGCTGAGGCAGGAGCTCCCTGATGTCAGGGACCTGCCACCCTGTCCTGGCACCACAGGAAGCTTCTGGGAGAGAGCACTTGCATGATGCTGTACCCAGCACCCACATGTGCTTAGGTTTATCACCCTCTCACCAAGTCCTAGAGCTCCAGTATAGTGGGAAAAATGTCTGAAGTGCCCACATAAATGATCTCTACAATGCAGAAAAGGCACTGCCCACAGCAGGACCCAGAGCTGCAGCCTTTCACCACTGGCAGAAACCTGGAGGCTTCTTCCATATAAAAAGTGATAGCAACAAGAAAAAGTAAAGATCTCAGGCAGCCAGAAAGCAGCTGAAGCCAGGATGTGTGTCTGTTGCTCACAGCAGGTGAGGCCCTGGTCTCCCTGTGAGAGCTCTGTCACTGGGTGCCTCTGGGAAAGGGCAGTAGTGCCATGGCCACCAGCTCTGCTGTGACACGTGTGGACCCTCCTCAGTCCCTGCACTGGCAGCAGCAGGGGCTCTGCTGGCACTGGGATCCCAGCACACAGGCAGGGCCATGACCAGGCTCCCAGCACACACACACACGAAGGAGATGCCAGGATGGGGGTCCCAGCACACAGCTGGTGCTGCCCAGTCCCTGAGCGGGTCTGTGAACCAAAGCCAGTGGCTGGGCAGGGCAGGGGCTCCGGCCAGCTATTTTTGCTTTGGGCTGAAGGCTTCTGTGTGGCTTTGCTCCTGCGGCAGAAGCAGATCTGGGCTGCTGAGCTCATGGAAAGGATTTCTGAGCACTAATTCTCTCTTACACAACAAACCCACTTTCTCTGGCACTGCGCGGGTGCTGCCCTGCCCGCACCAGCTCCTTCTGCCAGCTCCCTCCTTCCACAGCAGCCTTCCCAGCTCCATCTCCACGGGGAGCAGGCTGAGCCCTGAGCTGGCCCTGAGGGTGAGGGTGGGTGGCCATGGGGATCGCAGCCCGGCACACGGGGAGAAGGGAACGAGGCGCCAGGGCAGACCCAAGCCCAGGTGGGTCTCCGCACTCCCTTTTTTGTTCTCTTTTAACCCAAGGGCCGTGGTGGCACGCTCACACTTGGCGTGGCGGTCACAGAGGGCCGCGGCGCGCATGTCGCACAGGCGGATGGTGCCCTTGCTGCTGCTGTACACGAAGGTGTTGCAGTGGTGCGGGTGGAACTCGGCCGCCGTGATCACCTCCGTCAGCTCCTCCATGTTGGCCGGCTTGATGTCCACGATGTCTGGCAGGGCCAGTCAAGGAGCCCACGCAGCCCAGCCCAGACTCCTGCTGATGTCTCTGGGCACCGGGGCTTCCCCGCACCCCACGCAAACCGTGTGTCCTCGGCAGGCACCACCCCACAAACCGCAGCGCCGAGGGGGACCAGCCCACACCAGCAGGGGGAAGGCCACGATCCAGCACGTCCTCTGCTAAGCTGGGAACCCCAGCTCGGGTACCACGGCTGGAAGACCCTCTGTGGGGAACGAGACCTGATCTGCCCACCCACCCTGGGCCTCAGTAAATGTCTTTTAGTGGAACATTGCGGCATGGTGAGTAACCATACTGAAAACAGCAATGGCAGCAAAGCCCAGGGCACAACAACCAACAGAAAACCCCTGTGTTAATCCCTTGGGCCATGTGAACTCCCCTAGGTTTGACACAGATTTAGTACTCCTCACCCTCATCCTTGCAAATAAGCAGGCACCACAGCCCTACTCTCCTGCAGCCACTCAGAGCTCCCATAGCCACGTGCCTGTGACTGCCGAAATCCTCTCCATCTGCCTAAATCATGCCCCAGGGATTTCTCAGCAGGAAACACCATATAAATACCACCAATGATTCGTGCCCTGTTTATTATTTCCGATGTGGCTGTTACAAGTGTGACTGTCACAACCTCATTTGTAGAGCGGTGACTGGCAGCCTGTCACCCGCTGCAGGGTGTAACGGGACCGCATCATTACTGCTTCCACCTTCCCCAAGGCACCATTACTGCTTCCATCTCCCCCAAGGCATCTGTCTCCTCCATCACCTGCAGATCACCCTGCCTCTGCCTGCCCCACCAGACCCTGCAGGCAAATTCAGAAAAGTGTCACCCACGGATCTGGCGACAGCAGCAGTGGTGGCAGTGCCAGCTGAGCCCTGCGCCGTGGAGGGAGCGGCTCCATGTGAGTGCTGGATGCCTCGTCTGGACACAGCCCAGCATCCCACCAGCGGCACAGGCAGACATCAGAGGGCAGTGCCTTGAGGATGACACACGGGCCTGGGGACCTTCAGTGCTCCACTCCTGCCAGCCTTGCCAGAGGGTGAAGCTCCTGTAGTGAGGCACCACAGCTGGGTGTGGGGCTAAGCGAGCTGCAGCACTGCCCGCTCTGTCCCCATCCCCATAGGCATGGGCACAGCTTCCCTTGGGGCTGCACCTCACTGGGACCCAGGGCTGTCCCCAGAGCCACACACACCAAAGGATACTAAAACTTTGATTTGTGATTTCAAAATTCCACAGGTTTATCCTCAGGTCATCCGCTGACATGTAGGTCTCGTAGTCGCTGTTGACGGAGATGGAGTTGATGTGGTAGGTGTGTGCGTTGGCAAACACCCGCCGGGGAGTGGCCTCCACCATCAGGTCCATGGGCCGAAGCACGGGGACCTGCAGGGTGAGGAGCAGAGCATCAGCACCCAGGGACAGCGTCCAGCCAGCTGCCCCAGGCCACGCCAGCCCCTCAGCACCTGGCACGGGGGGATGGCCTCATGGGGCTCCACAGAGCTCTGGCTGCCAGTGCTTCTGCCCACCCACTCCTAACAGGCTCTCTGCAGGGAAACCTGATACCTTCCCACGTACATGACAGAAGGACAAGCAGACCCAAAAAGCCATCGAATTTTGAGAGAGGCTCCAGGATGGTTAGAGCACAGTGAAGCAGTGAAAGCCCAGTAAAACAGGCTCTGATCTTGCTGCAGCAACTGCTCCAGCTTTGAAACAAAAAAACAACCAAAGAACCTCTTCTGCCTTGTTTTGTCACTGTTAGCCAGGATCTGAAATTCCTGGAGCATTTCCCACAGAAATACATTTCTTGAGAGAGCCAGGTCAGCACATTTTTTCTTTAAACTTTTTTGCATTTGTCTCACAGTGAAGTGATGGAGGTAAGAGATAAGAAGGGACAGACCAGGGGACACACAAGCAGGGTCAGACGGAAGGACCAGGAACAGAGCTGTGGTGTTTGCCTTCAGATAAATCAGCATAACCCATTAAGGAGGGGGGAGATGCAGAGGAGACCATGTGTGTGAGGAGTGGGATCAGCAATAACTTTGGACACAGCGCTCTGAAGGCAACTGAATACAGGAATGTGTCAGCCCATGCTCCTGCTCACCAGTGAGCTGCTTCCTCCAGCTGTTCTATTACTTGTATTATCTGTGTGCTGCCTGAAGAGATTTCCCTTGGCTGCAGAGGTGGGGATGGGAGTGACAGCCAGCTCGAGCAGCACGAGAGCGCTGGTGCTGTCAGCTCAGAGCCCGAGCCTAATGTGACGAGCCTGGGTGCTAATTGCACCCGACACGGCCAACGAGGCATCAATGGCACTGCTGGATCTTGCTCAGTCAGCTGCGGCTGGGGACAGGGACCACCGGGACCACCGGGACCACCGGGAGCGGCTGTCAGAGCGCCGCCGGAGCTCGGGCGTTGTGCAAAGAGAAAGGGTTCAGTGACTACACTGGGCCTGGCTGGGCATCTAAACTAGCACAGAGAGGGCTTGGGCAGCAGATTCTGGTCAGTGAGATGGCTCTGTGGCCCAGCACAGCGCACAGTCAGACCCTGGGCTGGTTCCTGTCCCCAGTCCGGGCTCACAGCAGCACCACGGCGCCCGCAGCTCCCGATGCCCCACCACAATTCCCTCCTCATTCCTACACGGCAGTCACGCACAGCCACAGAGCTATGACAAACTCTTAAGAACATTCTCCACACATTACTTCATAGCCAGGTCCTGGGGAGACTTTTTTTAATGTCTGGGACTTGGCCAGTCACCAGGTAAAACCCCACAAGAGGGACAAACCTGGTTATCCATGAGTGGTTTGCTAAAGCAGGGATTGTTATCTGCTACAGTGGCAAGGATCTGCACTGAAATAGGGAAACCAGCATGCCCACATGCTGCAAGCTCCTGCTTAAGGGTATCAGCAATGAGGATTTGGCCCTGAAAGCACTAAAGCTTTGAGGCAGGGGCCATCAGGAACTGCTGGGAGCAGCCAGTGAGCTCGTTCCCCAACAGCAGCGCAGGGATCCTGCGGCACAGGGGACCCTGCCTCGGGACCGCCAAGGGGAGCAGCTGCCCAGCCAGGCCTCAGCCACACTGGAGACACCAACAAACAGGGCACTGTGACAGCAACTGGAACTGGTTCTTGTGGGTTTTTGAAGCAGGCACAGGCCAGGTCAGCTTCTACCCGACCCACCCAGATCAATCAGCAGTGCCACAATCCTGAACAGCAGAGACCTCCTTGTGCATCCCTGCTTCAGCTCCAGAGCCCACCTCAGGGCAGGCTCTGGTGTCACACACCCCCATTATTAAATGGTAATTCAGTGTAACAAAGCACATCAAGTACACAGAGAGACTGTGTCAAAGAAAATAAAACACTAATAAATTCAATTACTTTCTGTTTTCAGGAAGGGAGCAATGCCAGTCACTTTTCATTTAAAACAAAAAAAGTCTCAATTTTGATTCCTGCTTTTAGCAGGTACCCCCTGCAGAAGATGTCCCACTCACGCTGAGCACACATGACACTTGATTCCTCTCCCTGTGTCTGCTGAAGGCTTCCCCTGTCCGGAGCTGATGAGACACTAACCCTTTCTTCAGCTGTGAAACTCATTTTCTTGATGGTCGGGGTAGAGAGAGCTGGCATGTCCTGGCCCCTTCCTACCACTGCTACTGCACATCCTCCTGCCACCTGCAGTCCTGAGTGAAGGACCACAGCTCAGGGGTCGTGGTGCCAGTAAGTGCCCCTGCCCCCAGCAGGCTTCCCCTTTCAGGGTCTGTCATGCTGACTGTCACCAAATGCTCCCTGCAGAAAAGCTCTCCGTGCCATTCACAGTGCCATGCTGGACGTGGCCTGTGGAATCACAGAGCTCCAGCGTTTCTCAGGAATGCCTCATCCCCTGCCCAGAGTGCCACACAGCAGCAGCATTAGCAACACACAGGTCAGTACAAGGGGGAAAGGATCAAGGGCTCAGCTCCCAGGATGGCACTGTCACAAACCCCCCAAAGCCCATGGCCCACGTGTGCTGGGTTGGAGCTGCCCCTTCCTGGGGGTCAGGTGGGGACGTGGAACTCCCATACAGCCCTGCAGCGGGATGGGACACAACCACCTGCACCCAAGGTGAAAGCAATGCTGGGAAACCTCACAGGACACACCAGAGGCCAAGAAATTCCCAAAGGGTGTGAGTATGACAGGGCTGACTGCACTGGGACCACTCACACATTTCTGTACAGTGGAGAGGAAGATTTTGCTGCCAGTTACCTCCATGGAAACCCTCTGGGCCCAATGGACTGCACTGGATTTATGCTGAAATCCCAACCTGAGCCAGAGCAGTGGCCATAAAAAAATCCCAATAAATAATCCATTAGGTGCCTACCCCATCCCCACCTTGCCAGGGGGACAGCTGCAGCCACATCTCTGTGGTTACCCGACAGGTGTGGCAGAGCTGGCTGCAGGCAGCTTACCCTGCAACCTGCTGATGGGCACCACTGCACTCCCCTTGACCAGCCAGGCTCTGAACTGGCCCATGGGGGTGCTGTGGATGCTCCTGCATCTACAGCAGGACACACATCCCCCTCTGGTGACAGCTGAACAGTGGCAGAGCCAGGCCAGTACAGCAGCAGTGCTGGGCCAGCGCAGTGGGCAACCATGCAGCCCCAGGCCAGCTCCCCCAGCCCAGCCCCCTGCTCCACACCAGCATGGCCAGAGCTCAGCGTGCTCCACAGGATTTGGTCAAGGGGGATTAGTCAAGCTGAAGCTCGGATTGACCCCAGCCTTGAGACTCCGAGAAGGAAACTGTAATCCGGTCCCTGGCAAATCAGGGAGCAGAGCAAGTGCTCAGGCATAAATCCAGTGAGTTTTCCACCTGCCCCAGCAGCTGAGCTCCTCCAGCAGCTGAGCTCCTCCAGGCACACTCCCCAGCATTTGTTTCCTACATAAGTTACTTTCTGTGACTGCCCAATGCCACCTCAAGCTTAGCATTTTGCAGGCTAAATGAGCATCAAACACTATTTTCACGGCAGACTGACAACTTCACACTGCTCAGAATTTTGTCACATTCGACCTGCCTGTGATATGCAGAAGGGACCTTCCTGCAGGAGGACAAAGCTGCTGCCTCACTGCTCGTGCTCATCACGCAGCTGATGGAGCTGCTGCTCCATCTCGTCCCTGCCTTGTCACTGAAACACTGACAGAATGTGTACAAGCAAAAGAGGCAAATCTCTCTGCTGAGGTAGAAATGCAGCAGCAGCACAGCAGACCTCCTCCAAGGCATCTCCCATCACAGCCACTCTGGGACTGCTGTCAGGGGAGTCAGATGCAGTGAGGCACAGCACAGCCTCCCTGGGAAGCTGTGCACAGGGGCCAAGAAATCTGAGTGCTTCAGCAAAATGGGAGACACAAACCAGGATTTATGACGGAATTTCCTGGAACTGAGAGAGTGAAGTGGCAGCTCTTCAGAGAGAGCTCTGTGACAGCCACAAACACGAAGAAACAGGCACACAATGGCCCTGCCCACTGCTCCCCCCCGGCAGCAGCACAGCCTGCAGCAAGTGCCCACAGCACCCAGTGCCCACCCCCCGGGGCAGGGGGCACTTGGGGTGTCACCCCAGACTGCCCTCACTGGGAGGGACCACAGCCAACACATCCTCTCTACCTCTAGGTATCACTGGTGTGAATTATCTCCCACGTACCTCGCAAGGCACAGGTACAGAGAGTGGTACTGGGGAGCACACCGAGGCAGTTACACAAGGTCAAAGGGCTGCAGCTATTAGACTGGGGGCAATTCAAATCAGCAGAGCTCTTCTAATGACAGCAAACACCTCACTACACAGCCTGAGCAGAGTTAAATATTCTTTTTGCACTATGTGGGTTAGAAATTCCTCAGAGGATGATGCTCATCAAGTGCATTTAAACCATTAAGCCAAATGGGTGAGAAGTTATGGCAGCAAGGTGCATTTAAAACCCGTTTTCACTCGTCTGTGGTTGAAAATTAAACCATGGATGGATGTGGCTTTAAATTATAGCGCACCCATCACAGGACAATTACACGTCAGATTTACACCAAGCAAAACAGTACTGCTATGTAAAATCATCAAAACATTAGATCAAATGGGGCTGGTGGAAGACTCCTCAGTCTTCTGTCCTGCACAGCAGACACCAATAAGCACCACAGCGAGCGCTTAGAACGCGTCTGACCTGCCAGTGCCCTGCGCCTCCGCCGGCCGCCCGCCAGGAGCAGGAATGCAGCGCCGGGCCCCAGTGCAGGGGCAGGCACCAGGCAGCAGCTGCTCCAGCCACCCAGCACTGAGCCGCTACCAGGAGTGCACGGGCTGGGAGTGAAACAAAGGCTGAAACTTTCAGGCAGTGAGTGGACTCCAGCCCTGTTCGGTTCTCTGATATTTCAGTGTGACTTTCTGCAGGGCAGAAAGAAATCCCAGGGCCTTCCCAGGGTGTTTTGTTCCAGAGAAGGAAGCACCACCTGGGATAACACCCTTAACACTGCTGCCTTTTAAATCCTGCCTCCCAACCTGCCGAGGGCTGACAGCCCCAGCTCTGACAGCCAGACGCCGAGCAAACCTCTCCAACAGGCTGTCAGGTATCAGCATGTTAGGCTGGAAATGCTGCCTGAAACATAACAGCAGATACACATCTACATGAAATAAATGCTCTCTTGCTCTGTGAAGAAAAATGCTGCCAGTCACCAGGAGCACCCTTGTACAGAGACAAGAATTAACTGCCTGCCCAGGGTTCTCAATGGCTTCATGCACAAAGGAACTGGGACCCAAAAAAGTGAGGCAAGCACAGTCATAGTAACAATTTTATATGTAAAAATATAAAACCCACAGGTACTCAAAATACAAATTCTGACAGGGTGTTAATAAATTACAAGCTGGTCTGGTCTGATTAATGCCATGACCAGGAGGAAAACTCATTTGCAGGAAGTACGTCTGCTCCTACAGCAGCAGCTACATTTGGGACTGCTCCAGCCTGTGAGAGCTTCTGCCCTGCCTCCTCACTGGGACGGGCCCAGCCTGCAGGGCAGCGCAGCACAGCTGTGCACAGCACAGCACACTGTGGCACTGGGGTACCAGACACGGGACCAGCACTGGCAGCACGTCTGCCCAGCATCAGCACAGCCCGGGCACCCTTGGCAGCTGCCTCATCCACTGCCACGCCCGTGCACCAGTCACAGCACCGGCCTCCGACACGAGGACGCCCTTCGACACCAACCGAGCGCGGCAGGATGGCACTGCAGGTCCCACGGTGACACCAGCAGCAATCTTCGTCCGAGACCCTGCAGGGAACGGCTCCTCAGCTGCCAGGGTCCCCCCACTCACCCGTAGCACGGTGATCATGGAGGGGTCTCGGAGACGGCCATCCTCATCCTTGAGGTTGTATCCCTCTGGTCTCTTGTCCCGCTCGCTGACCTTCCATAGCTTCACAGTCTTATCTGGGGGAGGAGAGAGGAGAGCATCACGGTGGCTGTCCCCCGAGCTGCCCACGGACGGACGCGCCAAGGCCACCGCGGCTGGAAAATCCTCCCGTGTCCCCCAGTGCCGTGTGCTGGAAGTGGTGACAGAGCTGCCTGTGCCCACAGCAAGCTGCTGGTGCACAGCCCTGCAGAGGAGCAAAGACGTGCAGAGCACACTGGCCCTGGACACGCCCTTGGACATGACCGGGTGTCTGTAGCTCACCCCGAGCCACGCTGACGTTCCCCATCCCGGACCGTGCAGGGCCCAGCACTCACCAGGACTGAAGGCAGCTCCCACCCCGTGCAGCTCCCTGTCACCCCCCAGCATCCCACCCCCTGTGCCACTGAGCCCCTGCAGAAAGAACACCAGGAACACGTGGGGTTATTCTGAATAATGGTGTTTTCTTCACTCCCTCCTGGCAGGGACTCCATCCACAGTTTATCATCACTTCCACCAGGTTTCACACAAAACCCCATCATTCATCTTCATTTTCTCACTTACACAGCAACTCCAAAGCAGTGCCAAAGAGAGCCCTGAGCTTAGGAGTGACACAGGAGGATTAGGGAACAGCAGGATGCTTCACTTAATTTTGTTTTTGTTAACATGCTCTATTTTAGGGGGTTCACTATAAAATGTTAGTGTAACAGTAAGAACAAAAAGAAACAGCATAACACAGGAGAATTTCCAAACTAATTGTTTTGATAACCTGCCTGCATATGGAACACCACCCAAATGGAAGGGTAATACCCCTGTTAATCAAAAAACTATTTAAAAACTCAATTAACAGAACATTATGCTGTATAATTAATCTTCATTGCATTTCAATGATTCTCCCCCAAATGAGTTTAATAAGTCCTTGAATTTTATTACAATGATCAATAGAGTCAATTCTATAATACAAAGTAAGTTGGTTATGGAAGATAATTAGACTCCTCCTTTTCCCCTGAAGTAATTAAGTCATATCCATCTTAAGGTCCCATTCATCCCAAGTAATATTCCTAGATCCTCATGATATTTATCAGAACGTAACATGGAACTGCTGAGCCCAACATGACTGCAAATTGAAACAAAACACCTTGCAGTTTGTCTTTAAAAAAAAAAAGTTCTCAGGATCCTGAGGATAAAAAGTGTAAGTTGTCAGCAGGGCAGAAGCCTCCCTCCCTGTCTCCCTCAAAGGGAGGGGCTGCCATGAAATACACCTGGTGCACAGGGATTGAGCTCTGCCACTCCCGAGACACCTGTGTTACCCTGTAGGGAGGGTTTTTAACAAGTATTTCCCCGAAGAAACACCACAGAGAGGACTACGCCTGGGGGTGGGAGCCCAGGGGCCTGAGGCAGCGGGACAGCACGGCCACGTACCGTTGGTGGAGAGCAGGAAATACGCCGCGTTCTGCTGGGGCAGCCATCGTATCTTATTGATCTTCTCCTCAATCTCCAGGCTCTTCAGGTAATCGAACTCTGGCTCATGGCTCTGGAAGGTGCTGTAGACATTGTACTCTCCCCTGCGGTGGGGCTGGTTCTTGCTCTGCCAGGGACAGGGGGGAGCTGAAGGCGCTGGCAGCTGCCTCGGGGCGCTCTGGGGCTGGTGACAGCGAGTGCGGGGCTGAATGCCCAGGCACGGCCTCTGCTGACACCAAGGCTCCTGGTGAGCTCGGTGGGAAGGGAGCGGGAATGGAGAAGAAATGGAGAGGGGATGGAGTGGAAACGAGAGGGAATGGAGAGGGAAAGTAGCAGGAACGGATCCCACCCCTCTGTCTGTCCCTGGTGAATGGCTGGGACCGAGTGCCGGCTCCTGCCAGGTGCTGAACCCAGCCACAGAAGAGCTGCTGGCAGCAGCTACAGGTACAGGATGGGCAGCCTTGGTTTGGGTGTGTGGGTGAAGCCCCACATGTCCCCTTGAGCAGGAGCTGAGTGGATACATTCAGAGTGATGCTGGAGGCTTAAAGTTCAAGAAAAGCAGTAGAATAATGAAATGAGAGGAAAAGAAGAAATGAAGTAGTGCTGGAAAGGCTGATGAAGTGTCTGCACATGTGATGGTTAACCACTGAGTTCTCTTCAGCATATGTAGAAATTATTTTAAAGCTTTAACTTTGAGAAAAATTTAAAACCATCATTGGACCATGACATGTCTCATGCCCAGGTCTGATGCATTCCTTCCAGCGCAGCTGAGGACAGGTCCCGCTGACCCAGGCCAGAGCAGCTAACTGGGACAGCTTTGGAAACGGTGGGGACCATCCCAGGTGGCAGGAGCTGGCACAGGGCCGTGCTGAGGGCCGAGGGCCGAACACGCTTCTCCAGCAGGCACGACCTCCAGCTTCCAACAGAGCATTTGCTAGCACTTCCTGGGCAAAGTTTTGGAAGGGAAACGTAATTGTTGCATCCATCTACACTTTGCAGAATTTTGGTGGTATGAGGGGTTCTTGGGGTGGTGTCATCTCCAAGGTGGGCGCTCGGCACACACTCAGATGTGCTGCCTGATCCTGTTACAGCTGGAGCAGAAGAATGCAGGCAATGCAGTATTTGGAAGGTGTCTGGCAGGAGGAAATCTGGCCCTGCTGATGTTAGTAGCTGCTTTTCAGCTCGTAGTATGCCAGGAGAGCCCTGAGCTTAGGAGTGACACAGGAGGATTAGGGAACAGCAGGATGCTTCACTTAAAAGGATAAAATGGGCATTTTGCATTCACTGGCACTTACCTCCTGCTCACGCTGAAATATTACAACCCGGCCCCCCTTGTCCCCTGTTGCCAGTAACTCTCCAGTGTGGTTGAACTCAACTGTGGAGATGATGTCAGCTGGTAAAGAGAAGACAAAGACAATTTAAGTAACTGCAGCCTGACTTCCACAGGCATCCAGAAAGCACCATGCCCTGTACAGCTACATGCCTCCTCGGTGCTCTGTACCCTGTGGCATCTCCATAAATCCCTGTTTTTCCATTGTCCCTAGCACTAAACGGGCTTGGCATTTCGGAACTCTGCTGTCATGAGCCCAGCCCTGCCTGGTGCTCCTGCCCCCCTGGCCTGGCCCATGCCCCAGCACTGGTTCCAGTGGGATTTCCAGGTACTGTGCTTGTGCTAAATGCAGCCTGAGGACCACTGTCAGCAGCAGGGGCCCAGAGCTGGGCAGTACAGTATGGCATGGCACAGCATGGCACAGCATGCTCCCCTCATGCCTTGGGGAGTTGCCCAGACCACTTGGGGTGACAGAATCAATTCCTGGGACCTGGGGAGGGCTTGGTGCCAATGGTGCCCCCAGCATCTCATCTCAGCACCTGGTTGACAGGCAGATCTTGCTCCCACCTGGCCCTTACGCCACTCTCTGCCTGGGGTGGAGGTTTGCCTTCATCCTCAGAGGAGAGGGCACAGACAAATTGAAACACCTTTGTCCTCTCTCCCTGAGCTCCCAAGGTAGAACAGCTCAGGTGACCACATCTACATTGCTGCTTTCCTCTCCTCTTTGCTGAATCTACCATTGCCTACCAAGGTAAATTATAGTGATGCCTTTCAGCCCTCCATCAGCTGAAAAGCCACTGCACTCGCCACTCCCCTTCCCCACAAACCAGGGTACCATCTTCAGGGCTCTGGGCTCGGTGGCAGGAGAAGCCAGGGGACGCACAGAGACCTGTAACTGCAAACGCTTTAATCTGCAGCGTTTACCCTCGAGGAAACGCGGCCGGGAGCTGCTAATGATTGGATTTATTTGGCCTATTTTTAGAAGAATGTCAGAGGTTAATTCCACGGCAATTACTGCCCAACTGGTGCTCACCCACTGCCTGGGGAGCCACACTCCACCAGCATGAAGCTGAGGAACTGGAAGAATGACTGCAGCCCTGGAGCCTCAGCACTGGGTGCAGGATGGATTCTGCAATGAACAGCACTTGACCACAGCAGCTGCCAGCTCACTCCTGCCATCTGCATTCCCTGCCCTTCTCACTTCTGCAGCACCAGGAGTGGCAGAGTTGCAGCCCAGGGCTGCAGCCCAGGGCTCGGGGCAGGCCCTGGTGCTGGCCACAGCTGCAAACACTGGCTGTGCTCACAGGCCACGGCGCTGCCCGGGCTGCGGCCACCGGCACTCGGAGCCCTCCGAGCTCTGCTCTGGGTCCTCCTGGGTGCTACCTCTGGTGTGTGCCAGCACAGAAAGCCCCAGAAACATATAACCTGAGCTGTCTCCTCTCCCTCCCCATGAGCTTTATCCCACATACAGACTAGAAAGCTACCTCAGCAAACGAGAAAAAAGGCAGCAACTGGCCCAAGCTCCTGGTGCAGCTTGGACCACCACTGAGGGTCTGTCTTCCAAGATGCCAGCCCAGACAGCATGCACCAAACACACACCCCATGCTGCAGCACCACCCAGACAAGGCACCCGAGAGCCCCCTCACACAGCCACGAGCTCCCCAAAACAACACCTCTGTGCCCCGGGCAGCATCCCAGCTGAGCAAGAGACTCCAGGCAGATTGGAGAGTCAGAACAGACAAGCCATGCTGGCAGTGTGGGGCACTCACCAAAACACACCACTGCTCACCACACTCACAGTGCACCCCAGCACTCACCAGTGCACACCAGCACACTGCTGCTTACCACACTCACCAGTGCACACCAGCACACTGCTGCTTACCACACTCACCAGTGCACACCAGCACACTGCTGCTTACCACACTCACCAGTGCACACCAGCACACTGCTGCTCACAGGCAAGCAGGGCTAGACTGGCTGGCACTGAGCTAGAGAGCTCCAAGGCAAAACACTTCATTCCTTCACATGGAGCCCGTGTGCCTTGTGGCCATCGTGGTCAGTACTCGGTGCCAGGAAGGGTTTAACCCTCTGCTGCCAACACTCAGGGAGGCTGAGGAGTGCTGCAGAGGGGCTGAGCTCCACTCTGGCTCACACTAGTGGGGTGGACTGCAGCCGGGCATGGGCAGCACCTGGCAGAGATCTGAGTCTTTCAGAGTTGAAGTTATGGAATGGATTCTGAACTTCTTCAGATCACCTGCTCTTCTCTCTCGTTTGGATCGGAACTATTGGTTAAATATCATTCCCATTTAGCAAGGTTGCACAAGCACCACATTCAGCAAATTCCTCCCAAAGGGCAGGACAGGCATTTTTAACACCTGTTAGAGGCTGGGGAGGGACACTGGGACAGGGCAAACTCCATCTGTGCTGCTAGAACCTGTCCACCTCACCACAGCCTGTGACAGTCCTGCAGAACCAGAACCCAGAGTGCAATTTCACGGAGTGGCCGTTGGGTCTAACACACACGAGAACAAACACATCCCTGGGAAGCTAACCCAAAGCAGCCCCCTGTTCCCACAGGTAACTGCAACCACAGCTGCCAACAGGAGCCAGAGCAGTCAGACACCTTCAAGCACTGAAGTTCTGTGTCTGGCACCAAGTCTGGCTCAGCAGCTCCGGCTCAGCAGCTCCAGCTCAGCCCCGGCTCGCTCAGAGCTGCAGCAGGTGACCCCCACCTGGAGAGCATCGCTGCGGTGTCGTGGGCTGAGCCCGGTGCCTCCGAGGTGCCACGTGGATGATGCTGGGAGCAGGCTGGGAACAGCTGCTCCAGCAGCACCCAGGGGACTCAGTGGCTGTGGCTGGGCCATGCTAACGTGCACCTCATAGTGAGACACGCTGCTTCCTTCTAAAATTACTCAGTTGAAAATGTACCTGTTTTGCTCTATTTAATCCTCTCCATTACCAGCTGCTGGTTTTAGGTCATTCCCTTTTCAATGAATTAAAAATAACTTTGTGTGCTGCAGTGAGGCATTTTTCAGACGTGATCTAATGCACCAGCCTGTGAGCAGGGCTGTGGTCTGAGACACCAGGGCCAGGCATCAGAGACACCCTTGTGCCACCCCAGCCCAGCCACCCATTTACACTGCACCCGCAGAGAAAGGGGTTTCAGGTCCACAGATCCTCCCAGACCTGCTCTTTACTCATGCCCATCACCAGGACTTCAGACAGGGATACCAATAAAGCCTGGCTAACACCTTTCATATGTTATAAAAAATACCCTAAACATTAAAAAAACCCTCTTCTGAGTAGGAGTATCCAACCCAAACCCAAATCCACCCCAGCTGACAGAAGCATCATTCCCCCAGCACCCATGGTCTAGGCACTGGCTCTTTTCCCTGATGTGTCTGGGCAGTAACAGCAGCCTGGCACAGAAGAACATCCAGAGGGCAAATGGGGGAGTCCCACAGAGCTACCAGCTCAGGAGCACAGAGTGGCACCAGCCCCTTCCCTAAGGTGTCTCTGAGCAAACCAGAGGTCAGTCATGGCTGCTGCACACCCCACCAGCTGCCCTCGAGAGACTCGACAGGGTGGTCACCAATGAAAATGCACATGTATTCGTGTGGAGATGATCAATAATTAATGCTCATTTCTCCTAAGGTCCTTCAGCAGTTTTGTGACAACAGAAAGGAAAAAACCTTGCCTCTTTTTTGCTTTTTCATTTCCTTCATCACCTCCTACACACTCAGTGCCCCAATGCGGGAATTTAAAGCAAACAGTTTCCATGGAGACCCAGCCCGCCGTCCTCCCTCCCCTCCCATCCTCCCTTCCCTCGGCATCTCTGTGCCTTCACGCTCTCATGCTAAAAATATCCAAGATGGGATTTGATTTCCGCCATAGTGATACAGTTTTATCAGAAAAATGGGAAATTTACAACACACCCCCCTCCCCCTCTCCCAGTGTGGAGGAAGGCATGCTCTCTGCCAGGAACAGGCAATGAATCTGCCATTAAAAAGAAAGAAGATAAACTGGAGAAGCTGCAGTCGGTGCTGAGACCCGGAACCCTGGAGCAGCCTGATGTGCAGCAGGGAGCTGCCCACACAGCCACCCCTCTCCTTCTGCCCCCCAGGGCAGGGGCCTGGCTGTCACATCCCTGCTCCTGGAGCCCCCCGGGCACACAGTCCCTGCTCCTGGAGCATCCCAAGCATCTTGTCCTCGCTCCCAGAACATTCCAGGAACATCATCCCTGCTCCTGGCACATCCCATCTGCTCCAGCTTCAGCAGCAGCTCCATGCAAAAGGGCCCTGGTCCCACCTGTCCTGGTGGGGAGGCCACAGGACACCCCACGTGTCCCAACACCTGTGCCAGGAGCACGTGGCCCCCCTGCACACAGGATGCTGCCCCTGGCCCAGCCCGTGAGGCCCAGGCCACAGCCGTACAGCCACTCCATGGTGGCAGGGACATCCCTGGACTCAAACCCACTGGGCAGAGGGTGCCCCGCAGCCCTCCCAGGGGCTCTGCCTGCTTTCCCAGCAGAACATGCCTCCTTTGGGCTAAGAAGTGGGAGGATTGTGTCCACACACCATCATGGAATCATTTAGGTGGGAAAACCCTCTAAAACTGAATCGAAGGCTGAGCCCCTTCCCAGCTCCCTCAGCTGCTCCTCATCAGCCTTGTGCTCCAGACCCTCCCACAGCTCTGCTGCTCTCCCACACCCACTCCCAGGCCCAGGAGCTGTCCTGATGACACCACTGAGCCAACTCCTTCCCCAGACAGAGCTCTGCCTGTCTGGGGCAGCCCTGCCCTTGACGTGCTGCCGTGCCCCTGCCCGCTCAGCTCTGCCCACCGGGGCTGGTGCCAGGGGACAGCAGGGCCGTGGGGGTCTCGGGGCTCCAGACGCCCTGCTCCCCTTACTGGGTGTATAAATCACTCGGTGGGCAGCGCCACGCACAAAGCCTCCAGCTGCAGATGACAATAAATTGGGAAGCACCATAAATAACAGCAAACCAGGCTGCCAAAGGAAGGATTTAGATCATTCAAATCCCAGGCTATGAGCTGCCAAATGGAGTTTAATACTGGTAAGTGTGGGATAATAACTGACCACAACCACATCCCTCATCCCCCCATTAGACCCCTCAAGGGAGTGATTGGGGCAGGGGTTTGCCAAGGAGACAGAGATGTGGCCCCTGACTGGGAGCACAACCAAGCCATGGCACAATGGCCACCCCCTGACTGCTGCTTGCCCATGAGGGAGAAAGCAAGTGGGACACCAATGGGTCCTGTTAACTGAGGACAAAACCTACATCTGAAACCACCCAGGTGGATGAAGAAAGCACAAAGAGATAATGAAAAATTAAGAGGCTAATGGAGGGAATGTCTGGTAATGGGAGAGCCAGAGCACAAATCCACCCACAGATCCCCTGTGGAGGTGTCAGTGCATCCCACCTTCCCTGCATCCCACCACGCCACAGCAGGAGATGGACCCTGAGCTCAGAAAGGGGTTTTGAGAAGGGCATAAACCTTAGAATTACAACTGAATAATGCAGCCCAACCCTTAGCCTCTCAAAGAGGACTCCCAGGTCTGACCCTCAGTGACAGGCTGTGGGTCTTGCTTTGCTCAGGAAATGCTGAGACTCTACATTTCACTGTTTAAAAGAGACCTCTTTGGTCTCCCTTTCTGTCTGCCTCTCTTAAAACAAACACAAAAAGAGCTAGCAAAGTGTTTACCAGAGTAAACAGGCACGCGCCGTCAGTGATGAGGAGTGCACGTCCATGGCAAGGCTTTGCATGCAGTTTGATGGGAGCTCTGGACCGAGCAGTGCTCAGGCCTGGACACTGCAAGGCACCCTGAAGGAACCAGGACCTTCTCTCCCCTCTGTCAGGTCAGATTTAACCCAGCACGGGCAGCAGCTGCAGCAGGGCTGGACCCCCAGCCCAGCAGCCAGAGCAGGGGGCTCATTCAAAGACTGGAAGGCAACTCTCCTCCCTGCCCATGAAAAAGTGTCAGAGAGGAACTAAAACGGGGGGACTTCAGGGCCCCTCAGGTACAGAAACAGCAGGCTAAAGAGGAAGAAAGCCTGGGCAAGGCCATGGACCTGAAGGGGACAAGGAAGCACCATCCAAGTCCCACCAGAACAGAGCTAGGTACAATGTGCAGGGTAGTGTGGGGAGCCTGGACCATCAATGCTGCCCCAAACTGTGTGGTCCACGGCAGGGGGGCGTGAGGTGGGAGGGCAGAGGTTAAACTGCAATCTAACGGCATGCAAAATCACATGTGATTGATTGACATTGATTATCCCCTGCTGAGGTGAGTGATAGCCTGGGAAACAGAAATCAATCCCACTGCATTAAGCCCAGTAAGGATCTGGAGCATCAGCAAAATGCCCTGAAACACCACAGCTTGCTGCCACCGTGAAGTGAAGCACAGCAGACCGTGGCACGGCACGGCGTGGCACAGCACGGCACAGCCTGGCACAGCCTGGCACAGCCTGGCACAGCACGGCACGGCGTGGCACAGCCTGGCACGGCGTGGCACGGCGTGGCACGGCGTGGCACAGCCTGGCACAGCCTGGCACGGCGTGGCACAGCCTGGCACGGCGTGGCACAGCCTGGCACAGCACGGCACGGCGTGGCACAGCACGGCACAGCCTGGCACAGCCTGGCACAGCCTGGCACGGCACGGCACAGCCTGGCACAGCGTGGCACAGCCTGGCACAGCCTGGCACAGCCTGGCACGACACCTGCCCGACCCCTTCATCCCAGTCAGGCCAGGGCTGTGGTGAAGGAAGGACAGGTGTCGTGGAAAGGCACCATGCCCGAAGAGCTCCCAGCCTGGGGGCAGGCCCATCCTCTGCCCATCATGAGTCCTGTTTCCTGCAGGGATCGGGCTGGAGTCACGGCTCACCTGGGACCTCCCAGCAGCTCGGGCAGGGCTGGACACTGCTGAGCTCTGCTGCCTGGGTGCAGTTCCTCGTCACGATGACATGATGCTGCAGAGCCAGCAGCAGCTGCTCCTCTTCCCCAAAATGGAATAACTCTCCTAGATTGAAGAGCTAAAAATACTGGCACATTCCAAATTTCTGTGCCCTTGTTACAGCAAAGAGTAATTTCGTGCTACCCAGCCTAGACAAAAGAAACTCCCATCTGGCAGCAACCCCTGTGTCGCTCAGCGTCCCCCACCAAAACACCCCTTTCTGCCAGCATGCAAGAATGTGAATTTACATCACTCCACCATCCCGGCCAGGTGTAATTTACTGGAACTGCTGGAAAGGAGAGTTCAGGAGGAAATAACATCATGGGAGGTTTTGGCACAGAGAGTCCCGGGGAGCAGAGGCTCTCATGGCCCCAGGTGCCCAGGGCAAGGACAGGAGAGGAGTGGGGCAAGCGCTGCTCCAGAGCCCAAAGCACCAGCAGAGACCATGCAGCCCCAGCATGCGATGGATTGGGTCATCAACAGGAGCAGAATAATAAAACAGAAAAGAAAGTGAGGGCAGCTTTCAGGCAGAACCACAGCTTAGCCCATCTGAGGAGGTGAATGGAGTGAAGCAGAGCAGTAGAGCTGCCCTTGGCCCAGCTGCCCTGGCCCCTGGCCAACCCAGCACCCATGCCTGCCCACCAGTCCTGGTGGGTCCTGGGTATGCACACAACACAAAACTCTTCTGTCTGCATCAAGATGCACAGTTCATTAGGTCTTGGATTAATGGCAATTTTTAATTGGTCAGGCTATGAACACCTCATTAATCTGTTACACATCACACCTGTGGTGGCAGAATAGCACGCAAATAAAGACAATTAGTCTGGAACCCAAGAATCTCTCTACCAGTGCAAATAAACCTCACTTTGTGAGGAAAACCAACAGCTGCTCTAGGGTGCCCCAGAACACCCTGCTGCCAGGAGACCCAGAGCAGCCACACCAGTCAGCCCCAACACAGCCCCAGCTCTGGGTGGGGTGGGAGAGGTTCACAGGTGCTACCTCAGCTAACAGTCCAGGCTGTGGCAGGACAGACCCTCTGCAGGTACACCTGAGATAACCACAAGCCATGGTCTACAGAGCATGGCAACTTCTTTTAAGAAATCACAGAATATTCTGAGTTGGAAGGGATCTGCAAGGATCACTGAGTCCATCATTGATGTGACTGTCCCACACGGAGATTGAACTCACACCCTTGGCATTATTGGCACCATGCTCTAACCAACAGAGCTAATCCTAGGGGCTTAAAAGCAAACCGATTGAGAGTTGGGCAGTTACTGAAACCCAGGGTTTGCTGAATTATTTTTCGTCTCTGTTTACTATTCTGTTCTACATCATTCATCTTGCTTGCGCACACGGGCGCATCAGGGCAGCCCCCCATGACTCACAGTGCTCCCAGTGCTGGGGTCAGAGGACAGCACTGGGGCAGTGACTCAGGCTGGCAGCAGCCTGCCCTCCTGCACCCCCTGCCCGTGCCTCCCCCAGCCCTGCAGCTCCCCGCACTCGCTGCCTGTGCTGGCTCACACTGCCAGAGCATTCCAGGCAACTCATCCGACTGCTCTGTCCCTTGGCTCACTGCAGGATTTACCCAGTGCCAAGAGCCTTAGCAGCACAGCACACACAACCTCCTCAAAATGGCTGATTTGGGCTTAGGAATAGTGATGGAAAATCCAAGTCCATCTGCAAAATACACCCTTAAAAAAAATGAGACTTTGTAAAAAGCAGCTGAGCATTGATCAAGTTCTCCACCCTTTCCACAATAAAACCTTTAAAAACTCCTATGATTTCTGCCACACAACTGTCTGGGCACCTCTCATGCATGGGCATAAAGGCATAAGCAACACAAAAAGTGGCCTGGTTCCAAAATACCTTCCGAAAACCTGCGATTTCCAGGGACATCACTGGTTGCTGAAAACCTGAACATCTGACACAGAAAGCAGGAAATCACAGATGGTAACAATACTGAGCCCTTCGTACTTACAAGATCTTTATCTGCAGCAGGAACACAAAAGCTGCTTTTCTCAAAAGGTAACGCTGTGGTGACCACTGCAGCACCAGGTCTGACCCTCAGCTCGTACCTGTGTCCTGGGGAGGTTGCCTTGCAAACCCAGGAAACTCTCAGAGGCGCACTCCCGCGGGAGACTGCTCTTACAGATGAAGGGTCCGTGTGCAGACACAGGGATGGATGCTTTCCAACACACTTCGTGTGCCATGCAGTCTGTCTTTCTGGTCATCTTGCTGCAGCCATCTGTTAGCTGATCAGCAAAAACTATTGACTGTTTAAAAATTTTAACTAGAAGTACCCAAATGTCAGCTGAGTAAAATTCAGAAGCAGCAAGCTTTGCTCTCACGTAGAGCAGCTATTTTCAGCTTACAACCCAATTTTGTTACCATCTTGCTCTGATGTCATTCTCTGTCACATTATTCCAGTTTGGTGCCCCTGGAACAAGCCCCTCGGCTGAACATGGGAGGCACAACATGCACCTACAGTGACAGGAGCCTCTCACAGAAACCTGGCACTGAGTTCCACAAGGGATCACAAAACGCATTGCACACGTGGAGACTCAAGTGATGGGTGCCCATGGACAAACCTGGGCACAGGGTGACTAAATGAGCTGCCTGCAGGCAGGTCAGCCTGGGAGGCAGCAGCCAGGCAGGAGCACAGGTGGGTCGGCAGTGAGGAACAGCAGTGGGTCAGCGGTGAGACACAATGGGCCTGGCACGTGATGGGCAATGGGGGGAGGCAAATGGGGAATGCAGCTGAGAATATGAACACCCTCTGCATGGGGAAACCGACCCTTCTCTGCCACAATCTACCTCTCTGCAGCGAGCACCCACAGAAGCCCATCAGAGTGGTGCCATTCAGTTCCACGGGAAGGCAAACACACCAACACTGTGCAGACGGTCCCTGGCAGTTGCTGCACAGATTTGAATTTAACCAGCTAACGATGGCTTAATCCAACATCTGGGGCTGTACTACGATGGCAGCACCATGGGACTGGGGCAGGCAGTGCCACCCAGAGCACTGGGCTGTGCCACCCCCACCTCAGTACCCATGTCTGGGTAGACAGGATAGTTCAAACTGACATCGGCCACCACAGTGCTCCGCCAGCAGCATTTCCCCTGCCTCTGTCCCAGCAAGTCCCACTGCCCACAGACCCCCTCCCTGGGAGGTGGCATGGCCTATTAGCACACCCCATTGCCCTCTGGTGCCTTCAGGAACCGGTGCCACTCAGGGTCCTTCCTCCAGGATGCACCCCGTTCCCAGAGTGCCAAAGGCACAGTGATACCTGTGGCAGGTGGCCACTGTCAGGTTCTGCCTCCACATGTGGCTCAACGCCACTGCCTGCCACTGTCACCACTCCTTGCTGGGGCACAAACCCTTCACAAGGCTATGCAAGAGCTCATGGTAACCCAGAGCCCCTGCATGGGGCCAGACCACAACACATGCTTTATCTGCTCCCTCTAAAACTCATCACAAACTAAATTTTCTGCCTACTTTAACATTTCTTTCCGTGGAAGACAGATGTCTGTGCCATCATTTTCAATCTGCTCCTGGAAGAGCTTGTCTCAAGATATTTTCCTTGCTGTATTTTAATTAAACTTTCTTTCTTTCAATTTAGTTGAGTTCATTAAGTGATGTCCTGAGCCACTGAAATGAATTGCTTAAAAGCAATTTGTGCAGCAGCTTGAAGGAGCAGATTGCAGCTATAAATGAGCCTGTCTTTGAACTTTGCAAGTTTTGCCGCTTGGGGTGCAGAAAGCACCCAAATGCCTCAAGTCCCTGGGGAAGGCTCAAGGTCTCTGTGGGTCTGTGAGCATTCCTGCCTCCTGCTGCTAAGTTACAGAGTGAAAATCGCTTGTTTATAAACTGCAAGTGTAAATAACAAATATTTTTGCTTGAAAAATAACAAATTTCATATATACATCTATCTTTAGTGGAAACAAAACCCTTGTTTGTCACAGGGAATAAATCCCAGGATGTTAGAGGCCTCCAAATGGAAGCATGGACATTCACTAGATCCAGTGAAAGCCCTCTTCCAGTCAGATGGGATTTAATTACGTTGATTCTGACAGGGAATTAAAAGTCTTTGCTGGAAGCTCTTTTTCTGGTGTCAAGGCTGTATCATTGAAGCTAAACACGGTGCTTCCCCAGGCAGGATCAGTGGAAAATATTTTTGACAAAAGTGTTGGGCTGAGATAATCTTGGCATTGTTCATCCACCACAGTGCAGGGAGCAGAGCTGCAGCTGAACCTGGCTGTTCCCAGCGAGGTCTTATCATCAGCACAGCAACACACCAAAATCAACTAGAGCGCACGGAAAAGTGATTAGTCTATTCTAAACTAGTGGCAAACGTGGCGACAAGAGCAGAGGCAAGGGGCAGGAAGCTGTCTCTTGCCCAGGCATGGCAGCTGCTCAGCCAGCAGCTCCACGAGCTGACAACAGTCACAGCAGCACGCTCTGTGCAACACCCAGCTCTCAGGCCACTCCTGTGGAGTCGTTTGTGATTCTGCCACAAATCTGCTGTCACAGGCTATGACTGCTTCTGCCTCAAGTGATTGCCTTCCTGGCCTTACTACCCATGTCCACGGGGAACGGGGGCTCTCAGCTTTTGGCCTGGAGCAGAGCAGCTCCCAGCAGGCTGCAGCATCAGGCAGAGGACACAGCCAGCACAGGACAGCCCTCTGAACGCAGCCTGGTTAGTCGTGGAGATTGTGACTCCACTTCAATCACAGGTGAATGGTGTGACACGAAGGCATAACAACCCTGAATACGAGGCCGTTACTGACATGAGAGGAGTGGGCTGAGAGTGAAAATTACCTGGATGCAGCAGGAGAAGGGTTAGTGACTGTGTCTGCAGCACACATGGTCAATTCCCAATAGACATAACTATACAACATCCAACAACTTCCACTGAAAAGCTGCAGTGATAAACAATACGTTGTCTTACAGACCTCACCTTCTAAAAATGAGGTGAGAGCTGGGTACTTCGTTTCTTTTCCTCCTCATGTTGTCAGTGAGAAAGCAGGTTACTGGATGTTACCTGACACTAGGCAACACTGCTTCTAGGGTCCACCCGATTCCTATCCAAAGAGAAGGCATTGGACTTCCCTCTCTCACGCTCCTGCCTGCTGAGGCTCACCAGGAACGAATCAGGCTGTTTGAGTAAGGCCATAGAGCAGATCTCACCTGCCTCAGGCACACGCAGCTTTACCTCAGAGCTCCCCACCCAAACACAGCATCACCGACCTCCGGTGACTCAGAGTGTCACTGCCAGCCCCACCAAGACACTGCAAGCCTGGTGGTGTCCTGGAACGCTGAAGGATTTAGGACAACCTCTGCTACAAAGAGGGGTCAGTGCCATGCACCCTCGCCCTCACCCTCCTCGGGTGGCACGAAGCAGCATCGGAGCACTGCGTTTGACACCGGCGCACGCCAGGCAGGGGGTGAGACTGACAAGTGACGTGCTACCCATGCTACACCCTCCTAACACACGTGCAGCCAGCACCAGCCACGTTCGCATGGCCTCCACCATGGCAGGGAAGGGAGAGCTGGGGAATAGGAGATGGTCTCATATTCCAGAGCAACGCCTGGGGCAGAGCAGCCACAGCCACTGCCGCTGCGCGCGACGAGACAGTGCTTCATCCCGGGGATGGGGAACACTGTCCGGGCGCAAGGAGCAGCATCACTTCCCCAAAACAGCCATCACAGCAAGAGCAACTGCGGGACACTCAACACGGATGCAGCCCCTGCCCATATGCCCAGGTGTAGGCTGGGGGTAAAGGTGAGGATTTTAACAGTTCTGCTGGAAAGCTGCTTCCCATTCTGACAGAAATCTAGGCATTATTTAATTCAAAACAGAAAACAAACTGCACTGTGGGCTGTGAGCACGTCTGGGCTTCGTTCAGAAGGGGAAAAAGTGAAAATAGTAATTAACCCCAGTTGTTGGAAGAACGCCCTGCAGAAACATGATTCAGAATGGGTCACAAATCATAAAATAATAATAATAAAAAAAACCACAATGCTCTGGGGACATTAAGCGATTACAGAGAGTTGTTATTTGGCTGATTTTCACACTTCATTAGCATGTGCATAATTTAACAAGTGAACGTGCTGAGGGCTGGCAACACATAAGAGCCACTTTCTTGAAACACGAACTGTAAATTGGGACACCACAGTTAGGGGGTTTGTTTTAAATCATGATGGAAAAGCAACAGACATCAATTCCAGGCCTTCAGCAGAAGAAATGGATGTTCAGGGCCCACAGGCCAAGCAGAGAGGTGCCATGGGAAGGTGGCTGCCCCTTTGGACATGGCCCAGAGAGCCCAGCTTCACATGGCTAGGAGTCATCTCAAAGCCATTTAACACCGAATTAGGTAAACCTGGATAAAAACAACACAGTGAATCTGTGACCTTCTAGTGCTCCCACTTGCCTGGCACTCACCACCGAGCAGTGGGGATGGCACTGAAGCAGAGGGCAGACAGACTTTGGGAGTTACCATCAGAGCAGGCAAACTTCCAGCACACTTTCCCCTTCCAGCAGGGAGAAACGAGGGCAGGGAGAAACGAGGGCAGGAAACAAAAGCAATTTATCAGTACCAAGATGGCCACATCACATGGAAGGGGCAATGCCAAGACAAAGCAGACCGCCCCCGGCCCCAGGTCCTCGTTCGCGCCGGGTGGCTGGGAGCCCACAGGCATCCCACCCCAGGGGCTGTGACACTGAAGGTCCCACAGCCGTCAGCCATGGACAAGGACACTCTGGACCACAGCCCAGGCCACGTGTTGTCCATCACAGGGCTCCCACAGCACCTAACAAGGCTCGGCACACCCAGCAAGCACAGGTGTCCAGCACAAGCAGACCTGTGAGCTGAAGGCAAACGTACGGTTCACATGGGGGAGAGACGAGACCTCTGCAAGAAAAAAAAATCTCTTGCTCCTTTTGCCCCACAGGACGTGGCAGCCACATCTCTAACCACTGCTCCAGATTGTAATTTCCCCATATTTTAACAGAGATTCTGTTTATGAAACTGCGAGAGGATTTAGTACTTATGAATAAAGCCATGAGGTCTGGGAGATGTTTCTTTATATGATTAACTGACCACAGGCCATTTGTTTTACAACAGAGAGGCTCAACGATCCGTGCACACTGATTTATTCAGCCCCCATCTAGTGCAGTGGCTGACATCTTCCTGGTACCCATATCTGCACAATGATGGGAGGAATGCAGACCATGAGAGCCTGTGCCCAGTGCTCTACATGACAGTCCATCAGCTGGGGCAGAACTGACAGGCAGGAACCCCAGATCATGGTAGGGGAGCCCAACTGGCACACCAGGTTTCACAGTGAAGCAGGCCAGAGTTCTGCTTTCAGGTTCTCCCTAACACTCACCTCACTGGGGCACTGCTGCATGTTTCACCCACATTTCTGATTTCAGATACAATATTTGATGCAAAGATAATGGATATTACAAAATAAACTAGGGGAATCAATAACAGCCCTGTCATAGCAGGCACCGTTGACACTGTTTGCTGGTGAAACACTGCTGCACTGAAACAGTGTGTGAGAACTGGCAAGTGGATTTCACTCTGAACAAAAGTGGAACTGACAAATGTACTGTAATTGTCCAAATTAAACAGCTGATGGCAAGTACCTGGCATCCTCCGGGTACCACATACTTCCTCTCCAGAAGCACTTGATTTTGATCAGTCTGCATTCCAGGAAAGGATGCTGGAAAGGTTACCTTCCTTCTGAATTTGGCTCTTAATAATTGAACAAGAAATGATATGGCTACAGAAGAAGTCTGAGTTTCTCCATCCAATGAAACACAGCAATGTCTGGATGGCACTTAATGTTGTTTTGTTTTGCTGTACATAAATAATGAGGAGTGAGGATGCAGTACTTTGAAGCTGAACTTCGGAGTATGAGCAAAGCTACAGTGAGAGTAATAAATTATGCAAAACTATTTGTGCTTGGAATGTGAATGCTTCAAGATGATGCAAACAGGCACTTTTCAAACCTCTTCTAAAAGCCCAAAGAAGCCTTGGGACCAAACCATATGGTTTAAGTCAGCGGCCTATAGCAAGCTTAATGCTTCTGCCAGCCAGCAAGGATTTGGGCAATTAGTTTATTAATGTGTTTATGTAAACAAAGAGAAAAAAGGTTGGGGAAAGTCTCATCCATTTCTCCCTGCCAAACTTATTGAGCATCATCAAACATAGAAAATGCAAATCTAAAAAACTTTAAAACCCAACAAAGCCCCAGCCAGCCCCAGCACCCTGTCAAGCAGAACTGGTGATCCCATCACATACACAGGGCTGAGCAGAGTGGTGTCTTAGCAGAGTCATGAGGAATAGGCAAAATGGTCCCTTCCAAACTCAAGAATCTATGGAACCTCAAGCAGAAAACTACCATATTACTTATAGTTTATTATTATATATCCCTGACTCAGGACAAGGAATATCTAATTATCCTAATTGCTTCTGCTTTGGGACTGGGCCCTTTACACTTGGATAAAGGTGCCTATAAACAGCAGCATTTCTGCCTGCTCAGGCTGCGGGTCAGGTTTTATATGCTCTGAGAAGATTAACTTTATTCTTAGTGAAGAATTTAATTACAGGAAGCGATTAGCCAAGTGCTCCCAGTCAATACAGATGCAGCAGAGCTGTGTGGGAGCGGGCACCTTCGCTCCTGCGCAGGAAGTCCAGGAACAGGGACATTATTGCAAAGCCATTTGGGTTTTAAGTGACACCAGCCAGACCTGGATCTCCACAGGCCAATTACAACGTGCTGACTTAAGCGACATTCAGCAGGGCTGGGAAGGGTGAAACCAATAAAAAGACAGCAGGAGACTGAAAGTCCATTTTAAAATGCAGGAATACATCAGTTTATAGGCTTGTTTTCTAATCGCAACACTGCAAAAATCAATGGCTTTTGAGAAGTAAGAGAAACACAGAAAACTGCTTGCATACTCTGCTAGTCAGAAAACAGTGCTTGCTGATAAATGTACTGTTTTCTCTGTCTTTTGGAGGACAGGACAAAAGGACGCCTTGAATCCTTGCCATCTCCAGTAACCCTTTCCACTGCTTGTTAATAACAGGAGCTATTCACTAAGCAAAAAACCCCTGTAATTAAATATACCTAAAAAAGCCTTCCAGCCTCCAAACAGCACTGCCAAGGACTAACAAAGGCTAAATCCAAGAAGCCAGCCAAGCTGCCTGTGAGCACGCTCACGCGGAGGGCAGCCAGGCGCGACGGTGGAAACACCGCGGAGTACGCTGAGCGCCCGACGGGGACAACTCGCTCGGGTGACACCGTGGTGTGTTCTTCTACTGCTGGCCACCACCCACACCTCTTCCCAGGCCTGCATGTGCACTGAGAAGGTACTGGCTGGACCCACTACTGATAAGACCACCAGCCCAGCAGCTGCTGCCCTGAGCCTGACACATAGGTTTTCCTATGTGGGAAAGGTTTCCTATGTTAGGGTTGGTTTCATTTGAAGGCCTGAGACTGCATATGCGAATGCAGAGGAAAAAAGCCTTTTTCTGGCAAAACCTAGTCCTCCGATTTCATCACCTCATCAATAACTTTGCACATTGTCAGAAACAGATGGCAAGGAAAGAAAGAGTTTTGGTGAGGCAGCAGCTATCAGGAGATCAAGAACAAAGTGCCTCCCAAGTCTGGAACTCAGCTGTATACCGGTACCTCAGACCAGAGCATGGCTCCTCCCTGGAGCCAGGAAAATCATTCCCAGCCAGGGAAGTGAAAGCCACATATTCCTCAGCCTGGCTGCACCATCGCTGTGGGACAATGCACTGCAAAGCAGAGCTGGGGCTGCGGTGCCCCTGTTTGGAGAGGAGTGCTGGCACTGGCCATGCTCACCGCTGTGAGGTCAAGCCACAGTCTATAAACACACTGAAGAAGTCGGGCAAGATGCTTTGCCCATCTCAAATGAGACAGGGCAAGACACCCAGCCTGACACGGACAGACACTTCCTGCACATGGGAACACGAGCATTCCTGCGGAGATGCGTCCCTCCAGAACGCGCAAGGAGCGGTAAAATCAATCTAAAAACAGCCTCACAGGTTCCTTTCTCAGGAGAAAGCAGAGCCCTCTTAATTAAAGAAAGAAAGAAAGCCTTTAAGAAGAGTACTCCAAAGCCCCTCTGGTTGCCTAGGCTGCGTGGGTCCCTGACAAAGCACCGTGCCTGTGTCCACAATCAGCCAGGGCAAGGGAACACGTGGGTTGGGATCTGCAGGCCACGGCACTCCCGGGCAACCTTCACATGGAAACTGACAGCAGCATTTGGCCCCGAGAGCCTAACTTAGAGCAAGGCTAATTGTATTAAGGACCACACAGCGTATTGCTTTATTTGTAATGAGTTTTAGGCTTCAGAAGCTGAGAATCCCATCTGCAAGAACAGACTGTTGCAGGATTCATCTATTAATAGCCACTGGTACACACTTCCAGCTGAGGGACACAATGAGGGAGGAGACAACCAGATGGAGATAATGCATTAGGGTGACACAAAGCCAAAAAAAGGATGATCCACTTCCCCACATCCTCACACATACCTCAGGCTTGCAGCAGGGAGCAAATGAAGTGTCACATGTGATTAACTCATAAACATCCTAATCAGAAAGTTCTTACATTCGATCAAATGTCCAAATATGACAAGACTTCAGTGTCTTCCCCAGAGCCCCGTGCAAAAGAGGTAACACTGCAGACTTCTGCTCCAGCTTCAAAGCAAGACCCATGCCCAGCCTGGCACTGCACTAATGGGCAGGAATCAACAAATATGTCTGTAAGATCCTGTTTATGAAGTGCCTTGAGACCTGCTAGTGAAGGTGTGCCGGATGAGAACCAAGGGCTGCTATTCTCCCTTCGATGCTACACCCAGACCGAATTCTCAAGCGCCTGACTTAGGCTGACTTCCAAACCAGACTGTCAGCAGAAACTGTTGCCACTGATGGGCACTGCAACAATGAGGAAATCTGACCATCTCTAGATCCATTGGAGATACGGATCTGGCCTCACTGTCACCAGAAACAGCCCCAGCTACAAGGTAATCTCTGCACAGCATCATCTTCACAATCTTGGGTGGATTCGACCATTTAGTGCCACAGGTACTGATCTCTGGCTTTGTTTTTGTGCCCAGTGTTTTTCTGCCTGATGATTTCCATTGCTGAAAAAAGCTGAATACCCTGTCAGAGCTGGAGTTGCTCCACCAGTAACACCTCGCTGCTGCACTTTGCAGGGTTCCGAATGAAAAAGTCACATCAAGTTGCCAAACAAAAGTATGAAACAGCCAGATCTCTGCTGCAGGAGAGCTTGTACTGAGCTCTACAGGGGCAGAGGGGCTTCCCTCAGATATCTCCAGGATGCCAGCAGCATGACAGCCCTCAGGACTGGGTTTTCTCCATCGCCACAACACACTTGCTAGCAACAGTCCAGAGGCTCCCCACAGCAACTGTGCCTCCAGCCCCCTGGGCTGCTTTCTGCTCAACACAAAGAGCACAGCAGAAGCACAGTTCACAGCTCAGAGCACTGCTGAGCAAAGCTCCTGGGACTCACAGGCAGGGGCAGGGGCAGGCAGGGTCCCCTTGCAGGACTCCAGCCTTGACCTACAGACAGAAATTGTGCTGGGTCTGGAGGCTGCACAAACCCCCAGTCCAGAGCCCTCACCTAAGGCCAGGGTGGAGAAACACCATAAGCAAAACTCAGCCAAAAGTCAACAGTTTGTCACTGCTGAGAGAGGTGCAGGTCCCTGTTTGCTCTGGTGCTTTCTAACAGAGCAATTCAGTGGACAGAAACTGCTGCAGAGATGCTTGTGAAGATTCTGATGGGACTCTTGGCTTCTGCCAAGAATTCAGGCAAACAGCCGGAGTACCCCTGGATCCCTGCATGACTCTTATCCTCCAGCTGAGAGCGTTACCCGAACAGATCATCCCAGGCAGAGGCAATCACAGGCAGACATCTGGCACACCGTTCCTGCTAGCCAGAAATTTTCAATGGGGAACCAGTTACAAAGCAACACTGCTCACACTGTTATTATAATTAAGAATCTGTCAGCCTGCTGAAACGAAGGCCAAGTTTATTTAGGGATTGTGAGGGAGGGCTCTCCAAAACAGCCTCTCTAATTCTCTCTCTTCCATTCCCCAGATCCCACAGAGATGCATGTTTCCACAGACAACTTGCCAGCTGAGGTTGGAGCAACCTCCACCACTGCTGACATCTAACCTCCAGCAGCAGACCCCATCTCCTGCTCCAAAACAGCAAGTGCAAGGGTCCCCCTAATCATTATAGAAGTTTCCAGTGGAACTAGGAACAGCAGGCACGTGTCCCATCCGCAGGCAGGTATAGGTGGGTGAGCTCCCACTGGTGCTCCTCCTGCCTCAGGGGGCAATGCCATGCAGCCCACCTTCAGGACAGTATCTCAGGGATCTACAGCGCAGGACCCCATGGAAGCAAATCTTGTTTTCTTGCAATTTCGTGCTGGCTGAACAGCCTCACACCTGCACATCTGGACACTGCAAGTCTCCAGGCATCTTTCATAGGGCTCCAGAGCCCCTGGAACACCACGCATGAGATGGGCACTCTTCCTGGCAGTAGGTTAGTGCAGGAGCTGCCCCACAAACACGTGAGAACAAACACCCGGTGATGTGCACCGTGTGCTTGTGCAAGTTTAACATAGGAGCCAGGTGTTAAACAAGCTACACCCCCCCCACCACTGGTAAGCATCTGGCACCATCAGTCTGAGCTCTGTGGTGAGACAGACTCAAGGGCTGGTGCCCCTGCACTCCCTGACCTCATCCCCTTCTCGCTCAGTAAAATTGACTCAGCCTGCAAGGGAAGTGATCTGTCACCCCTGCTCACCAGCTGCGAGGCTGGTGCAGGCATGGACAGTCAGGCACTGGCATGTGGAGTTTGGTCAGTGCCTGCACTCCTCAGGGAAGCTGCTGCTCCCCAGGGTCCAACCACCTTGCCTTTACTCACAGATCTAATGAAGGCAATGCAAGGAAATGCCAGATAACTCGAGGCTGCACTGTTCATTTCAGGGCTACCTGGTGACACAGCAGCACATGGGCAGGGGCCCAAGCGCTGCCCCCAGCTGTGCCAAGGCAGCCAGGGGCAGCACTGCCACTGTAAGACAGCTGCAGCCAACCAGGGGACACCCAGAACACCCAGCACTGGGCACAGAACAGCGGTCCGGGGCTGGCTGGCCGTCCCTGTGCACTGCTGTGGCACAGCACTGCTCCATCCCCAACAGCAGTCAGGGTGCCAGGGCAGGGGCAGGGCAGGGCAGGACCCCAAGGGCACTGACTGTGGAGCCACCCCAGCTCAGGTCACACGTCAAATCACAACTGAGACACGTCTCTCTTGCTGTGAGCTTGCTATCAGCTGATGAGGACCCAGATATCAAGAATGAAAACATCAAGATGAAACTTTAAAAACCCACTGGTCTTCCAAAGTCTACAAAACTTTAAAAGTGACCACATTTAGGGAGCCCTGCTTGTGTGGCTGCATTGGGCTGGGTTCACTGAAGCCACAGCTGAAACAGAAGCTGTTTCAGGGTCCAGGGCTTCCCCCACTGTTGTACATTTCAGCAAGCTCATTATCAGCATTCGGAGAGGTTCGGCTTTGATACCCCTTGCACTAAAATGAGTTGCAGATCAAACCAGGCAGTCAACAGAATTTTTAAATTAAACTACAAAATTATTTAAAATCCCCTCTGAGGATGTTATCACAGGGTTAACACCCACTCTTGGCTTCAGATAATACAGCAGCAATAAATGGTAATGTGCTCTATGAAACATGATTTATTTTTGCTGAGCAGGCTTGGCATTATAAATCTCAGCACTCTTAACATTTAAAGTTGTTATTCCAATGACAAAATAGACATGAGGGAGATAACAGTCTTTATCTCCATTAATGTTTTATTGTTGTTCAGAGAATATGGATAGGGACTGATCCAAGCGTAGGAAAATCACAGCAATTTGTTTACATACTGGGGAAGCTGAGATAATGGTTGTGTTTTATGACCGCGCCAGGGAATCAGCTGAAACGCAGGACAGAGCAGATCAAAATGAGGGATTAATCGGCTGCTTTGGTTTCTGGCCTCTATTCCAGTTACATTTCCCCTCCCAGGACCTGCCTTAGCATGACCTTAGAAGAGATGGTCCAGGCGCGTGGCCGAGCAGCTGACTCGTGGCACCCGAGGAAGTGAGGAAACAGGCTTTAAAGGAAACACAAAGGCTGCACAACGGGTCTGTGCAATGCAGACAAACAGCACTGCCACGGAGGCAGGATCCTTCTGGATATTCAGCTGCCTGGAAGCGACTCTGCTCTCCCTGAGCCCAACTGTCGGGGCCCCTGCAGCTTCCTGTGGTGCCACAACACAGAGCTCCTGACCTCTCTGGCATTTTACCTCCTTCCCAAGGTACACACCACACCTCAGAGTACCACAACGCCCTCTCTAAGCTGAACCTGAAGCAGTGAGCTGGAGCTGCAGTGAGGGCTGTGCTGCTAGAGGCTTAAGCAGATAAAGGCTGAAAACCAAAACAACAGAAACCCCAGACAAACCACACAGCCCCCCTGGGCCAGAGAGGGTGACCCTTTCCCCTCAACAAATCAGGTGCATAATGCATCAGGGAAAAACAACACCCAGTGCTGCCCTCAATGAAGATATTGACTCCAGCAGCTCAATCACACCTTTTCTGGGAGGATGGCAGGGAGGTGAGCTGGGGACAGCATTCCTGACAGCACACAAACAACACGCCAGTGTCCACACACCTGGCCTCCAGTGCCCAAGCACTGGGGCAGGTGGCCACGGTGGCATCTCACCCTTTCCCAGAGCGCTGGGGTCAGGCCCAGGCTGTTGGGTTCGCTGTGCCTCAACTGCCCCTCGACAGGGCAGGGCAATCGCCAGCTCCCCAACTCAGGGGGATTTTGGGAGAGCTGCAAAGAGCTCAGGTGCCACTGCCCAGGGCTGCCAGATGCGCGGCAGCCACAGCAGCTCTGCACAGGGATGCTGAGGTGAGAAGTCTGCGGGTCTTTCGGTCAGCTGCCGGCAGGGCGGCTGTGCAGCAGCTGCACCAGCGCTGCCTGCCCGGACCTCTGGCAGGTGCCTGCAGTGCTCGGGCGCTCCACAGTGTGGGAGCCCGGGCTGCTCACACGGCACTGCCTGGACGCTCCCCGCGGTGCCGAGCCCCGTGCCAGCCCTGCCTGCAGCCGGGGCTCTGTGCCGGCTCAGCACATCGGAGCGGGCGCCGCCAGCTCCGGCCGCAGCCGCGCAGCCGCCATCGGGAGGAGCAGGGAGGAAGCCGCCGCTATTTTTAAGCTGCCTGATCAGCATCCTGCCGGGTCAACACGCCGCGGCTCCACTACGTGTGCCGGCTCAGCGGGCCTCACCTCGGCACCAGCCGACACCCATCTGTCACAGCGGGTACGGCGGGGGGAGGCACCAACTCACACAGCAGCATTTCCGAGTGATCCAGCAGCTGGCACGAATATTCTCAAAGGATTTTTTCCACAAGCATTTATTCCCCCAGCCAATCACTAACAAGCAAGTCTGCACTCAATAATCTTGGAGTTCTTTTTCAATCTTAATGATTATATGAATCTGTACCTGTTGATTCCAAACCTGCTGGCAGGGGAACACCTCTGCTCCAGCTTGCAGGGTTAGGGAAGCTGATGATCACCTAGTCTGCCATTGCATTAAGCCCTTCCACCTACTGACCCTCCAGGCACCAGATCTCATCAGCTCTTTTGCGAGGAGGCGTCAGGGGCTTGGCAGAGCCCTGAAGACTCCTGTCCCCACAAGCAGCCACGGGGGCAATCTGCTGGGTCAGATGAGGAGCACATCCAGCCCAGCATCCTGTCTCCAACAGACAACAGGCAATACACAAATAGAGCAACCATGCAACGTTCCCACTAATATTCTCCTATCCTCTGCAATGTTCAGTTCGGGGGGGCTCATGAACCACAGGTGGTCTCTCTTCATTTAGTAAATCTTGACCACTTCACTAAGGCCCTCAATTCCATTTCGAAACCTGATGATGGGGCTGTCCTGGCTGGCACCCCAAGGATCACCCTGCAAGCACCCACAGCATAGCTCAGAGTCCTGGGCTCGAGGGCCTGACCAGTGCTGGGTTCTGACCTGCTGCAGCTGCTCTCCAGAACACGGAGACCCCACAGCAACAGGGACTGGGGTAACTCCAGGTTGTAAGGCCAGACCCCTCCACGTGCTGTTGGTGCTCGCTGGGAGTGACCCAGCTTTCTCCAGCACTGGAGAGGGAGCAGCTTGGTTCTTGCACAGAGTTGAGGAGACAGATGCAAGCCATCCCCAGTGACCAGGCACCCTCCTCACAGTCCATCTGCAGTGGGTCAGGCACATTACCTGGTCCCAGTCCTCTCAGTAATCTCTAGATTACAGAGTCCCTAGGCACATCTATTCTCTCATTAATCTGTAGATTAAAGTATCCCCAAATCGGCTTTGACGCAGAGCACTGCAAACAGTTGAGTTATGCTGTGCTTCTGCACTGATCCCGTATTAGGCAGAAGGAGACATGTCCGTGGGTCCTTCCCACCTGGGGGAGCACAGACTCAGGAACAGGAAGGAACGTCTAAGCACAGTACAGGTGTAAGAATAAAAAGCAGAAAGGATGGGACTGTGTTTTATAAACAAAGTATTCATGTGATAAAACAACTTCACAGAGGTTCCTGGATTAATTAAATCTCAATCCAGATGATCTCCAAACAACAACTTGCATCGTTTGCGACAACAGAAATACCCAACAGCTCTCGCCCTAACCCAGCACTGGGAAATACTTCACTTGGTGCTTTCCTGGAGACTACATGCAGATTCTTTTAAAAAGCAACCACTGTACCACAGAGAGCTTGAGGCAAACTTCCCTGGCATCAGGGCAGAGAGGCACTGGTGTCAGGGTCCCTTCCTGCAGCACGATGGCAGGGCAGGGACAGAGCCAGGATGGGAATGACTGAGATGCTGACAGACGGTTGCAGAGGGAGTAACAAGATTAAACCAGGAAAAGGAAATAAAGGCTTAGTGATAGATTTCTCAACAGCAAAACCTATTCAGTTTGGGAAAACACTCCCTCAGGACATTAAAGACTTGCAGGGGCATTAGCCAGACCCAGGGAAAGCGTGCAGGGAGCAGCCATGCAGTGGCCCAGGAGTGGCTGCAAGGTGTCATGACTGTCCTGCCCCGCAGGGTCAGCCCCGTGCCCGCAGGGTAGAAGGTCCCTTGGCAGAGCCACTGGGAAACAGGGACGTCCCTCAGGGGGTGCCAGGATGGCCCCCCATAGTGGCCCCACACCATGGCCATGGGACATGAATACTCTCAAAGACCCTTCTCCAACAGCACAATCACCTGGCCATGGCCACCTCCCCATGGAGCCCAGGCGAGACCACTACTCCTCCTCCAGTGCTAAGCTGGAAATCGTGGGTGCCAGGACCATGCCTGTGCTGCCCACAGCCATTGCTGGGCCTGGGACGCGTGCACTGTGTTAATGGTCAAAGCACACACTGCAGAATGCACACCCCACCCAGACACTCCTGCCGGTGCCTCCCCAGAGCAGGTCCCTGGGGGGGCAGGGCGCCCATCAGGCCCTGGAAGAGTTCCTGTCTGCTGCGTCACGCCGGCGGGAGGGGCCATGCCTCAGTGTCTCTACATCTTCATGCAGAGGGGTGACCCCGCTGGGGCTGTTGTGGGCCAAGGCCTGTGGGCTCTCCACACCAAGCCCAGGACGTCCAGCAGTATCAGGAGGGAGCAGGGACAGGGCTGGAGAGGTGAATTCCATCCCAACAGCCAGGTGCCTGTGAGAAGATGGGCTGTGCTCCTGGCTGAGCTCACAGATGGGGGACAGGACAGGCAGTGCCAGCCTGGCCCTGGCCCACCCAGCCCTGCCACCAGAACCCCCTTCCCCAGGAGGGACCCCTGGCCCCCAGGCCAGCCTGGTGCTCAGCATCCCACCCTCATCAGAGGATACCTGCAACAGGGCAGACGTGCACATGGAGGACCAATAAGAGGCATTGTCCCACTGGGATGAAGCATGACTGAGCTCCTGTCCCACCTGAACCTGCTGAGCACACAGGCTGGGTAGGACTCAGGGCAGGGCTCATGGAAAGGGTCATTCATGTCATTCCTCTCTTGTTTGGAGGTATTTACCCAACTGTCAGCCACTGCAAGAACTCTGAGACGTGCCAGGTGAACAGCACTGCTGCACAAAACAGGTGACACCCACAGCCTGAAGCTCAAAGGACACAGGTGTTCTGGGTCCAATGGCTGAAATGAGCCAACTTGGGGCAGGGGGCATGAAAGACCCTTAAGGCCACATCTCCAGCAAGCATATCTAGAAGTGGAAGCTGCTCCAATGGTTGTTTGTATTCAGATGTCTCAATTTGTCCTACTTTTGGTTAGGCATTCAGCAGAATTGCCAATGAAGATAGATTTAAGCAAAACAAGAACAAATGAAGCATTTTTTTCTGGACATTTTTCATGTGAGATCTGCCATTCTGCAGCAGTGCTCTGAGATCTGAGCTGGCATTGCCCTGGAACCCGCTCACCCTGCTCCCTGTGCCCGGCAGCCCTTGTGACACGGCTGGGGATGCGGGCTGCACCTCAGCACCTCCCTGGCAACCCGAGTCGAATGAGCACAAGGGCCCCGTTTCTTCTCAGCAATACTCCGAGCTGCACAAGAACAAGGCATTCAAATGTGCACTTGTGAAATACCATCCTCACCCCACATTTGCATGAAAATACCAGACCTATTTAAGTGACAACGACACTTCACTAAAGCAAATTACATAACCGGCTATTTCCCTCAGCTGACACACCAGAGACACCTTCATTTCGAAAGCAAGTCTGTGCACTTGCTGCACAGCATTTGGAAGGATTTTCTTCTTTTTAAACCAGGTACCACAGCGTTTCAGGCATATGCTGCTTTCACATATAGAAAAAATAAAACTCAGTTATCTAAATGTTTTACCTTAGCAGAATCTACCATTTCAAAGTGCAGTCAGCCTCCCTCTAGCAGAACCAGTGCATAGAGTGGGGAGTTCTATACAGCACAGTGAAGAAAGACTCCCAGCTGATACACAGACACGAAATCCCCTCCTGTCCTTCCCCCTGCCCCGCCACCGCAGCAGGGATCACACCGGCTGATTGGGTCATCTACTGCACAAATGTCTGTTTCATTTCCACCGAGAGCATTGCTATGGTTCCCCAGTACAACGCACAAATTTCTTCTGAAAATGCCAGCATACAGCCACAGGCTACAGACAGACTGGATCTTACCCCTGAAAATCCCCAGCCTTCCCAGTGTCACCAGCAGAAATCACTGCGGGCTCATCTCAACCCTCCACCTTTCCCCGGGAAACCTGAGTTCTCAGCAGGTCACAACAAGGTAGCTATAGCCTCATTTTACATTTGCTGGCTGTTGCAGCTGCCTTTTAGAATGCAGCAACAGCAAATTCATCTTTCAGAGGGCACAGCACATGGTGATGTGAGCCAGACAACTGGGAGGTATGGGAGCTCAGTCCCATCCTGGCCACAGCACCCTCCTGGAAGCACTGGCTCGCACCACCCCTCTCAGCAGAAATGTCCCATCAGCGTGGTGTGGCCTCCACAAGTCCATCACTCAGCCCCACGGCAGGTCTGCCCACTCACCAGCCTCGCAGTGCCCCCAGCACCTGGCCCCACAGCACATCCTGCTGGACCCCAGGCCCACAGTGTGAAACACCCAAGGAGAGCAGCAGAGCCAGGGATGCCCCAGGACAAGCCCTCCCCAGCCTCTGGGGGTGTCACGCTGAGCACTCGCATTCCAGCTACACACAGGCAACAACAACAACCATTTCTTTGGCTCACCAGGTACCCAAAGCTTTCCATTACTATACGAAGCCAACGATTTCCCACTAGATAAACCCTCCTTTAGCCATGTGAGAAAATTCCCAAAGTCTGGCTTCCTCTAAGTCTCATGAGGATGTCACAGTAAGGGAAAGCCTCTTTGGCTACTAATTAAGCTATGAATAAGCCTGCTCAGACTCTGGTATGGAGTCTGGTTTCTGAAGCCTCATTGAAGCTGTCAGTGCTAGCAGAAAGGGTGGGGGGTTCAGTTTTGCTTTACATCAGCGGCACTTTCGTCCTGAAGCAAGAGAGCAAAGGGAGGTTGTGACAGAGCTGATGTGAAGTTGACAGCTCTTCAGCTACCAGGGAGGATAGCAGAGGCAACAGCAGCTCCATCCCCATCCCTCCTTCACCCCTCACTGGAGGAGCTGCCTTTGTGGTGGCTGCAGCATCATGTGCAGGCTGAGCTCATGTTCTGATGCCTGAACCGAACATGGCCACACCATCTTCTCTGCTCTTGAGCCATTATGGGAAACCACTTTCAAATGCACCATGAGCCTCACCAGGGCTGTGGCATTATCCATGTCCAACAGCCTTGGCATCTCCTTTGCATCTGCAACGCACCAGTCAGGATTCGTACACGTTCCTGAAGCGACTTGTAGTGAAAATAACCCCGAGACAACTGTTCCATTGACGAGACCTACACCGGCGTTTGCCGTATTCCCGCACCCCACAGCGCGGCTTCAGCCACCTGCAGCACCGCGAACGCCCTCAGGGGCTGGGGAAGCCGACCTCGAACCGCGGCCACCGCCCGCATCCCTCCGGCTCCGGCGAGCTCCGCATCCCTCCGGCCCCGCGGGCTCCGCTCCAGTGGGGAAGGGCTTGCGGAGGGGTCGGGACTCCCCTTTCTCCCGGAGCCGGAGGAGCGAAGGCGCAGGGGCTCCTGGAGGGGCCCGGCGGGGCTGGGGGCTCCGCAACAGGGCGGAAACGCGAGGCTCCGGCCGCTCCGGGGCGGGAGCTGGGGGCGGCTGCGTCCCGAGCGCTGCTGCGGGCGGCTCTCGGTGCCCCGGCTCAGCCGCGCCCGCTC
>VZSE01008514.1:260664-278328 GCA_013398275.1 Promerops cafer | reverse complement strand
GCAGGGGCGGCGGTGCCCGGTGGCTCCTCCCATACGGCACCGACCGGCACCGCGCGGGCGGGCGGAGCGCGGCGCAGCCCCAGCCCCAGCCCCGAAGACGGTCCTGCTCGGAGACGCACCTGCCCCGGGAACGCTCCTGCCCGGGGATGCTCCCAGCACGGGGGAGGCTCCTGCCCGGGGACGCGCCCTCCTGCCGGGGGATGTTGCTGCCCGGGGACGCGCCCTCCTGCCCGTGACGCACCTGCCCCGGGCACACTCCTGCCCGGGGATTGCTCCTTCCTGCCCGGGCCGTCACTGCCCCTGCTGGACACCCCTGTCCCTGGGGAAGCTCCTGAAGCCTTCAGGCAGAAGGACTGCAGCTCCCTGACCTGCCTGCCCCAAACACAAGATCGCAGCCGAGGGCTGACAGCAGACCCTTTTTTTGGCAGAGCCGGAGCGTATGAACGCTGGGTGTCCCGGGACAAGGGATGCAGTAAGGGCCGTGCAGGTGGCCATCCCAGCAGTGCTAAGGAGGTGTGTGCCCACGGGCAGTTGGTCCAGGCTCACTCCGTCTTGACTTTGGAATGGGGGTAGGAATGCTCAGTGACTTATGACCACAAAGGTCGATGTGAACGGGGGGATTGGTGGAATCCAGAGAAGGAAATGAACACAAGGGCTATGGGGGAAGGGAGGGCTTTCCTGTTCAGGGCACATCTCTGAAAGGACAGGCTGTATTCTGAGCTCATCATCTGGTGCACACCAAAGGCAAACAATTGCCCACTGGAAGGGTTTTGTGTCTTGGTAGAGTCCAGGAAGAAGCCTTGGCCCTGGCTGAGCCACTGGCAGACACAGGGAGGAAACTCACAGGAGGCAAGTTCCCTCAACTCCAGCACCTGAAGCTGGAAGTAAAACCCAACCACAGCATCAGGGCACAAGAAATCCTCAGCCAGGCAGCAATGTGAGGGGACAGCCCCTGGGCAGCAGTGAGAGGACAGCCACTACTCCCCACTCTCACATCTGACCCACAGTATCCCCTCTGCCCCCCACTGCCCACTACTCAGACAGCTGCTGAGGGGAAACAGGTGCACGGACACAGCCTGGGGTCTGACCCGGGCCCTGACCCGGGCCTGCACCCCACAGCACCCCCCTGCTCCATACTGCTGTCAAGACCCACCTTAGCACTGTCTTGGCTCACTCTGCACAAGAATACCATCCGTGCTGGGCACTGGCCAGGTGCAGTGGGGAGCTGGCACACACGGGCACAGGCCCACGGCACCTTCACCCACCCAGCGCCCCTCGAGACCCCCGCGCCACGGAGAAACTGCAGAGCTCGGCGTGCCACGGCACAGGAGCTGCTGGACAGTCCAGGGCCACATCAGCAGGGAAAGTAATTGATTCTAGAACAGGAGGATGGGAATGGACCAAGATGGTGGATAACACTGTAAATACAGTGGTGCACTGCAGCTTGATTTCCTCTCCCAACTGTAGTATCATAATTAAAATCTCATTGGGGGGCTGCTTATTCTAGGGGAAGCACAGGAGAGAGCACCTCTGAGCAAGAGGGCTCAAGCACTCCAGTACGTCCAGTATGTGCATCTTTTGGATGGCATGTTCCACACCTGTGCTGCACAACCACACCAGCACACCCAGCACACCTGTGCTGCACAACCACACCAGCACACCACACCACACACCTTTTGGAGGAGTGTGTGGACACCCTCAGACAGACACAAAAGAGGGAAACCTTGTTCTACCCATTGTGACCTTACAAAGAAAGGTGAATTCCCAGGCCCACAGCTGCCTGCCTCCCCAGGATGTTCTCTGACATGCTGTCACATAGAAGCTGATACAAGACATTGTAAAACTGCACCTTAGAGACCTCTGGTACTTACTCATATGCATAAATAACTTCAGGATTTGTCAGTCAACCACATCATGTCACAGGCCACTCATTAATACAGGGATTACTAATGTGACAAGCCAGAAGCATTCACCAGACTGGCATAAGCCTGAAGTCTCCATGCCCAAGCCGTCACTGAATTATCCTGGAATGTGATTTACTTGCCATAATCACCAGGCACATGTTTAAGTCAAGAAAACACATTGTGTTTGAGGCTGAGGTTGCTCTTGGCTGCAGTGGGTGAGAGCCACAGCTTAGTCTGAATTCCCTCCCTGTGAAAAGGCACAGGACCTGCTCATGGCTTTGTGGCACAGTGCAGAAATGCTGACCAAAGCATATCTGCAGGCCAAAGAGAGCCTCAGCACTAACATCATGCTCTAGAAATAATTTTGGTGTTGCTGGCAGCTCCTCGTGCATGCGACAGCCCAGGGGACCAGACCCCAACACACCTTGGGGGCTTGGAACTGCTGCTGGCTCTGGGCAAGTCAGCTGACACCTCTGTGTGGTGTCCTGCCTCCCGAGGGAAGGACATGGACCTCCCGCAGGAAAAGAGAGATGGAAAAGAAAGATTAAAACCGCACCACAACACTGTCCCCAGGAACTGGGCTCCCTCTGTCTACAAGCTACACTCATCTGCAGGTGTCCTGTAACAGGCAAGAGCAGCTTCAGACAAGAAAAATAAAGACAGATTTTGAAGAGGCAGTTGTTACCAAACCACCTCCTCCCACCAGACCCCAGATGCCAAACCCCAGGCCAAAGGCAATGCCCAGCTGAGTAACGAGCCCCTGCAATGCCCGTGAATATCATAAACACAACCAGGGACCTCCTTCCCCTCCTTTTCAGTAGACACCATCTTCAGTGTATTTTCATTTTAACAAGTGCCAAGTCCCTTCTCCTTTATTAAGTAACAAAAACCATTCCCCCATTGTGCATGAATTATACTTACATATTCATAAGTTCTACAAAGTTTTTCAATACACTGTATCATTTAAACAGATCCAGAAGCCACCTGTTTGTTATGCAACATGCATAGGAGCTGCATCATGAAATCCATTTATTCTCAGCTTTTTAAAGTCCAGGAACAAGCCTTTACAATAACTAAAAGCATTAGCTGTTCTAAGCAGGAATCCATTTGCAGATTAAATTCACCAAAGGTCAGCTTGTAGCTGTCACAGTTTCCCAAACCCCCAGGTGTTTGCCATGTTCTGTACTTTGACATCTTCTGAAGAGCCAGGACACTTTCTACTCCAATGAGTTTTGCTTCAGTTAGAGAGGCTGAAGAGTTCCATGCTTAGATTTCTGTGGGATCTAAACAGTGTGCAAAGAATAATTGAATCAAACTTCCAATTTTATGCTCAATACAGAACTTCCTTCACAGCATTTATTTTACCCTCCCATCCATGAGCACTAAATCTATTTTCCTAATTCCTGCTTTGGGTTAGAACAATATCCTTATCTTTTCACTATTAAATATAGGTAACAAAATTTCTTTTAAACTTGTAAGAATTATTTCTGTTGGTTAACTGATGGTTAGCTCAGTGCTCTCGGTGGGGCACCAGCTCGCTGGGCGGTGCCAAAGGTCAGCCTGTGTGGAGAAGCACTGGTGACAGCCCATGGCCGTGGCACAGGGCCTGTGCTCTGCCTGCCACAGGTCCGTGAGCAGCACGGCCACCTGAAGCTGCGGGTGGACACTGCTGCCCCCTCTCTGTCCCTTGCCCTGGGTGGAACATCCCCCTGTTCCAGGGTGGGACAGGGAACTGCTCCCTGGAAGCGGGACATATTCTCACTCTGCAGCATCTCAGCCTTGTAGACTGATCAAACTGTGGACCAACACAGGTGGTGGCCACTTCCACCTGCACTGACCAGGTCTGAGATGCTTTAACTGAAAGCCCATCTCTGCTAAGGAAGGGAAACCAGGGCTTTCATGACACTGGTCAGCATCTCATATCAGAGCCAGCACCTGGTCTTTGGTCTGGGTGAAGGTCATGGCACATAATTAGTATTCTGAGGAGGAGAGCACTTAAAGCCCTTGTATGATTTCTCCTGACATGTCCAGTGCTCCAAGTCCTTCAGCTCACAGATTCCAGCAGAGACAGCACTTTAGCTTCACAAATCTGAAGAGCTGCAAAATGCAGCAAAATTGGGGTAATTGTACTCCTAGTCTCCACATATAATTGGTGTCAGCCACCTGGGCTGGTGGCTGGCTAGCCCATATTTAAGGGACAACTCCAAAGGGAAAAGGCTGTCTCAGGGCAGAGCCCTGCATGCTGCACACCCTGCAGGAACCCAGAGCTTCTCACCATCCCCAGTGCTGAACACATCCAACGTCACAGGCACGGCTCCCTGGGATGGCCAGAGACACAGACACCGGGTCGGGGATCCTGATCCCCACAGGACCACAGACAACTGAGTCCTTCACAGCCAGTTTATAAATATTATGCCAGCTGAGCACCCAGAGAGACTGATGCTCCTGTCTTCCAGCCTCGGAAGCCTGGGCAAGGCTCAGGAAGGGCACCAGCTTGCACCAGCCAGCAAAGACCATTCCCATCCAGCCATGAAGGGACATGCATGGAAGGTGAACCCTCTCTGGATGAACACCCTCGTGGTCAATGCCTCCTGCAGGACTATCCCCTGTACTTGCAGACAGTGTGTTGGGCTCCTGCGTGGTCCCCAGGGAATGCCTGCAGCCCCCACCACCTATTAATATCCTCACTGAGCCCCTGTGCACCCTCTGCTGTGCTCTGGAGGCCTACCTTTGTGCTCTTGTAGTGCAGCAAGAGCTGACTGTGATTTCACTGCACTAAGTCAATTTGTTTTTCATGTTTTCTCCTGTAAAGTCACGTAAGCAAGCTGGGGAAGCCATTACCCACATCTGTGATGAAGTCCCAGTCATATGAGCCTTAATTAGCATGACTTGAGGAAGGCCAATAATTTACCAGATTAAACCAAGATCAAGAAAACTGGGAAGCCAGGCTGCATGCAGAGGACAAGCTGCAGCCCTCTTCTTCCCATATGGTGGAGAACAAGAGTCGGGACCTTGGGGCAGAAAAGGGAAGAATCAGTACATTGAATGTAAAGTAGGTGAAGAGTTCTGCCTCCCAAAGGCCAAATGATAAATTGATCTACTTGGCCTCGACCCCTGCCGTGCTGTTACAGGTGCTGGTACCAGCTGTACGTGATTAACAGCGCCAGTAAGGAGCACTGCCACACACCCAGCCTGGCTCCAGGAACAGCTGCACCCCAAGGGCTTTCCCTCCTGCCTTCAGTTAGACCAACCAGCTTCTGCTGCATTTTAGCACCTTTCTTCAGATGCAGTCTTTCCCTACTAAGCATTTTATGCCAGGCCTTAGAAAAGCCCAGACATCTTCCTGTTCCTCAGACTTCTCCTATAATGCAACAGCCCCATAGCAACAATATAATGCACCTGTGCAACAGCAACATAAACATGGTGCTTCCAGCAAAAACTTGCTATGAATTATTTCTTATTCTGTTCTACAGATGATCCAGCCATAAAATACTTATCACCTCTCTATTATTACTAAGTTATACTATTGCTAAATACACTGCAGAGCACATACAATACGCCAAGAATGGAATGAGGCACAGAATATTTCATGAGGGTCTGAGACATCAATGTCTTTTAAAGGATGCAGTGTGAACAGTTTGTCACATGTTCTTCACATCAGAGATATAATTAGCTTAAATGCTTACACAGTAAATAGGATTTTCCACTTCTGAAGATTAAGGCCACATGCTTCAGCATTGGAGCGTCCGAACCAGTGTAGCACAGTTTACACTAAGGAATAAGTTTTTTTCTTGAAAACAGCTACTCTGAGCCATGCTGCAGTTGAGGCCTGTCCATGCTGGTGTTTTGTCTGCTCCTCTGGGTTTGGGTTTTACCTGGAGCAACAAACTCCACCACAGGTGACAGTGGAGGGCCAAAACTGCCAGGCACTGACTGGGTATCTGGAGTGAAACACACTGCAGGGCAGGAGTGAGGTCTCCTGGGAGCCCGGGACACAGAGCACGGGCCAGGTACAGGCACCACACCCACAGCGCTCGCTGCTGCTGCAGCAAAATGTGATATGGGGGTTCAAGAGGGTACAAGAGGTCACTGGAACGTTGCTCATGAGAGAACCATGAGAGGAAGTCTCAGGCTGAATGACTAAATTGAGTAAGCACAGAATGCAGAAATAAAAGCAGTATTTTGCTTCTTGGATGTTCCTGTTGATTTATTTTCAGTTGGGGAAGAAAATCACTGTGTTAATTCGACTATTTCAAGTGGAAATACAGCTCTGAAAATGTTTTTATTAAGTTAGGTCACGCTGTGGGAGGGAGTATGTGAACTGAGATGTGCATTTGAGTGGGCCAGCCCCGCTCCGCCAGCCGCTCAGGGCCCGCAGCCAGCCCCAGGGGCTCGGGGCTGGCAGGGCAGGTGGCACCTGCCTTCCCCGCTGCGGCTCCAAGCATGGCAGTCACCAGGACAAAGGCAAAAACCAGTTCCGCGGAGCAAAGATGGCAATCACACGCCACAGTAATTTAACAAAACCAAAAAACCCCTGTAACCTTGAAAACTATTAAACAAGCAACAGTTTGCAAACTCTTAGTCCATCAGCTAATGATCAGAAGAACCAACAAAAGAGAAACAGGGACCAGTCTGAGTACTGAAAAAGCAAACTTTGTCATGTAATGTATTTACATTGGACACTCAGATGCTTCCCCACATATCCTGGGACATTATTTGCAAGAATGACTATTTAGCATTTATTCTGTTAAATTAGCAATTAATATGCAAAATTTCATATGGCCTCAAAGGTGGATTTTATTTGAAAGAATGTTCACCAGTGAAACACTAACACATCCAGGTCACTGTGAATTGCATTTCCTAAACTGCAATTACTTCACAGCCTTCAGTTAATTGAATATGTCCCACATCAAAAAGTAATGAAATCATGCTATAAATTAAAACAGGGCTGCCCATGTCTTGCAACACAAACACAGTAAGTTTCAGAGCATTGGGAACCTGAGGCTGGGATTACTATCTTATAAAAATCATTCTGCTTGTCCTCAGATGTCACCCAGCAGCAGCAGAGTGAAGCACACACAGACATAGCCTGGCCAGCCTTACAAAATGGAAAGCACAAAGGCTAACCAGTCAGAGTTAACTCCCCAAAGGAAAGGAAACTGTTTGTCTGGCAGAGCAGCACTCCTGACCTGCACAGGGATTAGCTGAAGTTCCACAACTGTCAGAAGGACAGATGGCGACCAAAATCAGCCTGGTGGAAAGTGCAAAATGGGGTACAGCAAAATACAGCTGCTGCTGCAATGCTGAGAGCTGGGGAACCAGGCGGGGAAGCATGTCAGGAGTGATCAACTCACCCACTGTTTCCACATTAACAGGAATTTATCCGTTTTTAGTGGTACATCACAAAGCAACAGCCAACGTGAGCGAAGGGCCTGCCCCGATAACCCGGGGTGCCCTGGCAGAGGGTCCCCCTCTGCTGGCAACGCCCCATGACAAACCACATCTGGAACCCAGCAAAGCACCGGAGAGACAGCTGGGCCCACGCATGCTTGGCTTAACCCAGAACGTATTCTAGGCATCAAACTATTCTGGTATTTTCTGGGGAAAATAACAAGGAGTCATCACAACATGCTCTGATTCACTGTGGTATCTGTGGCCACAGGTCCCACGAGCATGGCAGTCCTGCCATGAGTGACAGCAGCCACGGCACTGAGGGTGCACAGAGCCTCCAGGACCCAGGCAAGCCTGGGGAGCAGGGGGTGGCTGCAGCCCGGGCTGGAGGCTGGAGGCTGGAGGGGAGGCTGCACTGCTCTCCCCTCACGGCCACACTTGCCATTATGGCACGATACAATACATTATAGCAGATCGTCCCACAAGACAAAGACCCCAAGAAAGGAACACGTCAGCTTAAACTGAGTTTGTGTTCGAAGCTCATCCATTGACAGAGGGTCGGAGAGTGTTACACTGATCCTGTTCAACATTTCTTATGGGCACCTGGTCCTAAATCCAGTCATTTGCACTACTCCTCCGTGACTCAGAGCCACAAATGGGGAATGGCCAACGACAGCAACCTCAGCAGCTCCAGCCTTTTGGCTCCAGCTCTGCCCTGCCCAGCCCTGCCCTCCACCTCACCCCAGGTTAGCCATTCATTCCCTGGGATCACCTGAAATTCAGCATTCCAGTGTGACCCATCATTCCTGGGGCTCCAGCAAAAAACGGCAGCTTGGGAAAGGTGGCACTGGGGCTGGCCAGGGTCCCCATCCCTGGCAGGGCCCTGGAACCTGCTGGTCTCCTCCCAGCTAGCAGAAGGGGCGGCTTCACCACAAAACAAAAACATCCCTCCTTTTTGAAGTCCCAGTGCGAGGTCCGGGTGCTGGCACTGCCAGCCTCCCACCGCTTCCAGGAGAAGTGACCTCCTTTCTCCAGGCTCCTCTTCAGCCACGGAGCCGGGAGAGCTCCCAGGAACAGCCATGGCTGCTCTGAGAGACACTTCTCTTCTGTGTGGTGTGCAGCCTTCCTACTTGTTTACACTGATTCCCACCTTTGGAGATGTCCAGCAGGAAAGATGCGATGATAGTATCACAGGAGATAGGAATGGGCTGGAAGAACGCTGCACTGGCAGGATAAATAGAGAGGATGGCCTAGGACATTGGCCAGGTCTAGGCTTTCCTTACACTAAGGGGAGACCAGCCTTTAACAAAACATAAACCCAAAGAATCTTCATGAAGTACACCTTCGGGGAGGGGAAAAAGAAAAACAAGAGACACCACGGGGAGCCTTAAAAGTTTGCCTGACTTCTCAGAATGCCAACGCTGTAAAACTAATATTTGTATGTCCTTAATATTTACATATCGTCTACCTCATGTCATTTGGAAAAATAAACCTGGAAAACTGTTACTTAATAACAGATATCACGTCTTATTAACGTTCATATAGTAATTATGAAAATGACATATCCATCTGTTAAGCAGTCAGCAAACAAGACAAACGACTGTGTTATGTTAAACAGATTAGAAAATGCCTGGGGGAAGGAGATCTAATAGCCCTGACCCTGCCATGAATCAAGCAGCAGCACATGGGCTCCAGCACACAGGAATACACACACGTGCCTTTCCCAAGGCTTCTTCCTGAATTACAAATAACAACATCAGCAACGAGGTCAGTATGACATTAGGCATAGAAGTCTACATTGAAATGTGATGATGTGATCCTTAAGATTTTACTGTCCTTTAAAAAAAATTTACTTAGTAAAACAGACAACTACTCCCCCAAAGATGAGAGTGGAACAATATGCGAAGTAACATTAAATCCAATTGCCCTCGTAAGCATGGGAATACAGCTACTTTAATCCAATTGAATAAACAAAACTGATCCAATTCTTTGTGAGTGATTTCTGAACATCTAAAGGGACAAATGTTCGTGCATGGAGAGTAATTGATTCATTAGCATGAACACTGTCAGTCCATCCGTGTGTTCTATGGACACTCAGCACAGTCCATGCAATGCTGCACACCCATCCTTCACACGTCTGCATGCAGCTACTGGGTGGCAGCTTGTAGCAGTCTTACCTTGACTGCTGACATAGAACAAGTACTTGTGCCCATTACAAAGAGGCAGCTGAACACTGTATGAGGTCACACGTATTAGCAACTCCCTCTGCCACTGGGCAGCAACACACAGAGCACTGCCACAAAAGGATGTCCTGGACAGAAGACAGAGCACCCCGCTCCCCCACACGAACCGCAGGCATGCCCCTGGCAACTCCGGGGTCCCCAGCTCGAGCCCAGCACTTCCCACGCTTAGCCCGCTCAGCCCTTCCCCTCCAACCTGCCATAACCCACAAGAAAGAGTCACTTTTCATCCTGCTGACTGCAGAGTGTATTTTAGACCTATCCACCACCATCATACACATCTTTTGCCAACGGGCTTTGACAAGAGGCTCCGGTGCTTCATTTTCCTGAGACCCAAATTTATTGGAACAGAATGTCAAAGATGTAACCAAAAGTTACAGTGAGTTCTCCTTACTCCTGCCCTCCAAAAATGGGTGTCAGAAAAGTATGGGCATGACAGTCCATCAAAAACATTCTCCATGGCCTTCGCAGACTCACACGTGGAAATTCATCAGTGTGAATTTTATGGCTTTTAAATTTCAACAACACAGGGATTGACGTCAAGAAAAGCAAACCTGCAATGTCTTTCCTCTCAAGGACAACTACCCTTGAGAAATTACAAAGCCAGCACAAAAAGGAGAAGAAGACTTCAGGGCAGCCCAAGCAGCAGGGGACTGTAATTCTGCAGGCAATGCCTTTGCTGTGCAGCTGTGCATGCGCTCGCAGTCAGGACACAGAAACCTCAGAAGAACATGGGGAACTGTTTCCCTTTAGGGAAGGCACAGGACACCCCTGGGGGCACACAACAGCCCTGGGCAGCCCCCGCTCACCCCACACGGGGCCAAGCCCTGCTTCTTGCTCTGCACCAGGTGTCCTCGAGCCTGGACCCACTCGTGCACCAGGAATTGTCACTGCCATCCTTCATCTTGTGAAAATGAGCACCTCTCAGCAACTCATGGCTTTCTCCACCCACGAGCTGCAGAGGTCCAGATCTTCAGTCTGGTAGCCCTCCTGAAGTCCCCCAGGGCCCCGCCCTGGGGACACAGGCTGCCCCAGCGTGGGGAGCAGCAGCACACCCACTGCTCGCAGCCACACGGGCTCTCCTGCTCTCCACTAAACCCCCCACAGCCATGCTGGGGACTGGCTGTGCCCTGGCCAGGTGCTGAGCACACCTGCCTGCATGCTGAGCCTGCTCGGCAGCACCAGGGACCTGGTGCCCAGCATCCCTGGCACTGGCTCTGGACACAGAGCCCCCTCCCTCGGGATGAGACCGCCCCCCACCCCACAGAGCACGAGGAGGATGTGCCCCTGTCCGTGTTCCCACAGAGCTGGTGCCTCTGAGACCCCCAAGCCCAGAGCTGGAGCTGGCCAAGCAAGTGCCTGAAGCAGTGGAGGAGAGTGGCTCTGACAGCCGCTCAGACACACTTTCCATGCAGGGTCTTACCACCCTGTTTCCAGAAGAAACCAAGCCAGAAGTTACACTGCTGTGCAACACTGCACAGAAAGGAAAATAGCAGCCAGCAGCACTGGAAACGAGCAGGGACAAAAACTGCTGATGAAGTCCACAGGAGCTGGTAAGAACTCACTAATGTAAGTGCTTAATTATACTGCTGAATGTGCATTACCGAGAGGAGAGGTGGCCCACAGCCACAGCCAGCTGACCACTCCCAGATCACACGCTGGAAGAGGAAACAGAGAAAACAGAGTGCTGAGCTTTATACTGGAAAATGTATTACTAAATGACATAAACTTGCATTTGAAAGGAACTGCTGATTGTGAATAAATCCACCATATGGCTTTACAATGCTGAGAGTGTGTTTATTTCCAAAATATAGCCAAATCAGCCTCTGACAGACTTGTTTTCTTTTATAACCCATGTCAGAAAATTATTTAGAGTGTAGTGTCAAACACAGTTTGTTGGGTGACTGGTGTAACACAAGGAGTTCACAGTAAGAGCAGCATCTCATGTACATGCACAGCTCCACCACAACAACATATTTAAGGAATTTTGGAGACCTTTCCTGTGACCTTGTTTTGCAAAACTGCCTTCAGAGGAAAAAAAGGTTAAATCTCAAACTATCGTGTTTTTTTAATGTTTTCATTGAGTCCCATGTGTGGCCCTGTGACCCTTCATGTGTGGCCCTGTGACATTACTGGGTGGGCTTGGTAGAAATGGCACCCAAAACCCAAGGGGCTGCAGGCTGTTGCTGGGTATTTCCCATCTGGTCTACTGAGCCAGTACAGCAGCTAAACACATCTCTGGGTCTGATCAGACACTGGGCTGTGCCTGTGGCTGTGTCAAATGCAGCCCGTGATGCTGGGGAACATGGGCACCCTTGGCTCTGGCCCTGGGCAGGAAAACGGTTTCAGCAATGCCACTGATATTCAAAGCTACCTGTGGCAGGGACAAGAGAGACAATTTCCCTGTTTCTTCCTATTGGCAGGTCATCCTGAGCACACCACACTCACCATCCTGCCTTCCCCACAAGTGCTTAAAATAACTCCATTTAAAGGCAGCCGCAGCCCGAGATCTGCTCTGAAGCTCAGCCCCCGCCAGCTGCTCTTCCCTCTCACTGAAGCATTTCCCTGCAACCTCCATCAGGTCCCTTCCGAGTGGGAGGGATGACAGAAGGCACCTTTGTGCTGATTTAAGCACTAACTAAATATAGACAACAGGGGAACGCTGGGAAGCTGCAGCTGAACCCATCTGTAGTGAGGAAAATGCAGTCACAGAATGGAAATATCTCCAGAAATATCTTGGAAATGTGCTTATAATTCGGCTTATGCTTCTGTTGGAGCCGTTCGACATGGAAAATTGCAGGAAGTCTGAGCTCCGGGAAGCCTATAGAGGCCGATGGTCACAAAGGAACTGGATCAGAAGGAAAGGTGTGGGGAGCAGCATCCCGGCACACCCTGGGGGAGAAGATATAGGACTTTCAAAATCCTCCAACGCCAGGACGGAGCTTTTACAACTAAAAGCATTTTTTATAAAAAAGTCCCTCAGCACATTTTGTGTCATTAAGACGAGCGCTCGTCTCGCGGGTCAGCGCCGGTCGGGGCGGGCCGCGGCGGGGCCACTCCGAGCATCCCCCGCGGCGATGTCAGAGCCGGAGGGTCAGGCCCCGCGGCGAGAGGCGAAAGGGCGGCGCCAGAGCGGCCGGTGCTCCCAGCAGCCGGCGTGCACCGGGACGCGCCGCTGCCGCCTCCGGCCGTGGGGAGGCCCTNGGTCGTTCTCCAGGTGAATCTTTGAGCAGAACTTTGAGTCCCTGACCCGTCCAGCAGAGACGGCTCCCCACAGGTGGAGTTTGTCTCCTCCAAACAAGTAATAGCTCATTTGTTTTTTTAAGATAAAATCTGCAGCTTCGAGGCCTGGAGACAAAGCTTCGGCACAGACCACACACAACGCCCCCAAGGAGTTATTTAAGCAAACCACAAGCATCTCTCGTGACCCCCTCCTGGCAGAGCTAACCGAGCACCACCATTTCAACTGCATTAATCAAAACTTCCAAGACTCCAACCCCAGCAGAATCACCTTCTGCTCTATATTCAGCTCTACTCTCTAGAATGAACTCTGTGGTCAGGAATTTTCCCTTTCTTGGCCAACGAGCATAAGGATAATTGCTCAAGAGCAAAACCTAAAAGGACAGACTCGTCCCGGTTTACTCCACCCATGACGTGTGGTCCCCTTAGCCAGCCTGCAGAGCACCCTGATGCCAGTTATCACCCCCAAAGTCTGACCAAAGACAGCCCCGTGTTCTCCACACAAATCCTGTGGCCTTGCCCGCTGCCCACCCCAAGAGAATACCCCAACAATGCCCTCGGCAATGCTTCCTCTCTCACTCAGAAGGGTCACAGGGAAACATGAACATTGATTTGTTTAAAACAGCAGCTCAGTGTCACACCCATGACTCAAACCAAATTCAACCCCCACAGTTTTGAGAGAACACAAATGATGTCATGAGCCCAGGAAAGAGGTGCAAAAAGCACAGAGTTTTGAAATAATTAAAGCTGATCTCCACATCAGGCCATGTTTGAGCCTACGAGCTACCAGGATCTTTACTTTTTCCTCCCTTAAAAAACACCTATTTAAGCAGAGTTTTATCACTTCTGGCTGTAAACTTAACAGCAGTGTAAGATCATGTGAGGGATCATGGCCTCAATATAAAAATGTTTATACTATCAGAGCTCACATAGGGACAGAAAGCAATTTTATGTGGCATTAAAAGGTTTCCAAATGCCTCTCATAAGAATTAAAAAATTCCACCCTGACCTGATGTGAGCACAGTGGGAGCTCAGACCTCTGTTCCTGTTTATCTGGCTTTCACATGAGCTTCCAGCTCATGGTCCAGTGTTCACATGGGGATGGAACCTACTGGTACAAGGAGCAGCAGCAGACACAAAAATGTTATTTTTTGTAAAAAGCCTTGATATGGGCAGAGTAAGGGGAAGTGCAAGGGAAATGCAATCAGAGCAGCCAAGGAGAGGTCATTCCAGCTCCTGAGTCACCACAACAAAAGTACAGGTGCACTGATCATCCCCAATGGAGAAAACTGAGCCACCTGCACCACCAGCCGAGCCTGAGCACCAGTACCTGAGCCTAAGGCTGTGGGTTGGGCACCCTGTCGTGTTCTGAGCAGCATCTCTGGCATGGGAGCTCCCCACCACGTCCTGTCAGGACACAGTTCATCATGTCTCACATGTAAGCAGCCCAACGATGCCTCTGCATCTCTCCTGCCCCTGCTGCGGCACATCCCCTGCCTCACACCAGGCTCTGCTGCAGCAACGGGGCCATGCTCTGGGATTCCCCCCCTCAGGCAAACAGGAATAAAAGAGAAGAAATGGGCATCACAGAAACAAGGCCTTAAGCTCACTGGGAGAAGAAATAATTTCCACACTGCTTCAGCTTGACACTATGCCTTGTATTTGGGATAGGGAATTAGCCATTTTCCCCCTAGGCAAAATTCAGTTCTTTGTGGCCACACAGAATTAACATCATTTGCTCTTAGGGAATGAACTGACCAGGCAGCTGGACTCCTGCATGTGGTGCATGTCCTGATAAATGCAAGACCTGAAATTAGAGCCAGTCTGATGTTCTTCACTCAAAAGCAGGGGTTGATGTGGCATTCAGAATGAGAAACTGCAAAATAGCTAAAAGAGGATATGTAATTATTGTAGAAAGCTCAATCTTAACTCAGTGTTCTCCTCCATCAGCCTTACACTAATGGCCTCTCTTCATGTAATTATAGACTACTAATTACACCAAACCATATTTGCATACTTTCGCAATCGCACTGTTCCTCTAACTCACACACCATCCTGTAGAATTAGGACTGCTGTAAACTTAATTTCTGTGGGTTTCCCTCCAGAGCTGAAAGGACTTCCATGAAGCTCACAGCTGCTGGTGCCTGATTAACTCAGGTTGGAACCATTGGAATGACTCACCAGGAAAATAAACCCACTTGTGGTCAACACAGCAAGAACAAAACTGATGAGCTGGTGGTAAGTGTAACAGTCATCATAAAAACAAAGACAAAGTCTCCAAACCAGAAAATTGACTATTTTAGGTTCACTCCAGGAGAACGATTTTGTGTGAGGGCTCTCCTGCATGTGGACGGAGGTTTGCTCTGTGCCAGGACTAAGGGCAGCAGAGGAGCCTGTCAGCCCCCAGCCAGCTGGTCCTTCGCCACTCCATCCCACTTCCAGGCTGGCACCAGGGACCTTTGAGGCACATTTGAAACAGTTCCCAAGCAGACCTTCCTCCATGTTGTTAATTGGCCTGTCCGACTGATCCCACTGAAACCTGACCACACTTTCTGTGGTTACCCATGGAGGAATCTGATGTCTGGAGCGTATGAGGAAATAATTATTACTTTTTACGTGCATCACTCAAAAATATTTCAAAGGCTTAGCCTAGAGGTGCCCCTAAGGTAAAGAGCTTACTTTTAAGGTGCCTCTGGCTGAGCTTTCTTCTTAAAGACCCCTACAAAGCTATCCATCTAGCTTAAGGGCACCTTTGAGCTAAGCTTTGGTATCAGCTCTAACATAAGCAACTGAACATCCTGGCCTTCATGTCATCTCCACTGGAACCTCCTAAAATGCTGGTTCAGAGCCTAGACAGAAATTGAGAGATGTGGAAAACCAAAAAATTATAAAAGGCTTCAAAGAAAACAAACAAAGAGTTACCTCATGGCTACTGAAATGCAATCACTCCACTCTTTGGAGCGTTTGTGTGCCAGGGTACTATTATACAAATATTCTGGAAATTATCATAAATTCCAAACAGGAATAGACACAGGGGCTACTCAAAAGATGACAGAGGAGTTGCTGTGACTTATCAAGCAGCAGGGATCAGAATTCACCTGTGCTGCTCTCTTGACATTCAGTGTGTAATTTGGAAGTTCATATTATTTCTGAAGATCAAATGTAAATTCCCTTTCTGTTTCAACAGCTGCAGGGCAGACCTGGACTGCTGGCGGGAGGAGAGCTGCCCACGGCCAGCCAAGCTCCCTCTGCCAGCCGAGCTGCGGCCGAGCTCGCCACGGGCTCACGGCTGGGCGGTGGCAGTGGCCACTGTGCCGGCACCGAGCCAACAGGCACCACTTGTCCTGGCGCCCCTCGGGACAACGCCGGAGGCTGTGCCCCCTCTCGGGGGGTGCTGGAGGTCGAGGACAAGGAGTTCGTGTCCCCAGCGGCAGGGCAGAGCGGGGCTGCCCGCGGGCCAGTGCTCGCCCTCGCTGCAGACAGTCCCTGTCCCGTGTCTCGGCAGCTGCAGCCCAGGCAGGGCCTCGGCGCAGTGCCAGCCGTTCTCCAGAGCCTTGAAAGAAACACGCATTGCCAAATACATAATATTTACCCCACTTAAAAACCCCACTGGGGTTTTTANCAAATACATAATATTTACCCCACTGGGGTTTTTTAAGCTATTTATTAAACTGCCTTTTCAGGCAGGAGGCAGCTCTTACCTGGGTTCTCTTTTTGGTTTTGCTAATGAGTTAGGGTGGAACAGGGTCCTTTAAACTCTCCAGACCTCAGTTTTACCCCAGATTTATCATATGCATTTAATCACGGTCTAAGAAAGAATGCTGTTCAAGTTTTATTCTTTCTATATTGTTTGCTATGGAGAAGAATGCATAGCACACTAGTGTGACATTTTTTCTTTAACTCCTTTTATTTTTTTCTCAGTCCTGGCATATGACCTCCCTTAAAACAGCACACAGTTCTCCACTGAGTTACTTGTTCCCGCACAATAATCCAGAAGTGACTTGTTCAGGATATCTTTTACCTTTGGATAAAGTGAACATGAAAACAAAATAAATTTTCAGGAAAATTCTCAAAGAAAGAACTTCAGAGTCAGATATCTATTTGGATAATTTGATCTCCTTAGAGTTTCAGAGAAACTTTAAAACAAAAAAGTTTATACTGTCTGCTTGGATTAACTACAGCAACCCGAGTAGCTGTAATAACTTAGCCTGGAGTGTCACTGTCTGCTGCCAAGTGCTCCTTGCTTTCCCCTTCCACTCCACATCTTCAGCAACCAAACATCCCTCCAGTGTTCGCCTGGATTTTCCTCTTGGGTCAGGTTGGCAATTCAGTCGTGTTCACAGACTGATGGGCCTGCAGAAAACTGGGTGACAGGGTGATGGTTTTCCTCATTAACTGATTTTGTTTAGGGCAAATGAGGAAAACCGCTGTGGTTCCACGCGGGGAGCAGCAGTTCCGGGAATGTAAATCCCACGGAGCTGTTTGGTGCCTGCGGATGACCGCAGCTCTCACACCGCGCCGCACGGGGATGAATCCGCAAGAATGGGATCTCCGCTGCGAGAGTCCCACGGAAGTCTCGGCAAACACAGTCCCGCTACTTTGCATTCCTACCCTGGAAATGCAAAGTTGAAACACTGCTGACAACATTTCATTTTTCCCAAATTGCTGCAGAGCTGTTTCGCCAAGACCTGGAAATACGCTCTGCTGACGGCGGGAGAGGGGTCGGGTGACCAGAGGCGGGCGGAGCGGGGAAGGATTGTTCCATTTCCTCGGGAATATCCGGATGCATTTAAGGCCACATCTACAAACTACACACCTGGAGCCGCGCAGCACCATCACCGCCGCTCCCGCGCCGGTCCCGCAGCTCGGCGTTCACCGGCTGCCCCGCC
>VZSE01008514.1:211003-260487 GCA_013398275.1 Promerops cafer | reverse complement strand
GGGAGCCGCCGTCGGGGCCGCGGGGGGCGCATCGCACCGGGAGCGCATCCCGGGACCAGCAGGGCCGGCCGGCCGGACCCGTGTCCCGGCGCTGCCGCACGCCCGGAGCCGAGCGAGCCAGCCCCGCACCGCGCCGGCCAAGAAGAGATTTGACCTCTAAAGTTCGCGCTAATCCGTTTTCTACAGTTGACTCCTAGTGTCAATAGATCAGAATAAGGCAAGATCTCTAAAACCGGTTTCCTTTTGGCAGTACTGAAATGTAGCTCAAAGCACTGTGATATGACAATGGCAGTCAGCAACATCATGTACTTCGCATTTAACACTGAAATCAGTGTTTGGGCAGCTGAAAGATGTCTCCGGCCTCCCATCTATGCACAAGGGAGCTCATTCATCCCCGCAGTTGCTTCAGTTAAAGGATCCATTACACCCCTGGTTTCATCAGGACAAGTACCACGGACTGTGACACCATTCTCCAAGTTAAAGAAAACAATGAACAAGGAAAGAACAGAATGAGGTGGTTTATGTAGATCTGTTTGTGTGGCTTCTGTGTGGATAAGAGCACACAATTCTCACAAAATTAATGCAGAATTATTGTTGGCAACATTTGAAGTATCATTTGAAAGCCAGAATGACAGTCCATTCTGCTGAAGGAGGTAGGCTCTGCTACATTCAAAGATGCAGAGCAGTGTAATAATAGTAACATCTCTTCTCACCTGACCATAGCAACTGCGTGCTTCCTAATCACTAAAGAAATCACATTGTGCCAGTTCGGGAGGCCTGGATGTTACCAAGAGTGCTGAAGATCAAAAATGTGTTGCAAAGACTAGCATAACAGTAACAAGTTATGGATATGCATTTGTAATACCACATTTATGACTTAATTCATGTGTATGTACGCACATTAGTACCTATACACATGTGCATTCACATACCAATGCAAATCAGCGCAAGAACCAAAGCCCATCCCACATGTAACACTCCAGAGCTTCTTCCTCAGTCATGGTCATGCTGTTCGTGCCTGTTCAGGTGGAATGCACCAATGGTATCACCTTTTCATTACTAGTTTTACTGAATACAGCTCTAAAGTATTATTCATCAGCCTTTACTGTTCTGTGAGCCCAGATTACCCCAAGAAAAAAATCGCAGGAGTCTTTTCTTGCCATCATGCCTCTGGATTCATCCACTAAGTCTCTAGTGGTAAAAAAAAAAAAAAAAAAAAGCTTACAGCCCTCAGCTGATAAATGGTTACATTAAGAAAAGAATAGAGAGCAAGAGAGGCAACCTAACATTTCATTAATCCTAAAGTGGCAAACAAATACTCCTGGCCAGTTACAATGATCTGCAGATTCTACAGTAAAAGCTCCAAACACTCATAAATAATTTTAGGGGGAAAAAAAACCCTCAGTAAAAAAATATTTTGGCTTTAATCACTATGGTGGTGTTTTTCTCTAGAGATTTAATAAATTGTTAGATATTCTTCTGAGTGTGTGCCCCGTAGTCTCTAGAGATTACAGACTGAAACCCTCTTCTGCAAAAGCAGCATAACAGAACTGCTGCTGAAGCAGGACAGGTGACAGTGCTCCAGGCAGAGCTGCATTCCCACCAGGAAAAGTCAGAGCTCTGCTCTCAGAGGCCTGGGCCGACTCAGTCCTCTTAGTCTCACAAGACTGTGCTTTTAAAGAAGTCATCCTATTTCATGGACCACAACAAAATAGAAGAAGTGTGTCTAGCAGCCCACCTCAGTTCCAGAATTGATTCCAGTAAAGGTTATAGAGGGAGAAGCTGTCTCATAATTCCCTGAAAAACTCTGTAAATAACAGCTGAAAACCAAAGGAAAATCTGTTTCAAAGGCTATTGATATGATTAAGCTATAATGCCTTCAAATGAATTCTTGGATCAATAGCTAATTTAAGAGCCCCATCTCTTTCAGATGCTCAAGTACATAACGAGGGCAGAAACCAAGGAGCGTGGCTTAGCTCTGTACCAGCAGCCCCCAACAGCACACAAATACCCTCCCTGCACACCAGCTAGGCAAGATGTATGTGACAAACTATTTTTGGTCACAGCAAGAAAAGGAAAAACAAACTTACATTCTGTCACCCCAGTATCTATAGTTCCTTTTACTTGACTGAAGCACCACAGCACATCCTGCATGAGGCTTCCAAATCCTGCCAGGAAAATACATTCAGAAAGAAAATAGAGTCACATTGGTACAGAGCTTGTCCTTTTTCAAAGGAGCACACATGCACACACATGCACATACAAGGTGCAATCTCTGCCTGAAGATAAATACGTGCTCACCCGGTGTCACAGTCCCATGCAGTGTGCACACCAGCGCTGCGAGGCCGCGAGCATCGTGCCTGCGTGATGAATCACCCGCCTGCTCCCTCCGAGCCGCGGGAGGGCTCTTGGGAAGCGGAGCCGTCGGAGTCAGTCCCCTCCACATCCCTGCCAGCAGCACAGAAGTCAGGAGGCTCTGTAGTCATGGTCTTTGTCACAGCCTCCCTCCCTCAGAATACTAATGCCCCCAGTCACTTCCAGCATGGTTAAACAGGGAGTGAACCAGGAAAAAAGAACTGCTCCTACCACCACAAGAAATTTTTTTTCACATTTGTGGTCAGTGTAGTTGTGAACTGCTTGGCAATGAACCCAAACCTATGGAGCTGCTTTACAACACATTATAACAGATTTCCTGCAGACAGGAAAAAAAATTTCCTCAAAATCTGTCTGCAATCACAAGTGCCTTATAGCTGCTTTAAAAGATTACTACAGACATTTCAATTGAAAGGCATATTATTAAGCTGTAGTGCTTTCAACTGTGTTTGCTGCTGCAGTAATACTCTGTGTTAAGACTCTCAGAGAAATTAGGATTTCATCTACCAATGCTCCTTGTTTTCTTGACAGCTCAGCAGAATTTCCCTTTCTGTAACACAGTTTTCACTGTTCCACAAAAAATCAACTGCCTCAAAGGACAACTTGTTTCCTTTCATCCTAGCACACATTTTATCTCGAAGAATTTCCAGGCATGAAGAAAGCAGGAAAATGGAGCCACGAGGAACAGTAAATTTCATCTCACCTGTGAGAGGTGAAATGTGTAACAGAAAATGTAGGTATTTCACAGTTGGCAGGTGTGATACTGGGCTCAGTCTGGGGTCATGCCATGGAGACACAGACTTGTTACCTCTCTACAAAAGAAAAGGAAAACATGGGGTTGGGAGATAATGGCCAGTAGGGGATATTACCAAGCTGTATGGAGTATGCTGTAGCCTAACTGGATGTCTTTGTGAGATTTCTGTCTGATTTTATTTAAGTTTTTGTATATTAATTTAGGTATATGTCAAAAGTAATGTAATCATCTGAAATACATAATAGGTACAAAGTCAAGAGTGAACTTTATTGGATTATTCGAGCCAAATATAAGGAAAAGATGGAGCTTTGAGGGTATGAAAGGGGGAGGGTGAGGATTAAGTGCCACATCTAGGCAATGGGGAGATGGCCATTTTCCAGAGGCTCTGTGGTGCTTCCTGCAGCCTGGGGAGAAGCTTTGATAAGCGTGACAGTGAGTCTAACATCTGGGCAGTTTGCAGGGTTCTGTCTCACATCTTCACTCTCATAAACATTGATGTTCAATATATTTTTTGCCCAACAGTCTCTGACAGGATTTGTGCCTGTCCTCACCACTGTGGTTCTCACACTGACCCCAGGGATGGTTTATTCCTGCTTTGCCCTGGAAGTGCTGACAGTAGCAGACAGGATTTCTTAGCCCTTGGTACCCCTAGACTTCCAGAGCACAAACACTGCACTGTTGCAGACATCAGCCTGGGAAAAAGCCTGTAGTAACTGAGCCCTCTACATATGTTGGAGATGGGTGATTTAAAGAAAGTTGTTGTGGTTTTTAAGGTTTATTGCTAGCTTAATTTGTGAAATTTCTCTCTGGACCGTGCAGACCTCACCTGTAATTTTTGGAGTTCTTTCTCTTAGCACACCAGTTCTTGCTTTAAGGATGGAAGTTCACTAATGAAGTACATGTCTGTGATATTGATGTATAGGAAAATCTTGCCTGCAAGCTTGATCTCTCTCTTGCCAGTATGCAAACTAAAAGCCTTTTCATTCTAAGAATTTGAAGAACTCTTTTAAAAATCAGATATGCCTGGGGAAAGGCTGCACATGGATATTGATTAGTTTTATCTGTACTGCATCCAGCCCTGGGACTGAACAAGTCCAAATGCTGGGAAGAGCTTCTGTTTGAGGTGCACACGACAGGCCTGGAACGCTGATGGGCATGGATGATGTACACAGGGATCCTGTCCCAGTGGGAGAGGTTATGATACATACTAGTGAAAAGGAGTGGGAGGAATGCTTTTACCTCCCAGCCACCTATTGACAGCCTGTGCGACCATGAGCCAGTGTTAACTAACGAGTTCCATTTCTCTGCAACAAAAACAGACACTCAGAGAAGCTGTTAGTCACTGTAAACAACCCACCTTGCTGGAGGAGGGCTGTCCCACTCACTGTTGATTTGTGTGCACAAAGCTATGCATAAAGCATTTGTTTCAGTAGAAACTTACTTAAAACTTTACTTAACTTCGTTTCCACATTATGGTTTTCCCCCTAGTTGTTTTTTGCAATGTAAATATTATGGAAAGGGTTTTTAAAAATCAAAACAATGAGTATTAGGTGTTTTTCATTGTGGCAAAAGAAGGAAAACACCTAAGTGAAGTGAGGTGGATTTCCTTTGGTATCTATCTATGTCAGAAAAGAGACTCTCCTCATTCCAGGTGTAAGTAGAGCTGGAGGAAGGGAATGTGTGAAGCATAAGTCAGTGTGAAAGGAAGGCTGCGGTGAAGGGAAACCCCTTGGTACAGGAGGGAATGTGGAGAGCCTCCTCTGACCTCTGTATGTTGTAGAGACCAGGACAAGGACTCTGCATTGCCAGTGGATTCAGTTACCAGGAGCAGTACTGGAGAAGGAATATGAAGCTGCAATTAATGCTAACATTAATATATAAACGCTTTTATCCAGTAGTCTCTCTGTAGAGCATGTCTTCCCTCTGGAGTCACTTTAGATTCTGAAGTCCTGTCCTGCCTTAAATTCTAGTGACCCCTAGCTGAGGAATCCTAGTGCTTCACATCCTGCAGCCAGGAAAAGACATTCCTCAGTGTGGTCTCTGAAGCGGAGCTCAGGCCCTACAGAGATCTTGCTGGGACTGGTGTGTTTAAAAATGCAGGTTCTGGGACACTGTGGTTTGCATTGTGAAAAGGATGTTGAAGGTATTTTCAGAAGCAGGCACCTCACAGCATATATCAGAGTGGGTGCAGGGGCCATCATCTGTGCTGAGTCAGGGGCCAGAGAAACTGTGAATGGGATAAGGCACCAGGGACAGATTTGCCCATCCAGAAAACACTTGATCCCTGATCATGGGAGAGCCCCTGCTACAGGAGGGGAGCCCTGGGTGGTTCACACCTCTGCACAGCCTGCAGTGAGTTTTAACCTTGATTAAGTATGTATGTCAATACCTACACTTTGGGACTGGCAGCCACCTGCAAAGCATACAAGACCATTCTCATTCAGTAGGAGCTGTGGGCAGTGTGTGACAGTGAGCCCACTTTAATCACGGGAGATGCCAGCAATGGGTATTGAAATCTAACACATTACAAGCAAACCATAATGATAAAGTTTGCTGGAAGATTACAGCTGAGTTATGGCTGCTCAGTATAATTTCATTTCTTTAAAGACTTATGGTTCCAGAAAATACATAGAATAAGTACAGCAAAACTTCTCTGTTTTTGTAAGCCATCAATAAAAATTAGTTTGATAGTTGAACCAAAAGTATAGTTAGCTGAATTGTTAAAATTGTAAAGGTGAATAAAACTTTTAAAAATTATTTTTTAATTCAGTGGCAGCCATTAGGGGCTTTGCCCCCTCTGACCTTTGCAGACCCCAGGGGTTTGCTTAGCGTGCCCAGGCTGGGGGAGAGGTGGGGTTTATGTGCTGGAGGAGTGTACGAGTTGGTGGCAGGAGCCTCCTGGAGGAGAGGGATGAGCCGTGCCTCCTCTCCATTAGAAGGCACCAGAGTTCCACCACGGCGCTCCCATTCCTCAGGCCAGGAAAGCCGCGGTGGCTGTTGGGCATGACGAGTGGCTTAGAGAGCCCACTTCGCCTCCCTGAGTTCCATTTTCTAGCACGAGTGAAAAAATTGCCCGGCTTGGGACAGGCCTCCTGTTTCTGAGCTGACACAGTGGAAAAGCTCCATTTCTTGAGAAAACTCGGGGAAATGTTTAACTGATGTTTTTTTCTAAGTGTGTCCTCTTTTTATTGCAGACTGAAGCCCGAGCTCTGGGACACGAGGCTCTCTGTTTCCCAGGGAAAATGAATCTCTCTGCTGCACCAAGCAGAACGGTGTTTTCCCGCTGCCCAGTGGGGAACAGAGTTGGCTGTTTCAGAGGAGCTGTTGTGGAAGATCTGCCTTCTGTCCTCTCATTTGCTGTTTCTTTGGCCTACTCAATAATTAGGCTTTAATATTTTGTTTCTGCCAACGTACAAGATCCTGAAACTCTCCAGATGACCCACTCTGCAGAGAACAACTCTGGACTACTACTTTTGTAATATTTCCACTACTGATTCTGCTAATTTTACTAGGTTTGTCCTGGATTATAGCTTTTGTTGGAAATAAAAAGTGAAGAATGATGTTTAGAAAGAATTCTAATTACTCAAGGTAAAAATTTTCAAGCTTCATGTAAATCACTTGTGAAAAGTCAAATAGAAAGGATTCTCAATCCAGAAAATTTTAGTCTATTCAGGAAAAGCTGCTTCAGACAATCAAAAGACCACAGGTGGATCCTCTGAAAGGTAGAGTTTGGTCTTGGGCTGGGAAGGAAATCGTGGGCATCTCCTGATGCTGGAGCTGTAGATAAATCACTAACAATTCCCTGCAGCATGAACACCTTATCCTACCCACCACAGATGGTTTACTTTAAACCACTTTGTTACTTGATTTCTGTGTGGTAACTGCAGGATCCCCACCCTTGCTGTAGGGCTGTGCAGGTCATCTCCCAGGACAGGAGCTGGTGTCCTGATGTAGAGCTCACCTGCCCCCAGAGCCCTTGTACATGTCCTCACCTCAGAGCTGGGTGTTGAGGACAGATGTCCCCTGGCCTGGCCCAACCCAGCTCTGCAGGAATCCTGCCTTTTTCTCGCTCTGCAGTCCCTGGGTCTGTATTTCAGATGATCTGAATTGGTTTAGATAGTTTAGGAGAGCTCCAGCTGTGTTTCAGCTTATTGGTTCTTCTCTAAGTAATACATGAATATGGCTAAAATGGGGTAACTGCTCTGACTTCTGTCTGCCCTGGGGCAAGGACTTCTCTTTCTTAGAGCCTTGGGAGTCTGAGCCTGCTCCGGGCACTCAGGAATGAGAGGAGAAAAGCCAGTGTCCGAAGAATATGGGCAATGGGGTGGGATATGTGGTGTCTCTCTTCTTATGGGATCCTCTCGGGGGGAATGCAAACGGGCAGGGGAGGCAGCGTGACCCCGGCACTCGGCCTTACCAAGATCAGAGGGAGGAGGCTCCTACTGGACCCCGTCTGTGAGCTGACCCCGAGGCAGGTGTGCGGGGGCTAGGGTTGTATGCACCCGGGCACGGAAGGCAGAGCCGCATCCCCCTTCCAAAAACAGCAGAGGGCACGGCAGGAGGCCTGTAGAAGGGAAAGGGTAGCCCCGCAGGAGGGGCGGCAGAGCGGGTAGGGCGGTGGGACTGCGGCCCCCCGCCGCAGGGCGGGGACAGGGACACCTGCCCGGCGGCGCGGCGGCCCCCGGGGTGCGGCGGCGTGTCCGTGGCGCGGCCCCACGCGAGTGTCACTCGCCGTGCCGCAGGCTCCTCCCGCCGCCACCGGGGGCCCGGCCCGGCCGGTTCCTCGGCTCCACCGCCCCGGCTTCTCTCCTCCTCCAGGCTGGTGCCGCCCGGGCCGGAGGGTGCTCGGGCCCTGCGCTCCGCTGCCCCAGGTAGGCGCCTCCCCGGTCCCGGTGCCCGGAGCGGGTCTGATCCGCTGTCCCCGTGGGGTTGGGCGGGGGGACGAGAGGGAGAGGTCGCTCGCTGCTGGCGGCGGCTCGGGACGTGCGGGGCTCTCCGGCGGCGGCTCCGCCGCTGCCCGCAGCGTGTTTGGGCTAGTGGTCGCGCTGGCGGGGACCTGACTGCGGCGAGGAGAACCGCAGAAGACACCCACAGCTCCGTAGGAGACGCCCAGTGCACTGATGGTGAAACTCAGGACGCCTCTCCGCGTCCTTCCCGAATGCCGTGGTGGCTGCGGGGGAGTTTAGGGTCATCGTTATTTCCTCTGGGACCAAAACTCGGGGTGATGTCCCTCCGGGCTGTGTCACCGCCCAGTCCCAGCTCCTCGGCGGAGCAGTGCTCGGGTAGTGCAGAGGTGGTGAGAGAAATGGTCTGTGAGCCCTTGGAGGTAGCCGTCCCCTTCCAGGGTTTCGCAGTCCCCATCAGGGATGACTCTACGGGTGCGACTGCTGCCCATCCTTCGGCTGAGCCTCCAGCCCCTCCCTCAGCCCCCCTGCGCTGCCGTCCCCCTCGGGGCGCATCTGCTCGCCGTGCGAGTGCTCGCCACGCAGGTGGCTGCACTCCTCCGTTTTGCTCAGGGCTTCCATCCATCCGTTGTGCCTAAGGCGCGCTCGGCCGTGTGCGGGTGTGCTGCGGACTCCGGGCGGGGGCCGGGGTGGCCCAGCAGCTGCCTTCCCGCCCGTGAAATCCCCGCTGGGACTGATGAGCTCCCGGAGCGCTGCGGAGTGGAGCTGCTGCCGTGCTGCTGATGGAACGAGGGTCCGACGGAGCGGGATGTTAGCGTGGAAGCACTAGTAAATTCGGCCCGAGGAAAAGTAATGATTTTAATAATTTTGTGACTTTGCAGCGTGAAACAGTAAAAGATTTATCATTTCCATACCCCGGCTACACTTTGTAAAGGTGCAAATCCTTGTAATTATTACTCAGGCTAGCTTAACTTCAAGGAATATCTGCGCTCCTTCCTCGGAGCTTGTATGTAGACATATTTTCAAAAAAGAACTTGGCTCCAAACTGCTGTGCAAGGAAGTTTCCTTGGGAAGCTGTGGTATGGGAACCTGATTTATGACTGTTGCACCTGAAGGTCTATTTTTACTCTGAAGAGTAAGTTTTGGGGCTCAAAAAGAGTTACTGCTGTGGCTTTGTTTGAGACTGAAGGCTCGATCTGTTCCTTTCAGAAGCAGTGATGGGAATCGCAGACATTTGCTGCTTCATTTGTTTTATTGCTGGATCTTGTTTCAGTTCTGAGATGGGAAATTAAGATTTTGTTTTGGTTAGCTGGAGAGAAGAAGCTGTGTGTGCTGGTGGGGCAACTCATAGTATCCCATGACAGACCCAGTTCCCAGAAATTCTCTTTTCTCCGACGTCTTTCTTATGATTCCTCCCTTTTCTGCTTTAGTGACATGATTTTGTTAATTTAAAGTAAAGAAATGAAGTTAGTTAGTAGGCGTTTCCAAAGTGTAGAGCTGAGAAAATGTTCAGTGAACATACGAATGCCCTGGAGAATGCTCTGGGCTGGACCCAGATCTTGCTGCACTGTTACTCCCTCATTTTGTTCTTTTAGGGCTTTGTACTTCCAACAAGGAATAAAGCTGTATGTCACAGGGATGTCAGTATCAAAAACAAGCACATAAGGGTGCGTTGCATGTGAATGCTTAAAAAATATAGTGGCTGCTGTATCTTACAGGGAGTGTTCAGGCTCTCTCAAGTGTCAGTAAACTCTATGGAGTTTAGTATTCCCATACAAGTCAGGAGAGATTGGAAAATTCCTGTGCTCCCTGCAAATGAACAGACCTGTCCCTTTGCAGTGGGAGAGGAAAGCCAGTCACGACAGCCAGTAGCAAGCCAGAAATCAGGTTTGCTGTTTTGTTCATAGTTCATATCCAAAACAAGATTCTGAAGAACGTGAGTGGAAACCATACCTTGATTTTACATGGAAACTTTTCATTAAAAATACCAGAATGGTATGATTTTTTCCCAAATGAAAGACTTGTGTAACTTGCTTAAATCAAAAGGTTGACACTGTGAATTTCTTCTTCCATGGCTTTTACCCTTTGACACGACCTCAAAAAAGGTAGTCAAAAGTGCCTTTTGGTTTTACCTGGCCAAGTCAGTATGTCCATTTATTTTGGAAATTGGCCTCATTACAATTAGTCACCCCTGAAGCTACAAAATACATTCTGGATGATACAGCAAACACGAGCCAGATCCTTGGATCTTTGGGCCTGCTGATCTGTTCCTACCCTTCCTGTGGTGGGCAGCAGTCTGATCTGAGTTACAAGGTTATGGTGGTAGTGCCTTTTCTAGTGAGCTCCATTGCAATGTGCTTTTCCCTAACAGTCAGTCTTGTCCTCAGAGCAGTGAGCCTCCAGTGAGACATTCACAAGCTGCAAATGTTTCTTCGTCCTGAGTGATGATGAACTTTTGCTTCCTGCCCTCTGCAGGATGTGTCAGCAGGACATTGCCACGGTCTGGCAGGACTGACCCACGGCAGCACTGTACCAGAGCTTCGAGTGTGGGAGCAGAACCCAGAGTGGAGAGTGCTGAGCCTGGGCTGAGCACATCATGGGGGCAAGCACCTCCAGCAAGTCACCACCCTTTGATGGGAATGAGGACGGTAAGAACTTTTCCTGTTGCTGTCTGGGACTGCAGAGTTCTCCAGTGCAGACTGACTGTGAGGGTGCCAGCCAGTGCCGTGCTGAGGCTGCGAATGCCTGGGTGTCCCAGGTCAGCAGAGGTGTGTGGAGGTCAGCAGTAGCAGCAGCAGTGGTCCCTGCAGAGCTGTGGTCTGATGCTGGGGTCATTTTGCCTCCCCTCCCAGCAGCTCTGAAAGCAAGATTGTCAGCAGAGGTTTGGTGTTGAGGAGTCTCTGGGACACTGGCGGGCACCTTGAAGGCAGGGACAAAATTCTGCTGCTCTGGAGGCTGGAGAGGTCTGTTCTGGAGGTCCCAGTGTAGGCAGGACTGGTAGGAAGTATGGTGGGAAGGTGGTTGGAGCGATGGATGTTCCTGTGGGTGTTCCTGGGGGCTGGTGGCTGAGCAGTGCTGCCTGCAGGCACTGGGAGGCCAAGCCTGCAGGTTGGGTTGGCTGGAAAAGGAGTTGGAAAAGTACTGTTGGGAGCAGTAGTGGAGGCCAGGGTCCCTGTGCTGCCAAGATTACAGAGACAGCCATTAAAAGATTGCTCCATAAATGTATCTGCTGTTGCATGAGTCAGCTTGCTGACTGCCATATGGGCTGTCACCTAAGTACAACAACAATATGCATATGTAGATAAATACAAATACATATAATAAATGTAATAAACGTAAAATATATGAGGAGCTGGATACCCCATCAGCCGCTGTTCCAACATGCTGTGTGGTGCCACTGCCAGTCTGCAGCTGCTCAGCTAAACCAGCTTCAGTTTCCAAATTATTAATGCAACTGCTTACAGTTTTTCTTTGTTTTTCATATTTTTTCCATTTCTGTAGCGCAAAAGAAATCTGTGCTGTGAAGTTTTCCTGAAGATTTTATTCCTGGTGCATCTAAATGCTCAGTATTGGCATCTCTCATAAACAGCCACTTATGCTTGCTTGTGTTAATGAGCAGTTCTGTTCCTGACCACCGTCCTCAGGGTGGTGTGCCCTGGCTGTGGGATTTTCCTGGGAGTGGCTGGTCTCTGCTGGGTCTCTCTCTGGGTTCAGTGTTCATCCAGCACCAGCTCCTGTGACTGAGAAACAAATGCCAGGAAAGGCCCTGTCCTGACCGTGTTGGGTGGTTCACTGTCAGTTTGTTAGGTTTCAGTGGGCTCAGGGCCACTCTTGCATGCTGACACAGTGTGCAGACTAGTGCAGTTCTGTTTCCATGGCCCTGCACAAATTTAAAAAGTGGTAGCACATTTTCTCTCTAATTAGTCATGTTTTAGTATACTGAGGGGTGAGAAACCGAGCAGAAACAGAGATGCCCCTAGGGAATTTTCCATGATCTTGCAAATTGGTGACCAGAGGCTATACCACCTTAGATGTCACAATCTTGTCCTCATTCTGATTTCAATTAAAATTGTAATTAATTAAGAGCTTCTGGGTACATTAGGAAACAACACACTGCTCCACGGCACGGGCAGGTCCCTCCCCCAGGCTGCAGGTGGTGGGCACTGGTCCCATCTCTGCAGCTGTGCCACAGGGAGACTTTTCCTTTGGGACCCATGAGGATCGGCAGATTTCTGGGGTATCCCTCATTTTTCTCAGCTCCTAGTGAGAAAAAGTAGAAATAACATAATATAGTCAAATGTTTGCTCAGCCATTTAATATTGAAATGTTGCTCTTTCTTGCAGTTACCTTCGACCATTTTGAGATTTTGCGAGCTATTGGGAAGGGCAGCTTTGGAAAAGTGAGTGTTTTGGGAACTAATCACCGTGTGGGCAGCTGGAGATGTAACTGGATGGAAATGGATGAATTGGAGGCTCACATGAGAGCACAGAACTAAGTGCCCTATCAGTGAGCCTTGACCTGAGCTTCAATTCCTGGTAATCAGAGAGGAATCAGAGCCCAATTCCTTATCCATGCTGTAGCCACAAATCATATTACATGAGAATAAAATGAAAAACTGATCAATCAAATGATCTGAATTTCATTAGATTTCTGAATAAGCATTTTCTAATATTTCTCAGCAAATCAACATTGACCATCATTTTTGATAAAGAACTACAATCAACATGAAATCCTGGCAGGTTTTTTAGCACATTATTAAATGTGTGAAATGTTTTTCTGTGGGGCACAGTGTTTGTTATTAAGCATCAGGTTCTTCCCAAACTCCTGAACTATTGTGTAAACAAAGCCTGTTTTGTGCTGCACTCTCACAGGCTGTGAGGCTTTCCTTGAGGTCAGATTTCTTTCTAGATTTGGTGACATGTAAGAAAGGTTAAAATTCAAAGGCCAGTACCTGCTAAACAAAGCCCAAGATTACCTGTGAACTGAGTGACACTTCCCAGGAAAGTGAGGATCAGGTGCTGGTCCCAGGGTTTGACCTGTGGTGGAGGGGGCTCTTCCCAACAGTAACTAGTGTGGGAGGGATGGACATGATGGTTAGTGAATGACATTAAATAAAATGTTGACTTCTCTGTGATTCCCTGTCTCCCATGTTGTGATGATAAATTCCTTCCTCTCATCTTCCCCCAAAAGTTTCTCTTTGGGTGAAATTCCCAAGAGATTCCCAGGCAGTGTCCAGCGTTGCAGCATTGCTGGATGGAGTTGTGCCCTGGCACTGTGGGCACTGCCAAAGCTGCTGGAAAACACTCATGTCACTGGGTTTTACCTGCCCCAATTTGCTGACAAATCATCTCTGTTTTATCCCCTGATTGCTCTCTTAGGTCTGCGTGGTGCAAAAGACTGACACCAAGAAGATGTACGCCATGAAATACATGAACAAACAGAAGTGTGTGGAGCGAAATGAAGTGAGAAATGTTTTCAAGGAGCTGCAGATCATGCAGGGCCTGGAACACCCTTTCTTGGTTAATTTATGGTAAGAGCTGGCTCCTTGGCTCACTGGTTGAGTCAGTGCAGTCAGTTACAGACACCTTCGAGACCAGACCCTCCTCATCTGCTTCAAGCCTGTCTTGGGAGCAGCTGGTGTGTTCCACTGACCAGGGCTCTTGTTTCGGGGGAATCCTGTTTAGTTAAACAAGCATTTATCTCCCTTGTCCCCCCAGACAGCACAAGAGAGTTTATTCATGTGTTCCTTTGCATTGTCCCCCAGGCAGGTATTGGCTATCACCATAACCCCACCGGTATTTAAAGGAGCTCTTTGCAACCACCAGCAGCTTCTGGCAGCATGGGATTGATGGCCAGGCAGGGCTCTTTGCTGGCTGTCCCTTGACATTGCTTTCTTCTTAATTTTATTAGGACACCAGTAACATTCCAAGGGGTGTGAGCTCACATATTACACGATAAAGTTAATATCCTGTAGTTTCAGTATTCCTCTAGGGTGGTGGGTAATTACATTTATTGGAAATTGGATTTATTTTTAGAATAAAGTAGAAATTATCAGTGCTAAACACACACACACACACACACACACACACACACACACACACACACACACAGAGAGTCTAAAAGACACTGAAGATCAAAAGTCTTTGAATAATTCTTCCTTTTTGAAATCTCCTGTAGCCTGAGTGCAGTTTAGTGAACTCTTGATATATTGCTGCTGTTGCCATTTAGAGTTGCTCTTATTGGGGTATGAATGGTAAAGGTGCAGCTGCACCTCCCTTATCGTATCTCCAAACTTGTCTTTCCTACTTGAACACCAAGTGCCAGGCAAAGCTCACTCAGCAGCTGAGAGCTGACAGGTGTGTGTATATGTAGAGATCTGTACAGAGCAAACCATCCAGGTGTCCCTGCTTCTGCTCTTGCCCTGCCATCCCTGGCTCCAGGATGCCTTTAGCGTTCCTGTGGCTTTCCTGCACTCTGAGTGACACACAGATGTGGTGGTGGTCACAGGAAAAAGCCATGGGGAGGGGGACCCACCACCACACACAGACTACAAGCTTCCTGCGGAGCAGTGGTCTGGCTTGTGGTGTTGGGCATCACATCAGGCAGTCAGTGTGTTGATAAGGAAAAATCCATGAGGAAAGGGCTCATAGGTGGTTGTCAGCTCCTCTCAGAGAGACACAGTCCATCAAATGAGGTCACTTACAGAGGAACCAGCTGCACCCCTGTTGTGTTGGGCACATGGGGTCACAGGCAGACTGCTGCTGTGTGAGCAGGTGCCTGACAGAGGGACCTCCAGAGCTGGGGTCCCTCTGTCAGGCAGCTGGGGTGCCCTCCCAGGGGTCTGGGCAGGGGTGCTGGTCCAGGGCTCCTCCTCGTTGCTCCTGTGGTCACTTGCTGCTCACAGAAGGCAGAATGCCCATCTTGAGTTGTTCATACAATCTGCTCTGACTCTGTTATGGATCTGAAACTAAATTATTGTCGTCACAAGTGTGACAATAGTGGGAAACGGAGCACGGAAAGGTGGTGAAATTGTCATTTCCCCAGTGAAAAATTCCATGAAATGATGAGTATTCCCAGAGGTACCACATGTTCCTTTATTACCTGTCATTTTTCAGTGCTACTGTCCTTGAACCATGTGTGTGCTGCTTTAGGTACTCATTCCAGGATGAAGAGGATATGTTCATGGTGGTTGACCTGCTGCTTGGAGGGGACCTGCGCTACCATCTCCAACAAAATGTGCGGTTCCGAGAGGGAACTGTGAAACTCTTCATCTGTGAGCTGGTGCTGGCCCTTGACTACTTGCAGAGCAGGCACATCATCCACAGGTCAGCCAGGCCACGGGCTGTGCTGTAGGCAGGCTTGTTCCTCCTTGATATGAAATGAAAAATAGAAGCTTAAATGATAAACAACATATTCTCCCACACGTATTTGCTTTTGTGTGAAACACAAGGCTTCCCCAAGAAGAGTATTTCATGTACAGCAGAGACCATCTGATTTGTCCCTCTGGGGTAGCTGTGCAATAGCATATTTGATTGTCCACTCATCCTGCAAAAATTTGTCTCTGATAGGTTTTAATTAGCTGTAGCTCATTAATATCCATCCTGGTCCAGGGCGGGTAGGTGTCAACACTCAGAATTCCCCTGTTCATGCTTGAAGGTGTCCCTTTGTCCCCCTCTCTGTATTGCACCAAAATACGAGGACTGGGCCCAAACACAGCTTTTTTTCTGTATGAGGTAAATCTCTTTTTAGAAGTGCTGAGAGTTTCTTTTTGGCTACCACAATTTCTCATGGCCAGTGAGAAAAATGCATGAGCTCTTCCCATACCTTTGAAGACCTGCAGAATAGCAGAGGAGGCAGAGGTTTCCCCTGGCTGGGAAGCAGGGTTTGGCTGTGGGTGGATAAACACGTGGCTCTTCTGCTGGTGGCGTGGGCAGCGCAAAGCTCAGGGGCCCAAGAGTTTAGCCAGGTCAGCTGCTGTCAGGGAAGATGATCAGAGAGGGACTATGAGGGTCAGTAATTGCAGGGAGAAGGTCACTTCATTTATAAATACCACTCCAGATGAGCGTTCTTGTGCAGTGTAAGAATTAAGCATGGAAAGTGTAAAATTGAAATGGTCCTGGTTGTTACTGAGGAAGGCACACCCTGGTGAGGAGCTGGTGAGGGTGAATGCCTGCTCCTGTCCACAGTGTCCAGCTGCCATGTCCAAGGTGTGAGGGCAGAATGACCCCTTGCCTGTCCCTGCAGCCTCAAGAGCCTGGAGCAGTTCTGCTCTGCTGCAGCTGGGGCCACGCCCTGGGGACAGCTCCCACCTTCTCGGGGTCTCCTCTTTCTTGCTGCTTCTTCTGTGCTTTACGTGCATGGATCTTTGCCCCAGTGTGAATAGGAGTGGGAGGAACTGCAGGTGAGGTTCCAGCTTTTCACACAGCTGCATGTGCTTAAGGTAAATCAAGTACAACAAAACATGTATGTCAGGCTGTAAAATTTGCAAGTTATTTAATTAACACTGCAATGCAAGTTGTTTAATTAACACTGTAACCCAGTGGGATAGTGTTTGATTCATAAAGTGATTTAGCTGAGTCAATTACACTGCAACAGCTGTAATTGGGAACATCAGGAGACAGGGAAGCAATGGCTGTGTTTGGCTGAACAAAGCTGTGCAGAGACAGCAAACTCAGGCTGTAATAATTTCCCACCTACTTGAAAAAGAATGGGAAATATTAATATCTTCTAGGTTAGGAAATTATATAACCAGCTTATAAAAAAGAAATATACAAATGAACAATAACCAGAATTATCTCTGGTCATTGCTTGCATCCTGAGAATGATCTTACTGTGCCAGTGTAATTCCAGAGGCTGTATACCAGACTGAGGGAGATCAGAAACAGCCACATTAGAATTTAAAAAGTAATAATTAAAAAAATAAATAAATAAAAAAGGAAAGAGTTCCACTGTGCTTAGGGGGAAAATCAGCCTCTTACCTGACACTGCCTTGTGCTCTACTAATGATGCCTGTCCCTATACTCACCTGTATGATGGGATGGCACCAGGAAGGTAACCAGTGTTTATAACCCACTGGAAGTTGTTTGGGTGACAAGATGCCAGAAAACTGTAAGCTATTGGATGACAATTAGATATATTGTGGGGTTTTGATTCCAGGTGGCTTGGAGAACTCAAACTGTATCTTAAGGATTGAATTTTTAAAGATAAAATCCTAAACGTGCTCATTTCTTCACTTGGAACTCCTGGGCCTGGTGCAGAGCACCAGCTGGCACAGGGTCACTGCACCTGTTGCCAGCCTCCTGGCTGGGACCTTCTCTCTGGGGCATCAGCTGGCCAGGTGCTCAATGGGGACTGGTGTAATGAGCTCATTAAAGCCAGGTAATGGCTTGTAAAGTCACTCAGGTGGACACAGTGGCTGTATCAGAGTATCAGGTATACCTTATCTCCCTTCTGCCAAAGTGTTTCCCTACAGCATTGCTAGTAGGTATTATTTTGTGGAGTCCTTTTACTTAGGAATAAAACCTGTGGGTAACCCATTTGTATCTAGAACAAAGATGTTAAAATACTTTAATTTGTACTGAGTAAATGGGGACCCCTTCTCAATACAGTATCGAAACAGATTGAAAAGTAACAGGAGGAAAATGACAAAAAGACTCTGAACTGTGGGTGGACTTACCTGAGTGCTGCTCACCCAAAGCCCTGCATTCTGGCAGCACACCCCCTGCTGCTGGTGCTGATTGAGTAGTCACCCTCTTACGCCCGGACCAAGCAGGAATATCAGAGCTGAGGAGCCCGAGGCTCTGAGGGTGCACGTCTCCAGCAGTGTCCCAGAGCCTGGGCTTTCCTGGGGCGCCTGTCACTTCTCTAGGCTAATGGCTGTCTCTCCTTCTCTGTTTTTTTTCTTAGAGATATCAAGCCCGACAACATTTTACTGGATGAGCACGGTGAGTGCCAGGTGCTCTGTGGCCATGCGCGTGCATGGCAGCAGTCGGAGACCGGCGACGCGAGCTGCAGTCTCGGTGCTTGCCGGTGCCATCGTTTGGTGGAGCACTCTCCCCCTCAGCCCAGCTGCGAGCAGGATCATCCCATCCTTTTGTGCTCCACTTGCTGTCTCTTGCTTTTTGAGCGGCAGTGTCTTGTACCTTCAGGGCACTGGGCACCCTGGGATGCTGTGGTGTTTCTGGGGTTGCCTTGGTGTTTTAGCCAGCACCTCCTTTGGCTGACTGACTTGATGGTGTCCCCACAAGGCACTGGCAGGGACCATATGTTTGGTGCTGCTTGGTGTCGGTATCCCAGCACACCTGGTTTTAACATTTTCTTGGTTCTTGTTTAAAACTTACTCAAAATGCAGCATTTGAAGGGCAATGCTTGTGTCACTGCAGGGTTTGTGCACAAACAGAATTAATTATGGTGCAATAGATAAGCCTTGTTCACTTTTTTTTTCTTTTTCCTTGAGCATTTGGCATAGGGAGGGAGCTCTGAAGAGGATTAGGGGCTGGGTATGTTATAAATGTTGCTATCAGTTTTTCTATAGTCTTTCTTAGGCAAAACTCTTGACTATATTCTTGCATGGTTCTTTATTCACATTTTTTTCCTGGCGAAGATCTCGCAGTGAAAAGTTGTCTGATATTTATTAGTTTGTAACTCATTAGAGAAACATTTTGTTAGCTCATATTTTTTTAAAAATCCAAGTAACTGGCTTGTTGTGAGAAATCTTCATTAGCAGCTAGAGCGAGGTGCTTGAAGAGAAAAAGTCAGTGCAGGGAGGAGGCATCCCTGCATTTGTTATGACTTCAGAGGCTGTAGTAGAGATGCTGCAGCTCCCAAGGGAGGCACTGCCTGGCTCTGTGACAGGGTGTGTGTGACCAAGGTTGCCTGGCAGCACCGAGCCCAGACTCGATCCGTTTGCATATGACCTCTAATTTCAGAGCACTGGTTGATTATTTATTTAGGAGCTGGCAGCAAAGTGACTTTGCCTCCTGGTGCTGCAGCCTCTGTCCTGCCTTGCTCCGTCCTTCTCTGGCTGTTGCCCCATGCAGGGACTGTGGACAGCCCTGTCCTCCCTCATGTGTCAGGGACCTGGCACTGCTGGGGCTCCGGGCTGCCCATCTCGTGTGGGGCTGCTTTTGGTCAGTCCTCACTGTTGGATGCTTTGGTGACCCATCACCATTCTCCCAAAACTCTATGCCACTCAGACTGGGATGACACGGCTTCCTGAGAGGAGCTGGGATCGCCATGGCCATGGGAATGTAGGTCAGCACTCCCTGAAGAGGGGAAAAAAGAGGAAAAGGCTCTGTTCATCTCTGCAGCTGCATTCAGCCCAGGAAGACACAACCTACTAACTTTTGTAATGACACTACAATTCAGGATGAATTTTGGGTCTATTATCTGCTCACTGTGATTTTTTAACTCTCTCTGGCAGAGGTTTCAGAGTGTTTTTTCTGGGGACATACCCTTGGCTCCAGTGCCCTTTTGTCTGTGACTTGTAGTATTCCTTTTCTTTATCCATGGCAGCAAAGGTTTGTCTTCCGAGGCATATAGAAAGCTTTGGACACACACAGAGTTAATTTTCTTTCCAGACTGACCCTAAAATATAGGAAGGCTCAAAACAATCATCGCTAAATTACTTTTTGGAGAACTCTTGTATTTTCTGGTTCCCCAGAGGGAAAATAAGGGGATATTTGAAACAAGAGACATCTGCAAGCAGTCTGCAAGCTGAAGTATTTTCTATCAGTTCTCCCACCAGATTTTATTACCTAGAAGCTCCTTTCCATTAAGTATTTTACTTTCTGTTTCTGATTCAGAGCTATTTCGTGTGTGACATTAAAGCCAAGCCTGTTACACATTAGCCTCTGTCTTTCAGGACATGTGCACATCACCGATTTCAATATCGCCACGATGCTGACGAAGGACAGCCCTGTCACCACCATCGCTGGCACAAAGCCCTACATGGGTGAGAACCAATGGCACTTACACATTCTTGAATCAACATTTTGTGGGCTTGGGTGGACTGCTGTGGTGGGACACAGGTGAGGACATTTTTTATTAGAGCTGGGACTGTTTTCTTCCTGATCCACATAAAACATGCATGGTTTGAAGTGAGGAGCACTCTGGAGAGGGGATGTGGAGTGGGGACAGGAGTCCCTCCCCAGAAATGCCTCAGTGCAACTGGGGAATGTGTGTCCCACTTCACAGAGGAGATGAAGAGATACCTTGGCCACCTTATGCCTAGGTTGAGTGAATGTGCTTATCCTGGAGCACATTTACTATGAATGGTAGGCAACTCTGATGTCAGTAAAAAGAATTTGTTCTTTTTGGGCTTTGGGGGCAGAGAAGCACAGAGTTTCATGTGGAGAGGACTGTGGGGCTACTGGGTGGCTGTGGTGCAGGAGCATGGCAGCACGGGAGGGGCAGGGGTCAGGTGTTCTGTGTTGCTCATTTCCTCTTGGGATTGCAGCAAGGCAATTTCTTCCCCCTGTATTTCACAGCACCTGAAATGTTTAGCTCCACAAAACCCACCAGCTACTCCTTCGCCGTGGACTGGTGGTCGCTGGGAGTCACTGCCTACGAGCTGCTCAGAACTCGGGTATGTGTGTGGCTCACGGCCTGACCTGCTCTGCCCTTGGACACACTGCTGGGAGGGTTAATGCTTTACAGCAGAGATGAGACAGCCACGCTGAATTCAAGGCTTTAGGGCTTATGACAGCAGAGGAAGCAGAGATCACATCTTCACCAGGGCTCTTGTGATCACGGCTAAGAGCTCAGAGAAGCTGCTGCAATGCTGAACAGCATGTTGTGGCAGTTCCCTGCTGTGGCTGAGGGCCTCTGGGCTGGTATAAGTGGGGCAAGGCAAACAAGCAACAGCTCCTGAAGTTTGGGCTGCAGTATCCTTTACTTAGAGCTTCTATCCTGCAAGGAAAATTAAAACTTGAAAAAAAACCTTGTTGCTGTTGTAACAAGACTGAGCAGTTGGAGCAAATGATGGGAAAAGCCCAATCCCTGCCTGTGCCATCAGGGCTCTGCTGCTGACTTGGGCAAGGCTGGGAGCCTTGTAGATAGAGAAATACATCAGTGTTTTGAAATTGTTGTGCAAAAAAGTGGGACAAAATGTTTAAAATAACATTATTCTAAACAAAATAATGTGATTTAAAGAGGAGCATTTACGATCTTGTGAGGCTCAGAAGCTTCTTTCAGTATGAGTATGCAAAACATGTTTTTTAAAACCTCTATCATCAGTCTTTGCGGAAGACATTTTGATGAACAGATTTTTTCATTTGAATTTGTGTGTCTCAGTCGTGAGAGATCAGTTTAGCAGACACTGGGGAGATGTGGCTGTCTGACCTGTTGGGTAACTGAAGCAATGTACCCTCCATAAACATCTTAATGTAATATTTGAGTTTTCCACCTATAATGCTAAATGAATGGCAGGACTGTGCATCACGTTGGTTTTTGACTTGGTGGCACTGTTTCTAAAGGCAGGAGCAGAAATACTGTCTTGTGCTCATAGTTGATGGCACAGCCGTGGCAAGAGGGTGGCACCTGGGTGACTGCCACGCGGGGCAAGGAAAGGGAAGGGAGACCTTGAGGTCCATCTAGCGTTGGCACAGGTCAAGCACACTGCACCTGATCTGATCTCTCTATTTATAGCTACTATTCTTTAAATGTACTTTTAATACCCTCCCTCCTGCCTTCTTCCCCCCAAAATAAGGTAAAAAGTTGTGAATCAAAACTTTCAAGATGGAAACACTCTGCCATTTTAAGTTCTCTCTCCAGGTAAAGCAGCAGAATTGTTGTAGATGGAAAATAAGCAGGGAGGTGACTTTACCTGTGCTGTATACTGCATGTTGATCCAGGAGGCGTCCCTGGTGCTCTACTGCACCGTGTGCTCTGCTGCAATAGCTCACCTGTCCCAGTGACATGACACTGGCCACAGGGCAGAAGGGACTGTCACCCTGCATCCTGATGCCCAGCTGAGGCTGGTGACCCTTCCTGGGACATCCTTTTCTGAGCTGATTTTATTGTTGGGGGACATTTGTCTCCTTTTCACTGGCATTGTCCCCAACATGAGTGAAAAACGTTTTACAGGGAGTATGAGGTGTGCTCTAACCACAGCACTATATGTCACAGCTTTGTAAGATAAAAACACTGAAAAGACCAAGCAAATTCCCACTGGCTGATAACTCTGACTTCTGGGGTTTGTTCCTGCCTGTCCTGCTGTTAAATGCCTGGTTATTAGCATAGTTCTTGCTAACATTTTGTTTTTTCCAATGAGCCATGGTCACACAGGGAGAGATGTTCCACAGGAGGCTGGGGACTGGACAATGAGACTGTGTGAAGCTTCTGTGCTCTAACCAGGTTTCCCAAGAAGTCTGAAAAGCAGATAATTCAAGTGCTTGTCTTGTGGCGTTCCCCACAGAGACCATACCACATTCGGCCCAGCACTCCCACAAATGAAATCGCTGGCGTGTTCGAGACAGCTGCGGTGAAGTACCCGGCCGCGTGGTGCCCGGACATGGTGGCGCTCATCAGGAAGGTGAGGGGGCCGGGGAGTGCCCAGTGCTCCTGCCACTCGCAGCCTCTGCACGGTGGGAAGCCCTTGCACGTGGTGTCCAGGCCAGGGTCAGTGACTTTCAGAGTGTGAGAAACGATGCTCACTTTTAAAATTTCAAAGGTTTATTACAACAAAGGACTAAATAAGGAAAAAGTATCAGCGCTGGTGTTTTGCCTTTTTATATCTTTAGCCCCTCACCAAGTCTTGTCACTCGACTCTTCTTTTGCTGCCCAGTGGTGGAGATCACTTTTTTACATCTTGATTGGAGGTCTGGAGTTGCCAAAGCAAGAAGCCGGCCCTCCCGAAGGTCTCAATTACTAAGAACATCCCGTGATAACAATGTGTGGGGGAGGGGAGATATAATTATCATTTACAAAACTTCTCTTAACGTATATGTAATTCGCCCCTTAATTGTGAGAGCCAACTATGACATTACTCACCTATAGCAAGAGCACACTGTGTGGTGACTGTCAGCAGCACGAAGGCGATGGCAGCGAGCGGCGTGGCGCCCCGGGCTGGCAGTGGCTGCAGCTGCTGCTGCACCTTCTCTAAGGACACGGGCAGCCTTGGCTTCCAGAGTTTCCTCTATAGCTTTGCACTCTGGAATTAACTGACTTAGAAGCAGATACTGATATACGTGTCAATAAATTTAGCCCGAGAATTACATTTTTTAATCCTCAAGAAACATTTTTTCCCAGTAATGGAAATATTTTCAGGAAGTGCTGACACTGTTATAATCCTCTGATGCCATGTGGTTTATGCACCACTGCAAATTTTTTTCAATAACGCTGTTATCAAAATTGCTTCAAAATCCTTACTGGAATAGTTTTGAAACTGAAATTCCATTTGAAATGAAGCCATAGCTTCAATAAACAAGACTATGGCTTAACAGTGGCAGCAAAGCTGAGCACTTGCCCCCTGCATAGCAGCACTGGCAGCAAATTTTAGGGAAGTATGTAAATAGTTTTTTAATTTCAAATAAGTGTGGGCAATGAAGTAGTACTTAATGTAGCTTTCCATTGTTTTTTGTTCCAAATACTATATATATGCATTCTGTAATCTCTAATGAAATAGACGATCAAGCATTTTAATGAAAAGAGGCCATCAATTCTTTGCTGAGACAGAATCATGGCATATTTTCCAGCAAGAAAATTGCAGAATATCTCCATTTGCTGAAAATTCAATGAAGCCAGTATTTCATTAAGCCTAACAGTAACACAGGAATATTTGCTGCAGATGTCCTATGTGTCGCTATGCTGGCAGTTTTTTCCTGGACCACAGCAGGCCGCAAGCCATGGAGGCTCCCTTGTGAATAAATAATACAATGTCACAACTATTTAAATTTCCCAGCGCTCCACTGCGTCTGGTTTAACAGCCATATGTGTTACATATGAAGCCAGCTGCGGCTCCTTCCCGGCTCGACCTTCCCCTGTGGATTTCTGCCTTTGTTACCAGCCCAGGCAGATGCTTGTCCTGGCGGGGCCGCAGCGCTGGCGCTGGGCTGGAGTCCAGAGCTCTGCAGAGGGAGCTGGGCTGGGGACGTGCTTGTGACCGGCTGCACGCCAGCACAAGCAGGGCTGTGCGGGTCACCTTGCCTGTATCTTCCCCAAGGCTTTGGATCATCTGGTTTTCCTGCTGAGTTTTAGGAGTGCATGGTGTCAGGGCTTTATGCAATATATAATCCTTGAACAGAGACAACTTCAACCCTTTCCTTCCACACAAGTAATCCCTACGGCAATGTCAAAAAATTATGAAAATAATTTTTAAAAAATATGAAAATTATAAAAATAATTAGAAAGAGTTATTTTTAACATTGGACAAATTGTTTAATGCCATTGTACTGCCTCATTGCCTTCTCCTACAATGGGGATAAAAGTAATTCATAAAAATGGGAATAAACACAGGCAGAGCTTGTGAGCCTGTTGCATACCCTGGTGAATGGACTCTGAGCCAGAGCAGGAGAGGCACTGGTCCAAATGCCAGCATTGATGCAGTGTCTCTGGCACCATGTGTCCTCAGCCGTGCTCCACAGAACGTGTGCCATGTGGGGATGGTCTCATCTCTTCCCTTTAACTCTTGCTGCAGTTGCTCGAGCTGAACCCCGAGAAACGTTTTTCTCAGCTGAAGGACATCCAGTCCTTCCCATATCTCTCTGATGTGAACTGGGATGCTGTTCTCCAGAAAAGAATAAGGCCAGAATTCATGCCCATGGTAAGGCCATTTGGGTGTGAAGGTTCCTCACACCCAGCACTGGGACATGGGACGTTCTGACAAATTTCCACTGAAGCATCAGGTGTTGCAAGAGGAAAATAGAGACCAGGGCAGAGCTGTCTCTTCCCTGAGTGTGTAGCAAAGAGTAACAGAGGGAGACTATAGTGTGAAAACTGGTATGTCCTGTTTGTAATGTTCCTGGAATTTCTAGGTGCAGAACTGGTGTTACAGCCCACTGGGCTGTGCATCTGTGTGGGATGGACAGTGCCTGTGAGCCTTGCTGCTCCCCACATCCAAAAACCTAGTGCACCAGGATGGGCTCAGCAGCAGCCTGGAGATCACCCACTGTCTTATGGGAATTGTTTTCTCCTATAATGCCTCCCCCAACAAGCTTATTGTTAACAGTAAATAACATACACTAGATTTGTGTTTCTGGGCCTTTTTAAATTGAAGTAAAACAGCACACAAGTGACAGTCCAACTACTCCAACTGGTTTTCAGTAGAAGTTGGGCTAAACTATGAATATTTGTTAATTGTGTATCCGCCCTTGTTGCTGGGTTTCTCTGTGGTGGGTACCATTCTGTATTGCTTGAAGACCAGTTCCACTGGGCTGTTGTGCTGCTCTCAAAAAGGCACAACCCAGCCAGGACACTGTCCTCATCCTCATTGCCACTCTAAAGCAGCCAAAGGGCAGAGTAGAAGCAGGACCACAAAAGGAGCCACTGTGACACCTTGAATATGGCCCTTAGCTGAAGGGATTCATAAAGTGTATCAGGAGTATAGCCAGTGCTCTTGGCTGCATGTGCAATTATATTTTTACAAAATTTAGCTCCCAGATGCAGTCCAGGTTATAAGAGACTCCTTAAGACAGACTCTGATCACTTAAGGACACCTCTCTCTCCCCTCCAGAAAGGCAGACTGAACTGTGACCCAACCTTTGAACTTGAAGAAATGATCCTGGAATCCAAACCTCTTCACAAAAAAAAAAAACGCTTGGCTAAGAAGGAGAAAGACACAAGCAAAAGCAATTCATCCCAGGTGAGAGCAAGCAGGTACAAGCATGGTTAGGGAGGTCTTTCATTTGTCAATCATTGCCATCTAGCAAGACCAGAGCAAACTGAACAGAATATTCTTTTCCCTTGTGACCAACTTTATCCCTAAAACTCTCCCCCATCTTCCCTGCGGTAGGGCAGAATGTGTATGCACTGGTTTACTGCAAGAGGAGAGGCTTAATGCCTTTCTCTCCACTGCAGGGCTAAAGATGCTCTGTGCCTAAACATACTGCCATGACTCCTTGAAACTGTCCTTGCAATGTTTTTCTGTGTAAACTGTGAATTTATTCCTTATCTCTTTTATTTTTCCATTCCAATCTGAAAGGCCAGCCACCTACAGAAGCACCTGGAAATGCTCCAGAGGGACTTCATTGTTTTCAACAGAGAAAAGTAAGTTTTGATCCAGAGGCAGCAGAAGAGGCACTGGCCCTTGCCAAAGCCTTTGACATTTTTCAGGGGCCCAGGGCTGGGGGAGTTGGGTGGGGGGGCTGTGGGGGCCCTGTGTTGGAGGAGCATGGGGTGCTCAGGGCTGGAGGAGCTGCAGAGTGAGCAGCAGCTCATGCCAGGCAGTGGGGAACTCCAAGACAGCTGGGCCTCTGTGGGGTCTTGGCACTGCCTGGGCTTTCCCTCACATCTCAGTCATCCTTTTCTATCCCCAAGGGTAAGACCCCACCATGACAGCATCCAAGAGACCATGACAAAAAGTGGAGGCCCACACAGGGAGGACAATCAGAACAACAACCTCTGAGAACAGCTCAGCCTCTGCAGGGGACCTCCTCGTGGGACTGGGGCTCACCCACCCATGCACCTTCACAATGTCGGGCCATGGACTTGCCCTCGGCTGCTGGGACCCTGCCAGTAGCCCAAGGCACAGAGGAGAGCTGGGGCACCCATTCCCTCAGCTTTCCACCCCACAGCCAGAAGGTCCTGAGCATGGGGGGAGAGGCTGTGGGGGCTGCCTTGCAATTGGCCACAGCTGGTTAGACTCAGATCCTATTATGTTGCCTTTCCTGGGGGCAGGAATGGGATCACAAGACAAAGGATAAGACAGTGCCCACCATTTTGGCCTGGCTGGCAGGTGCCACAGCCCTTGGTGCCACCATGCAGGCAACTGCTGCAGTGTGCCTGAGAGGCTGAGAGAGGCTGAGCTGTGTTGTGCTGACAGGTGCCCACAGCCGTGCAGTGCCTCAGGGCTCTGCAGAGGTTGGCATTCCCGCAGGGATGGGCTCATGGCTGCCTGCCCCAGGGGAAAGAGGTGGCTCCCAGATTGGTGGTGCAGGGTCTTTACCAATGCATCGTGACAAAAGGAGCCTTTGCTTACAGACACTCCTGCAAACGCCCTGTGAGGGTGGGCACAGGAGGCTGGAGATGAGCTCCTTCCTTAGCTGGGAGGAGGCAGCAAAGGTTTCTTGCCCATTTAGCACTCTCTCCATGTACCCAACAGGGCTGGCACGGTGGGTGGTCAGTGTGCAGACAGATGTGGACACCAAGCGGTAACAAGCAAGCGCTGGTGAATCCAGATGCCTTACCAGTCTAGCCTGAAAAATACATTCACCATCATGTTAAACTGCTGCAAGCTCACTGAATCTGATGGGGTTTGGCTTCCAAAACCAGAGGGGAATTTGAATGTGTATTTTGAATCTCTACCACTGAAATCACACTTGATTTAAGTAGGGACTATCTTCAGGAACAACCGCACTGCTGGTGTGGTCTTGCCAAGACTGAGATTGGCCAAAGCACTGCTACTGCAGTAATGTCAGGAATGATGCTATTATTTAAATGCTTTGACAGGCCTCAGGTTTCACCTCCTTATTTGACATTTTTCCTATTCTTAGTAATATAGTGAATGCGTGATGAGCTCTTTGCCTCCCATTAACCCAAAGGCAAACGTCCTCTCTGCCCCATGTGTCTGTGCAGCGGCTTGCAGCAGGCGTCCCAGCATCGAGCAGTGCAGTTCGTGCCTAAAAACAAGCTTTATTTTGGTGTGCTCCATGTTCTGGCCGCTCCTGCAGGGGTGGGGGGTGTCCCGCGGCCGGCTGCTCCCCAGCTGGCTGCCAGCCCCTCAGGGTGCCCGCTGAGGGGAAGGTCGCCCCGCGCTCCCCCGCGGGGGCCGCTGTGTGTGCTGCAGCCTCGCCACCCCGTCCGCATCGCCATGCCTGTGGAAACAGCCCCCGGGGAAGGCGGCCCCGTTCCGCCCAGGGAGCTGTAAAGCTGGAGAGCAATTCGTTCATCAGCAAGTGGGTATCGGAGTCCTCGATGAGTGTCATTGTCATGGGAAAGTCACCTTTTCCTGCTTAGTCACAACACACCTTTCCCTGCTCCGTCAGAAGGCACCCCAATTAATGTCGCAGTGTGCTTGCTCTCCCCTTCCCCAGCCATGCTGGCTTTCAAGCAATAGGACTTCGGAGTCGGGTGGGGACTCCGTGTCTCGCTGCCTTTGACTCATCATTCCCAGGAAGGCTATCCAGAGCACCTCCAGCGTTCTCCATGGATCCTCTGCTCTCTGCCCAGTCCCACAGCAGGTCTGGCGCCAGGCACCGGCAAGTGGGACTGTGCTGACAGCTGTCCCTGTCTCCTGCACAGCACATCGCTATGGCTGCCTTGCTCTGGTGCAGGCAGCAGTTCACATGCCGTAAGTGTACGTATCTGGAATCCCAGCTCTGCTCCTCACTAGGAAAACATCTGCTGCTGCAGAAATACCTCTCCCCTGGCTGGTCAGAAAAGCCCCAAAACAACTTAAGTACTTAAATGGAAAGAACATTGCATATTTAAAAATCTTAAAATTTAGAAATTTAAAGATTTCTACAACCATCTCTCTATTCCCCTCTTCCTCTGTACACAGAGGCACAGTCTCAGCCTAATCTCTTAAGAAAAAAAAAAAAGCCTTAATTACTTGATGGAAGAACTTCACAAAGCGTGTGAGCACAGCCTTCCCCACCCTGGCACTACTATTCTGGCCTGGCCCCTTAAGGATTGTGGCAGGGACAGCTTGTCCTGCCCAAGTTGCAGGCATGTCAAAATAAGTATTTCAGGGTCAAATACTAAGGAAGGGGGGGGGAGAAAGTGTATTTGTTTAGCATAGCCGAAACTGACCTTTAATTGTTGTAATCTTTAAAAAACAATCACTTTTCTTCACATGCTTTGCAAGCTTTAAAGGACAGTGGCTCTTGGTCTAACAGACAATGCCTGATGGAAGGGGAGGATTTCACTGGCAACACACAAGCCAGGCACAGCTCTTGCCAGGCAGTTACAGCCCATGGTGGCCAGGCCACGCTCAGAGACTTCATGGACAAACTGAACAGGTTTTTACAAATACTTGCATCATGCTGTTTTGCCAGTACTTTTACCTTTGCCTGAGAAGCTACACCAACGCCCTGACACGCGTAGCAGCAAGCACTGCATGGTGTTGCCCTGAGAGATTGTTGCTGCAGCCCCCTCCAGCCTCAAGACCTGGAGGGTCTTGAGCCCAGCCCAGGTCCCTGCGAGTGCAGCTAGGCACTGCCCCTGCCAAGTAGCAGTGGCCCGAGGATGAAAAAAGCCAGCTGACAACATGAGCTGTTTGAACGAACAACTTTTTTTTAATAAAGTGTACAAAGTAGTAAAACTCCTTACACAAGGTGCTGTGACAGCTGTTACAGAGATGATTCGAGCTCCCCCACAGGCCTCGTGATGAAACGCCAGAGCATTGGGTGGAGATGAAGGAGATGAATGTGACAGACCCACCTCTTCAGTGCACCTGCCCTCCCCATCTGACATCGTGCCCCCAGCCAGACCCTGCCCCCTCACCTGCCTGGCTGGGTCACTTTGTGGGCCATTCCCAGACTGCTCCCACACCACAGCATCCCACACACGTTCAACACCAATAACATTGAACTGAGCAACCTGTCCGAGCAGCATGCATACAGAGAGGAAGAGCAAAACACAACCCAACCAAACCCACAACAGTAACAACAACAGAACTTTAAGGCTATGCAAAAACAAAATGAAGCAACATCTTTAAAGCTAGGTAGCAAGTAGCATTTGTGAAACATAAGGCTTGAGGCTTATTGATTCTTCAGAACAGGTTTCTTTCTTTTCATTCTTCAACACCAATGTACCATTTTTCTTCCTTTGCTTGAACAGGGATTTTGTTTCCTCCTCAGCCGGGACATTTAGCTCAGGGAGGTGATGTTGGAGCGGCCTCCTGGAGGTGCAACAATGCGCTTGCTTGCTGAGCGCATGCCTTCATCAACCTGGGTACCTGGGATAGGATAAGAAAGTACAAAGGGAACAGGGAAAGTAAAGTTAAGAGCACCTTCTTCACAGGACTGAGCAGTCAGGCAGCCTGGAGTCTTGCCAAGGCCCTCCAGAGGCCATCTACTGCAACCTGCTCCCTTCTCCAACTCCAGTAGCAACCCCGAGAGCCGCAGTGGCTTGAAAGTCTCTGCGGATGCTTCGTGAACAGACTCACGCAGCAGGAACGGCATCGGATGCTGTGCTGGCCTCCACAGCCACAGTGGCCTCCACAGTCTGCCTGGCTTTTACTACAAGGTGCAGCTCCAGCCATGTCCTTTAAGGGACACACAGGATCATGCCCTGCCATGATCTACTCTTGTGCTTACCTTGCCGCAGGCCACCTCTAACTGACCCCTGCCCCAGGCCAGGGACAGGGACACATGGCCAGTGGCTCTGCCCCCTCCCAGCCCAGCCACCATGTGTTCACCTGACAGGCTGAATCCAGACTGATGGAGATTCCTGACGGGCGGTGTCTGACGTGTGGGGGACCCCCTGGTTGACCCTGCAGGGGTGCCCCCCTTGGGCGTGGTGGTCAGGTCAAACACAGGTCCATCATACAAGCCCCGAGGCACAGCATGCACCTCTGCCATCTGTCACCAGAGAGAAGAGGACAATGACACTTCTCTGAGCCCAGGGAACATCATGCTCCAGCCATCCCCCAGCTCCTGAGTCCCCCTGCAGAAGGATCTCACACTGCCATGTTCTGTAAGTCCTGCAGCACTGAGGCCTGGCACAGCCCCACTGCCCTGTAAGGTGTGCAGAGCCAGTGCAACAGCCTATCACCCAGATGGGGTTTATGCTGCACAAATGGGGGAGGAGAACATGATTTTGGCCAATCTCTTCATTTTAAACAGTATTTCCCTCCAGACTCCTGCTGCAGCAGGACAGGATGAAGAGAGACATTACCACTGCTAACCTTCAGGAACATCTGTCTCCACCACAGCACACCACTAACACGAAAGGCTCCCTATCCAAGCCTCAGCTATTTTGTACATTCAAAATACACCATCAATTTGCAGCACTGCTTACAGGGTCCAGCAAGAACAGCAAAGGAAAACCAACCAGTTATTAAGGGCAATTTGGGCTAACAGTATCCCAGCTCTGTCTCCTGACATCCCTGCCTCCTCACCTTCCTCCTGGCTTTGATGCGCTTGTAGACGTAGTCAGGGAAAGGGCTGCTGGGCAGGAATCGTCCAGTCCCCTGGGTCACATGCAGGTTGCCATCCTCCAGCACGATCTTCCCCTGGCATATGACAACCAGCGGGGCCCCACGGAGCTCCATCCCCTCAAAGATGTTGTATTCAGCCACCTGCAGCAACCCCAGGATGATGGTCAGGAGGGACAAGAGCACTGCCTGCCCACTCAGGGTGGGTCAGTGCCCACACCTCACTGCTGGAGTCATCAATGCAGGCAGAAGACACCTGCTAGAGGTGTCTTCTGCCTTCTTGCCTGCTCAGCGGCCTCCTGTAGCTCACTAGCCCATCACAGTGAAAGCCCACCAGAGCTCCCAACATGAACCAGGACCTCCTGGTTTGAAGCTCAGTGTGAGGAAGAACTCCCAGAGCAGACAAAGGCAGGACCTAGGCTTGAGGCAAGGCATGAACAAAGCACTGTGGCAAGGCCAGGAAAAATATTTGTGCCTGTAAGAGGAACCAAGGTAAGGAGAAATGTGTGTCTTTCCACCTGCATAGGCCAGGGTCAGGAGAAGAATACCCAAGCAGGGTGAAAAAAGCCCCATGTGCCTAGGGCTCACGGACATTCAACCCACAGTCACAACAGGCACTGCCTGGAGCCTGGGCTCAGTCCCTCCTCCTCAGAGCCAAGCAGGACAATACAAAGCTCCCAGCAGCCAGGCAACCTTTCTACAAAACTACTCACATGCCACCCTCCAGTGTTCACACAGATGAGCAGAGGACTTACAGACTGATGGGTTTTTGCTGTGATGATCTTTACTGCATCAGGATCCCATATAACCAGATCGCTGTCCGAGCCCACCGCTATTCTCCCTTTTCGTGGATACAGGTTGAAGATTTTGGCAGCATTAGTGCTTGTCACAGCCACAAACTGGTTTTCATCCATCTTTCCAGTGGCCTGCTCACACACAAAGAGAACTAAGTCCTTCCATGGGGAAAGGGTGAGTAAGAGCCCTGGGAAGCACCATCCTCACTCCCACACAAGGTGCTGGCTGGCTGCCTGGGCCCAAGTTTCTGAGGCTGATCTTACTAACGGGTGCCAGACAGACCAAGAACTGGGGGCACAGTTACAGATTCTGGATGTTCACCCCAAGCCTGTGACAGCCACCGCTCCTGCTCCAGCTTGATTTGACTCTCAAAGGCAGAGAGGGAACAAGGTGGGTGCCCAGCTCTATGGGACAGCAGCATGGGTGTGTGAGATGGCAACCACCTCTGCCCCCTCTGCCCCTTCCCTGGGGGGACTCTCACCACTGCCTTGTCCCAGATGACAGACATTCGTTCCTCTACGCCATTGGTTCCTTCTGGGATCGCCGTGAAGTTGTCTTTTCCAATGGCTTTCTGCGCGGTGCTGAAGGTACAGTGAGCACTTCCCGACACCTGCAGATCACCACTGAAGAGGGGTGGAACAAACCTACTGTCAGTCATTTTGCAGTCAGACAGCAACAGAGACATGAGGGATATGGATTTCCTCTGGCCACGGGCAGCCCCCAGCTCAGTTTTTTTCACTCTTGCACCCATTTCCACAGTCCCTCAAGCCTGAAGACCTTCACCTGACCCAGCCCCTGGGGCAGCTGTGTCACATGGGGGCAAGAGACCTCTGCCATGCTGTGCTACCCACCTGAGCATGGACAGCATCCTGTACAAAAGAAAAGTCAACAGCTCAGCTTCTAGGGAACAGGGTGGTCTTTCTGTCAGGCCAGAAGATGTCCTTTCATAGTGGACTCCATTTCTGGCAGTTTGTCAGGTCTGCCTGAGAGAGCCCTTCTGCCACACAGGGAGGAAGCGGCCTCTCTGCTCCAGGACTGTCTCCACGTCCCACAAGCCAGCCCTTGTGTTGTGCGCTGCCAGCTCCTGCATGCTGAGGGCTAGTACAGTCCTCCCCCAACCCATGAAAGCCTGCTGCAGTAGGATGGAGGGAGTTGGGACTGCCCAGAAGCAGCTCTCTGCAGGAAGCCCAGAAATGAGGCTGGGCTGAGGCCTCATTCACTGAGGCCTCTTCACCCTCTGCCCAAAGGGGTACCTGGACGGATGAGATGCCCTGACCCATCCCGCTCCTAGGAAAGAGGAAGAGCCAGCAAGCTGCCCATGGACAAGGCAGGGTGAGGAGCTGTCCATGGCTCTCTGGAAGTCACCCAGCTGCTGCTCAGTCCTCAGGTAACACTGGACAGGCAGCAGCTGGAAAGTCATTGCTCCCAGGCAAAAGGAAGCAGACCAAGGCAGGCCAGCTCCCAGCACTGCCTGCATGAGGCAAGGGGCCCCAAGCACCTGGACAGTGCAGACATAGTGACTCTCCTCGAGGCTGCAAATCTGCCCTAATCCACTGGTAATCTCCACCTTCCTCTGATAATTTCTGCCATATGTCTGATGAACTGTACAGACAGAGGCCCAGAAGGATGACACAACATGCTTCCTGCTGGAGACAAACAAGCCATCCAGCCTAGCTGGAACCTCACAGTCTCTCCTCCTGCTGCAGCCTCACAGAAAACAGTATGGCAAAGGTGTCAGGACAGACACCTATGAGCTGCAGGGACCAAGAATTGCTCGTGTCTTCTTTGAGGTCTGGGGTACACTGGAAGTGGAAGGTAAGGATTAGAAAACCAGTTCAGGAGCAGGTCTCACATTTCCTTGCCAGTTGTTAAGACCTGCGCCTGTATCATACATCCGGTATGCGCTGAGGTATCTCTTGTTCATTGACCACAGCAGAATGCAGCGTGAGCTGCACACTCAGACCGCAAATGCACTGGCACTTCTCTTAGACCCAGACACAGTATCTCCATTCTGGTACAATCCAGGTTTATCCTAACATGCCCTACTGGAGACACATCTTAGTGACTGCTCATCCCTTGTTCATCTTGGTAGAGATGTTTCCAGCATTACCTCAGAGGATATTTCCATTTACAACCCCCTCAGTGTCAGCCATCCCCTGGCTAACAGGCCAGGCAGCACGCGCACAACTGGATGTACAAACACGGGCTTTGTATTTGACTGGGGTCCCCACCAGCCTGTGAAACCTGTAATGCTCTCCACGTTGCTGCAGCATCCTAATCCAGGCAGCCATTCCCCACTTCTCCAGCTCGGTGAATCATTCCATTGACAAGTCTGTTTTAGCTTGTCCTCTTTTCTTTGTCTTCTTCAGGGCATTTAAAATGGTTCATGACTACCAGTATTTTTCTCATTAGTAATGTTAAGCTTATGGTGTCCTCCCTCCACTCTTGAGGATAAACATGGCTTGGAGTCAGAGCCATTTCACTGCTTAGTTCATTACATACCCACAGTGAAGTGGTTCAGGCTGGACTAACCTCTTTCTTCCCTATCCAGAGTCCACTTTCCCCTAGCAGTACCCCCAGCAGAGCTGTCGCTCACCTGGCCAGGAGGGAGTTAATGTAGTCAGGAGTGGTTGGGTCTGGGCTCAGTGGTGGAGAGACCACAAATGCTGCAGCCTTCGCCCAGTTCTTGCTCCAGTAGTGTGTTCCATCCGTCCCCAGACTGGCCGTGATGGGCTCACCAAACACCACAATGCCTGGAGAAGGGCACAGAAAGAACAGTGTTTCAGTGGAGCGTGCTGGCATTCTCTGCTCCACAGCACTACCAACAGCCTGCCATGTCCCAAGAATACCCAGACCCATAGGGTCCTCCAGCTCAAGGGCACAAATCCTCGTGCACCAGAATCCCCCTTCACACCTCCTGGGGCAGGGGCACAGAGCCTACTGAACAGAGCCATGCACATGCCCACACTTGTGGGGCATCCCTGTGCACCAGCACCCCTGACAAATGGAGCTCCCAGTCACCTGAAAAGGCACCCAAGCACCTCCAAGGGGCCAGCACTTCAAAGGAAGGCCAGAGCTATATGCAGCAGCTCAACGCACATGCATTGAACAAGGATCCTCACTGAGCCCTTCACAGCTGCAGACAAACTGTGGTGTTTAAAGCATTACTCCTACCTGTGCCCCACGTATTGATGTTACCTGACAACAGGAAGTGGCTCCATGTGGCCTACTGCAGTGTTACCCTGCCCTTCACAAGCCAGGCAAACTGCTAAGCTAACTGCTCCCTAGCAGAAGGGGAAGCACTGGACAGCACTTGAAGCACAGTGCTAATCTTGGCAAAACAACCACAAGGACACAAGGACCACATAATCCAGCATCCTGGTGGCAGCAGCAGGGCTGAGTGTAGCACCAGCTGCTACTCACCTTTTTTTCGGGCTTGTGAGATGAGGTCAGCAGCACTTTTGCTCATCACTTTAGTCACGTAGAGAGGACAGTTGGTCTGGCTGGCAATAGTGATGGCCCGGAAGACAGCTTCTGCTTCCAGCTGGAAGAGAGGATGGCACACAGCTGCAGGGGAGCACTGGCTGGGCAGGGAGGAGGCCCTGTTACTCTCAACACACCACTGATGGCTGCAGACATCCTGTGCCCTCACTTTTACCCTTGACTCCCCCAGAGCAGTTCCATCAGGGAGACCTGAGTGGGGAAGCTTCCGTCTCCCCAGGACCTGGCCCAAAGGCAGGCTACAGTAACACAATGCCTGGCACAGGAACACTGCCTGAACCCTGCTAGGGGGCCAGCAGAGCTGCATCTGCTGTTTTTTCCACTGCCTGGTTCCAGCTCTCCCGACAGCCCAAGGAGCCCAGGGACTGCTGCCCAGCCTGCCAGCACAGCTTGCAGGCTGATGCCAAGCAGTGGGAAGGTCCACCCTTTTGTCGCACTCCCCTGCTCCAGGCTGTCCCATGGCTGCAGCAGGTTTAACCAGATGTCCCCTGCCACCCCTGTGGCAGGGTGCAGAGGGCTGCATGCTGGCAGGCTGCTTGTCACTGAAGCCTGGCCATCCTGCAGTGCAGCTTCTGCTTGCCCCAGCCTGCTGTCAGCTGCCCCATCTCACTGTCCTGCTGTTAGAGTAGGGTAGATTTCCACCAGGAGGGATATCTTTGGACTATTACATCAGCCTGTGCTCAGCCTGAGCTCAACCCTAGAGTTCTCCACGTGTTTGCTCTACAATTTGGCTTCAAGTGTTGGCTTGAGAAAGTTCAAGGCAGAAGCCTTAAAAAGACACAATGATCCAGCCCCAAAGGGCAATGCCTGGGACCATGCCAGCCGAAATGTCCCAGGGCAGAGAAGCAGAGCATCCACACACACACATGCACTTCTACGCTTCTCGTACTTCTGCAGATCTATTTGCTGTACGGTGAAAAGAGGTTTTTCTCTTCTTAAAGACTCTTTAAATAGAAATTTAAGTGAGAAGCCATTCTTTATCACCATACTTATAGGCTGTAGTAGTTGATGAGGTTTAACATGTGGACAAGAGCAAACAGCCATCACTGCATACCCCTCACAGCAGGTTACAATGTGGAGCAGCATCATCCTGCCCTACCAAGTCACCACCATCACTTGACAGAAGAACATGTCTTTAACCCCCACTGAGGTCCCTCCAGGACAGAGAAGACCCATGGAGCCATAGACCACTCTCCTAATGCTTTGCCATCTGCTGCAGGCTTTATGGGGTAGTAGCAGCATCATTTGTGCTCCACCTAACATTTTCCCAGGTCGAGTATGTTCTGGAAGAAGGACACCGTTTATTTTCAAAGGCAATGAAATCTGGATTTGGCTGAACACATAAATCAACAGCCTTGCAGTGTTCTCACTTGCCTTATACTTTAATGGCATTTCAAGATCAAACACTTAACAATGTTTTACTGGCTTTGGATGAGATCTGCACTGCTTATGGTAATAGGACAGTTCTCATATCTGGGCACAACCACACAATCCCATAATTGCACCTTAGCTTGCCAACTAGTGGCAACAGGTTAAAGTCATAAAAATAAGAGGGACTCTGAGCCACTGTGTTTGACACTGAGACTCTTCCCTGTACAGGAAAATGCTTTACACTCTTGTATTTCAAGGAGAGTAAGTACTGTAATAACAGAATGCCATTTATGTTGTTACTAGCCCAAATACAGCCAACTTACTACACTTTTAATTTAAGCCAACTGATTTTATTTCAGCAAGTCCTGAAGTACAAATCTGTCCCTGTGCTTCCCTGCTCAACTTTGCTATTGTACCAAATTCTTACTGTTTTCTTCTTTCACATGCTGTGGGAAGTCAAAGCACCTCTCAGCAGGGAGTTATGTGAAGGAAACCTATCTAAAATTAGACTCAACTCATATTAATGGACCAAACAGAAAAATCCATGCAAGCTAAAATTATAAGTAATCTCAGTAGTGTTCTGACAATGATTGTATCCAGGGAATTCCCCTTCTCTTTCCCTCCCACTCCTTCAAACAATGGCTTCACCCATCTGACTCTGAAACACATGTTAGAGACTAAGCAGATATAAAGCAGGAAGAGGCTGGAATCTGTCAGCACTTAGATGTGAACAGTGAATCCTCAGAGAAACTAAACTCGTCATTACATTCTTCTTAGGCTTCTCACACCTGTGGAGTCACCTATATAAGACAAATGCCCCCAATGCAGCCTCAAAGACTGCTACAGCCATACAGACACTTGGTTGATTGATTCCTGTCTGTGAGATTCAGAACAAGGGCTTCTGTCTCTGCTGGGCAACTCAAGCAAGACTGAGAAATGTCCCTCACAAACATGCGCCTCGCTCTTTCCTGGGCTGATGATGAAAAAGACAGCAGTGCCTGTATAAATGGATACCCCTGAATGTACACACACTCTCCCCTGCTCTGCTGCTTGCTTGGCCCCACTAAACAAACTGAGCCCTACTGTGACTGGGAAAACTCTTCAGTGAAGCAAGGCTGAACTGTCCTCTGCATCTTACCTCCTCAGGTCTGCTCAGCACGTGGCCTTCAGGGCCTGTTATTCCCATCTCCAACATCCTGGCTTGTTCCTAGAACATCAGAAGAACAGAGGGATATTACAGGACTGAAACTATCAACCAAAAAAGCAGATCCCTTCTGCGTCAAGCCCTTCCCTCAGGACCATCAACACCCTATGTCCTGTGGCACCATCAGGCATGGTGAGAGGCTGCTGTACACTCAAGGGATTTGAAAGAGAAGGAAGGAACATGGGGAAATGGGAGGGCAGGCACTTCAATGAAACAAGCACAATGTGGCGACAAAAAAAAGGCTACAAAACTCCCCATCCTCTCCAGTTCCCAGGTCTGTGAAGTGTTACCAATTAGTAATTTTAGGGCATTTTATGATTAGGCAGGTGCTAAAATAGATATAAGCTCTGGCCAATACAACTCCTCTGACCACTTGGTTTTCATGTGAAGGAGCCATCCAGCTGTGCACCGCGGCTCTAAAAAGTCCAAACAAAAACTGATTCCTGTAGTCTGAAAAGATGCTCAAAGAATGACCTCTTGGTTCATGCTCCTTCAACTCCCAAGAATGAGAGAAAAAAACCAAATAGTTGCAGAGCTTAACTGAGCAATGTCTTCTGTGTCTTAATGAGAATCAAAACATTTGGACCTTCTGTCATCCAGCACCAATTACAACACAGCAGGCCAATACACACTACCCACTTGATCACTAAACCACATCCCTCAGAACACCTGCCTTGCGAATCCAGCTTCATTAGCCACCTGTTTGCTTACAGGGAGAAAATCTCTCTTGCCAAGGCAGTTCTCAATGCAGATTACCTCTCCTGGCTTGTTATGTAGAAGGCAAAGGTCTCTGCCTCTCCACACTGAAGACAGCTGCAGCTGGAGCAAACATATCGTACTTGATGGACACTCACTTCCATTTAGTGAGTGAAATTGCTGCTGCACTATTTCAGATTCGCTTATGCACAATGCATTCACAACAAAAAATCTTGCTAACTTCAATGTCACTGCTGAACAGCAAAGATATCACCTCACACAAGATGTCCAGCTTCAGAGCCATTTTGCTAATGCCCCACACCAAATCTGCCTGATACAGATTTTCAGTTCTTGCATGCCAGAAGTAGTTAGTTACCTGTGCAATTATATCCCCATTTTCTGCATGAACTTGAGCTATGGCACCCAGCTCTGCCAGGCAGCTGAATATCTCATACAGCTAAAGGAGAGACAAGAAGAAATGATTACTGAGCAGGCTGCCCACAGCCCTGGCACCCCTCATGGCCCTTCCACCCATGGCCCTGGCAGCAGCAGGACCCAGTGTAGCCATGCCAGGCAGAGGTCTGGCTGTGCAGGGACCAGCTCTCTGAAGGATGCAGTCACCAGCAGATGCTCTTGGTGATCTCCACAGCCAGCCCACAGCACAGCCTGGGGCAGCCCTGCACAGGCAGCCAGGGTAGAGGAGAGGAGCAGCAAGGCCTGGCATGGGGCAGCAGCCACCAGCCTAATGAGCTGCCCCATGCCCACCACGGCTGTCACCCCTCACTGCTCCTTAAATCAACACAACCATGGCGGTGCAGGGGGTCTCACCTCAGTATTGGACATCTGGTACAAATCCTTGTAGGCCATGTACACCATGAAGGAGTTAATGCCTGGGGCAGGGCAGAGAGGAGAGAGAGGTGAGCTGGGTAGGTCAGGCTGCCTGCTCTGGACACCCTCCCCATCAGCTGCCCTGTGGGGCACAGCTCGTGGTGGCAGCTGTGCAAGACCCCACAGGCACCCAGCAGCGCAGCCACCTCTTGCCCTCCCTGGCCAGGGGACAGGGCTGGCCAAGGCCAGGCAGGGAGCGGCAGACAACGAACCTTTCTCCTGGACCATGGTGTGCAGCTCCTGCCTGACGTGGTCGCTCCAGCGTGGGATGTCCACATGCAAGGCATAGTCACAGCAGGCCTTGCCATCAGCCCACTCCCGCCACCGCTCCAGCGCCTCGGCCAGGCTGGACTCCGGCTCTGGCACCACGTGATCCACTGCAGGGGCACAGCAGAGCAAGGGCTGGGCAACGGCTTCCCAGCCCAGCCATTCCACCGTGGCCTGGCAGCTCCACCACCCCAGGCTGGCCTCTTCAACAGCTTTAGGGCAGCCCCCAAGAGGATCCTGTCACCTTCACAACATGCCTTGGCTCCTCAAGCGCATTTATTGGCAGGAAAGTGCACAGAGCCTTTGCTTAATGGCCTCTGGCACAGGACCAGGGATTTTTACATGCTTCTGCTGAGAAACTGGCTGAAAGCTGAAGAGCCTGGTCTTTCCCCATCCCCACTCCCACCCCATTAGCACACAGCCTCCTCCCACACTGCAACACTAAGGCAGCTTTTATTGCCCATCATGGAATCTCCACACCTTGCCACAGACCATTTCACAAAACATATTTTTTTTTGGCACAGAGGAAGAAAAAATGGTGGGGGGAGGACAAAGGAACCCAGCCCTTTATTGGAAGGATCAACACTTGCTCCTGCATCCCAACAAACCCTGCAGTGCACACAGCTGTAACCACTGCACAGGACAACACCTGGACCTCAAACCAGTGCACAGTCATAGCATCCTCCAGGAAAGGACCTCAGAATTCCATTTCCTTTTTCATTAGCCCCTTTTATTTTCGAGCAGTGTGGGATGCCAACACTCTGTTCCTCTGCTCAGAGTCATCTGAGCACCATGATGCTTTACTGTTATTTAACAGAGAAGTAATGCCATTTCTCCTTTTTGAGGGTCCCAGGGGCAACACTGGCTGCAGACAAGCACTGCAGAACACAGGATCTCCAAGGGCAAGGGGTCCTACGCACATCTCCTGTCCTATCACTTCATCATTACTAAGGATCCAAAGATTCATCCCAATCCTTACTCCCTAGACTGCATTGACAGAGATCACAGAAGATATGAACACACTGTCATGGACTTTGAAAACACAGAAGACTGAGAAAAGCACAGAAAAAAGAAAGAGCTAGGTGATGTTGCAGGAGTGCTGGGTGGTGTCATGCACAGGCCATGCCTGCTGCACTTACTAATCATGGTGGTTCCACCAGCCAGAGCTGCTTTTGTTCCTTGGAAGAAATCATCCACAGCGGTCATTCCCTTGTATGGCATCTGCAGGCGAGTGTGGACATCAATTCCTCCAGGGATCACCATCTTCCCATTGGCTTCTATGGTTTTGACCCCTCCAGGAACAATCAGGTTGTCTCCGATCTGCCTGATGAGATCACACCAAGACACTCACACAAAGGAAAACCAGCCACAACGTAACCTCTGAACAGCTCAGCCAGGGACTGCCAGGGCAGCTCCCTGCCAGCAGGAACACCACACTCTGTCCTACTTCCAGACCCAGGCTTGCTGGACCAAAATCACTCCACTCTGCAGTAACATGCAGGATTGTCTGGCTTGCTTACACCTATGCAGTGCTTAGTCCAGGGGTGGCTGCCATCTGTGCAGCTGCTCTACGGGTGACTTGGATGGCACCTGCTGCCTGGGGCAGGCACTGGGTTGGAGTAGCTAAGGAGTATGGTCTGATGGCAATCTCTGCAGTGTGTGGTGAGAACTTGCCCAGCACACCTCATCCTATACAGGCTCACGAAACAGGCTGAAGCATGTGCTTCCAGCATAGCAGTCCTAACTGCTCACCCAGGGTGCACGCTCACAAAACCCAACACCAGCCCTGCTTCCAAGTGAACTACACCCTGAATCTCTCCTGTGTCCTGTCCTTCTGCCCACCTTAAGTAAGGCTCAAGTCTGAGCTTACTTACAGAGAAAGATGATTTCCACTGTAATGTCACAGCTGCTAAGCCACCTCAGGGCTTATCAGGGACTGGCAATGCTGCTCACAGCACAAAGTCCCAAGAGTGAAAGGACTCCTGGGAGCTGGGAAATAGCTCAGCAAGTGCCCAGCCTGACTCACTGCAGCCTGCTGGGCTCATGGCACGACCTGCAAGCTCTGGGCTCACTGTCTTCCCAAGAAATGCAGAGTTCCCCCCTCTCACCTTGTCTCTTCTGTGACCCTGAAGGACAGCTTTGCTATCAGCAGGGCCACACTATAGTGAAGGCAGCTAAAATCACAAGTACCTAAAATGTCTTCTGAAAACAGGAAATCTAGAGAGTTCCAGCATAAATGCACTAGTAACCTACTACTACTAGTAATATACAACTATAGTGCTCTGGAGCCTGTCCTGTTCAAGCACAACTCGATGTATCCAGCCCTCCTGTAGGCAAAGTCACCTGAACCTGAGCATTCCCTTTTTCAGCCCCTGTCCCCTCAACCCCTTTATTTGTCCACATGTTCAACTCAGCCTTCAAATCTCTTTCTTCAGAAATCCTACTTTCATCAAGCCTTTCTCAGTGTTCCCTGATAAATCAAGATAAAAGATAAGTTGGTTTTAGTGGAAAACTTCTGATTTCCTTGGCACACTGGGGGGGTAAAAATGAGAAACAAATTCCATTTTTGCATTTCATTCAAGCTGAGTCACTTTGCAGTTTTTTTTCCCTAAGGTAACAAAAATTCTGCGGACAGAACTGCTCACTTTACAGTCCTCACAGCAATAAATCAGCAGCTCTTCCCACTGCTTTTATGGAGATTAATCCATCACTAAAGGTTTTTAATTGCTCACTGTATCCTTCGCAGAATTCACTTGTAAGAGCATTTAGCTTCCAAGGCAGTGAAATTCTGTGGCCTCCAGGCTGTAGATGGGGCTCAGTGATTTGCCCAAGGATGCTCAGAAAGCACACGCCACAGTAACACCAGAAGCTGGCTCTGATCCCTGCCTGTGTACAAGCACTTGTCAATCACAAATGGTCTTGTTCACCAGATACAAATACAATCACACTTCTTGAAGTATTTATCTGCTGCTGGATTTGTAACATATACCACCCCAGGAAGGCTAGATATTTAACTCTTACCATAGAGCAAGCAATGCCTTTTCAAGTCTCAGGGCTATAAACTATCATGGTTCTTCACCCAGCGTGGAGCTGGCCCCAGCACGATACCTTTGCCAAGATTGAATGGCAGCCTTTAAACAACGGAGCTATTCCTGCAGCTCTGAGACATACACGGAGAAGCTGGGGGAACCCAGAGGTTTCCCTGCAATTCCTGGAAATCTCAAGGATGCAGGTAACTTGCAGCACAGCACTGTCCTTGTCAGTGCTAACAAACAGGATCCTGTGTGGGGTCATTCATGCCAATACACTTAGCACAGGGCAAAACAGAAGCCAATTCCTGGTGCAATTAGACGTGACTTTGCTGTGCAATGGACACAGTATCACAATCCCACAAGCCTGACTGCAATTCAGTCACTGGAGTTCCTCTGAAAACACATCAGACAATCACATCTGTGCTACCACACACTGCAGAGAGTTGAGCCTCTGAATAGAGAGGGTTATAAAGTTTTACTGCCTGACAAGTTAGGCACAGACCACAGCCACAAAAAGCCAATAACCACCCAACCTGAAGCTGGTTTAAGGGGAGATAGAGATAACAGAAATCCAATACTTACTTTATGAGGCCATCCTCCATGTAAATGTCAGCATAGAATGACTGGTCATCATTGACTATTCGCCCTCCTTTAATAAGGAGACGATCACTCTGAAAAGGGAAGAAGCACAGAAGCTGTCAGTAGCATGTAACACACATGCTTCGTTCACTTTTGACTGAGAGGGTGGTTAGACACTGGAACAGGTTGCCCAGGGAGGCTACGGATGCCCCAACCCCGGCAGTATTCAAAGCCAGCTTGGTTAAGTCCTTGAGCAACCTGGACCTGGTGGGAGGTGTCCCACTAGAGGGGGTTGGGACTACGTGATCTTTAAGGTTCATTCCAACCCCTTAATATATTATGATTTTATGATTCTCAGCACTCTGTACAGGCACTCTCCCACTGCTCACCTCAACCATCGATGCTGCAGAAAGATCATTGGACCTGTGCTAACAATCCAAACAACAATACAAGAGCAAGAATTGAAAATGTCATACTCCTAAAGCTGTTTCTAAGTGTGAGAGGGGGCTGCCAGAAACACCACTGAGACAAACTGAGCACAAGGGAGAGTCACTTGGAAATTTTATGGAAGCAAATACGATTCCATAAAATATAGAGAGAAGTCAAAAGTTTCCTACGCCGGGACATTATGCATGTAACTCTGCAGGCAGCATGAGCCACACATCAGCATTTAGAGCAAGTTTGTACTAAGGGCATGTCTCTAAATCTTATCCAGATACCATGTAAAGTAAGTTGCATTAAAGAAGACAAGTTACTCTCTCCTCTGTTACCACCTTGCAAAGACCACCAACAGGACAGGCAACCAGCTGGTAATGTCACTCTCCTGCTGTGCTGAGGCCATTTCGCAGGTCTATACAAAAACCAGGAAGCCCTGGACTGCACTCCAGTCTCATGATTTACCACCTCTTCTGTTCTCCTTTCTGTAGACCGAAGTGGCCAGCAGCCTTCTCCGAAGGAGCACAGCCAGACAACAGAGGAACACTTCAACCAGAACTGTGTTCATGCTCTTCCTGCATTCACACGTTTGGACCAGACAACTCAGCATACACTGATGAGAGAGGATGGGCACTGTCGTATGGGGAACAGACCCTGTCCAGAGGAACTGGGATGGCTGAAATCCTGCTCTTCTACCTACCTCCACCTGCACGAGTCCGCATAAGCAGCTGCAGGCAGTACAGGGGCAAACCATCTGATCTCATATATGCCTGCCATGGATTCAGGTGACAAAGGCTGACTGCTGTGCCAGAGAACATGTTGTCTACCTGACTCCTTAAAACACCTCCAACAACTCTTCAGCTCTTGATCACACCTTACATTTCCTCTCTGTTACCCCTGCTGCCACAGCCCAGGTTTTGGCATGTAAATACACTCCCCTTCCACAGTCTGAGCCTGGACAAGGGCCGACCAGAGCCTTCAGCCAGGCTCACATGCCAGCCTCACCCCGTGACGATCTTGCATGGTTAATTGCTCTGCAGGGAAATGGGTTTGCCCTCCACCTGCCAACCTTGGGGGCATTTCCCGTGGTGGGAATCTACAGCTTCCTTTCTGTCAGCAGAAGGATGCAAAGAACACTCCTGCATTCCGGCAGCAGCCAAAGCCCAGAGCCCCGCGTGCGTTTTTACAGCAATCTCATCCACACGCAGCCGAGACAAAGGAACTGGGTGGGGAAAGGAAGGGAATGCCGGCGCGCTCAGCCCTGCCGCAGCTCGGCGCGGGGGAACAGCCGCGGGCACCCCGCACTGCCCCGGCGGGGCCGCCTCTCGGCTCTGCAGACGGCCGGCACCCCAGCCCCGGCAAGGGGGATTTACCTTCCCCGCCCAGCGCAGCCCGTAGGGAGCCTCGCCTCCCACCAGGAAAAGAGCTCAGCTGAGTTGCCCCAGGTTCTCCTGCCACTCACCGTCCTCTCCAACAAGCAGACCCGGGGGCAGCCCCGCTTCTTCCCTGACCCAAGCTAACACATCGGGCAGAGGTCTACCCAAACTGGGCTGTCTAAGGGGGGCCTGGAAGCAAGGGCACGTCACACCCTCCCCGCACAGCTCCTTCAAACATCCTGCACTGCCGCACCTCCACGAACACAAGGAGATCCTGATCTTGCCCAGCGACCTGGGGACCACAGCCACCTCTCAGGAGCAGCTGAGGCACAAGGACAGCTGGTGAGCGCTGGCCTGGCAGTCCCAGGTGCTTGGGCCAGAGCACAGCTGTGCTATGCCTCTCCCCACGGGGCACATGCTCGGCGATGCTCAGCTTTGGGGCTGAGGACCCTGAGCACAGACATGGTAACAAAAAGTCTCCCTGCCCAGATCCACTAACAGCCCTCAATTTTTTTTGTCTTGCCCTCCACAGCTTGCTTTCTCTAATTCTGGAGCTGGTTCTCACTAGAGTGTGGGAGCATCAGCAAATACTGATGCTGGCCTGCCCTTCACTGCACATCAGACCAGAGGAAGCCAAGGGAGTCAGGCAGAGGCAGCGCAGGTGCAGGACACTGTCACATTGATGACTACTGAATAAACTGTTAATATGAGCTCAAGAAATATGCCTGCTCCACATTCACAAGAGGTCATTCTGTGGTAGATGTGAAGGGCTGCTCAGTGCTAACTCTGTCAGTACACAAAATTGAGAGATCCACAGTGGGTGAAGCACAAACAAGGCATCCATTCAGGAGATCAGGCACTGCTAGAACCCACCGTGCCCATCCAACAGTGAAGGGACTGCCCCAGCACCCATCCACTGACTGCAAGAAAAAAATGCAACTACGTTGAATAAGGAAAATCCAAATGACACACCTACAGGCTCAGGCATCGTTCAGGAGTGCGCCCAGGTGTCAAGAGGCAGGGGAAGAAGAAAGGAAGAGAATGAAGCAGTTATGAGGAAATGAGTCTGATTTAATAGCCAGGCTTCTGCAGTGCACGCTACTAAAGCAGCCCCAGACCACAATAAATGCACTGTTCCTGTATCAGGGCTCACTGCACCTCTGTACACCCAGCATGGCTCTTGCCAGCCAGCGTCAGGCTGTGTCATCAGCCACTTAGCAGAGGGAAAAGCCCTCCTGCAGCAGGAGCCACAGGGGCATGGCCAGGGAGGGAGCAGCAAGTGTCTGAGCCCTGGCCACTGCCCAGCCCCTCTGGGCGAAGGGCGCTGCAGCCGCAGCAAGTGCGAGATGCTGTGCTGGCCGTGGCTGCACGCAGCTCTGCCTGACCACTGGCACTGACCCGTCAGGCCCACTGGCCTGACCTCCACTGCTGACAGTGCCTCCAAAGCACTCAGGCAGCCAGTGACAGCTCATCTGCCACCGGTGTGGTGCTTTCTGTGAGGCTACATTTCTGCAGGCACAAGGGATGCCTACGAGGCCAAGCCTGGAGCTTTCCCTCCAGCACAGCTCTGCCAAAACCTGCCAGATTCACCACCAGCCCTCAACATCTCTCCATGCTGGTAAGCCTTTATGCAGAACTCTCCCTGCCTCTTTGCATTTGGGATCAACCTTTCAAACCCATTACCCATTCCCTCATGCCCACACTCTGCTCCTGATGCCCTTAAGCATCATCTGGTCATTTTGAGACCCCGAAGTATCAGGTGGTCTCTTAACATTTTTCAGAGTGATGCTGCAGAAAGAAAGGCAGGCAGCACTTCCAGAAGGCTGCTGAACCCAGCCAAGGAAAGTGCTCCTTGTTTACAAAGCACAAGGGCATAATTAAGGGAGCAGGTGTACAGTTTTACTGCTTTTTCCCTTGTAAAAGCAGAGACACTAATTACAGTGGTGTTTCATCAGAAGCTCCTGTTTCCTCCCTACTAATGTACCACACAGCAGCATGGAAGAACCCCTGGCTAGCTGTCATTGGGAGAGACAGTTCGCTGACAGCTACACCGTGATTCCCCACAGTCTGTGGCTTAGAAACAACATACTGATAGCTACCAGTTTACCAAAGTCTGTCTAGTCAGTAACGGAGGCTTTCCTCCCCACGTGTACCTGATACAACATACTGGCCAACACCATACAGAACTTGTATTTAGAGGTAGCAGAGACATCACAGAGATAGTCTTTGTGGGCTCTGGCAGGGAAACTGGGGTGGGCATGGCTAACAACAAGAAAAAATATGGGATCTACAGTCTACCTGGCCTAGGAAAGGATTTTATGACAAAAGCACAAAGACTTAGTAATTTTGATTCAACCAACAGCTCTGTTAACAGGTATTTTGTAAAATCAGGACAAGATTTTAGTCTTCTACCTCTCTTCCTGCAGAAAAACATACTGTGGACAGCAAGAGGGGAAATACTTTGATTACCTTTCCAAACAGCCAAAGAAAAGGAACCAATAAAAAGTCTCTCAACAGACACTCAAGATCTGAAATTACTACTCTCCTGAGCTGGGCACCCTAGCATCATGAAAAGTAATACCATGTTTAGTGGTCTCTGATGCATGGTGCACAACACGAGACAGTGAAGAGCAACACATCCATACCAAGCTGATGGAGCCATCACTGAGAGAGTCAAAGCCTTGGCTAACCTCCCCTCTCCGCGTTTCCTCCACAGCACAACTGACAGACACGCCTGTACTTCCCAGCCTTCCATCAATGACTACAGTCTTGCCTGTCACGCCATCACGCACAGCTTTTGACCAGGCTTTTACAACTCATGTTGGGAATAATTTGCACAGAAATTTATCTCACACTAACACATGCACCACTCACTAGTGCTCCTGGCCTCTCCACTAAAATGGCTGTCCTAGAAAAGATGAGAAATGCTGCGAACAGATACAACGGGCAAACTGTGATTTTTTTCAGATGTTACTGCCAGAAACCAACTACAAATACTGACTGCAGCAGTGCTGAGTAGAAGAGGAACCAGGAGGGAGTGTTTCTGCATCTCCAGAAACACACTAGGGCAGTTGAAACAATAGATATTGGGAAGTACAAATACCCAGGTTTCTAATACATCCTTCATGAAAGCCCAACCTGCCCATTGCTTGGGTGACAGAAGTGCAGCATTTTCAGCTTCAGCAAAAAAAGAAGGGATTTAATAGGGATAAATTAAGCAGCTTGGAAGATTTTATTAGCATTGAGGGGAGATTCAATTGCCATTGAATCCCTGAGAAGCAGGCACAAGCCCTGCATATTCATAAAGCATATATCATAAAGAAAAAGCCCCAGAGAATGGGAGAAATCCCACCTGCAGCAGCAGTTGGGGTGTCTCCATGGTGGTCTAAGGACACAGAAAAGGCAGTATGTGTAAAGCCATAATATTGCCTGTGAAAGCATCTGACATCTAGGCTGACAAAGGAATTTCTCTTTACAGTGGTCAAAGATCTTAGTGGTTTTTGAGAGCATTTTGTTCACATTTGTACATGCAAAAGAATAATTGTCGTCAAGTGCTTTGCTTTTCCTTTTTCTTCAGAGGGCCAGAGCTGGCCTCAGTAGAAAAATCAGGAGCTACAATGAAGCCAGCAAAAAGCCAACAAGATGAAAGATCAGACTGCCTTCCTAGGAGCAAGCCCTCTGCGGCCTCCGCAGGGCGAGCCGTGGAGCAGAGCTGCCACGGCAGAGATCAGAGCAGGAAAGCCCCAGAGGGAGCGGCACGGCAGGGTACCGGTGAGACCGGGCTCCCGCAGCTTCAGGGCCAACCCAGCAGCCGCCGCCTCTCCCGGGCGGGCCGGGCCAGGCGGGTCCCGGAGCGCTGCAGCGGCACCGCCGCACCTGATACGGCGAGACCGAGGAGCTGCTCGGCGGGGACACTGAGCATGGGGAGCGCCCTGCGGGAGGCCGGGGCAGCCGCCTGCCCCCTCCGGCCCCGCCCGCGGAACCCCGCACTGGCGTCGGGCACCGTCGGGCACCGTCGGGCACCGGCCACCGCAGGCGCTGCAGCCCGCGCTGCG
>VZSE01008514.1:146608-203317 GCA_013398275.1 Promerops cafer | reverse complement strand
CGCCATCCCCGCTGCGCCGCCAGGACGGGACGGACGGGGCGGGGCGGGACTGGGCCGCGGGGCGGGGCGGACCCGACGTGAGGCTGAGGCGCGGTGGGACCTGGGTGGGTGGCGCGCGGTGGGGCCTGGCGGCGGTTGCGCCGGTGTCCTCCGGGCTGGACCTTGCTGTGCGGGGAGCTCCCACCGGGCGCCCTCCCGGGGCGCTCCAGCCGTGAGGACGGAGCGGACACACGGGAGCGCCTCGCTGCTGACCGTGCGGGGCGCTCGGCAGACGGGCTGTGCCCGGACGCACCGGCAGCAGCCCCGACAGCCGCGTGTCAGTTTTCCCCCGCCGGTACGTGGTGCAGCCAACAAACCAGCGTTTGCTCACAAGCCCGGGGCCGTACCTCGTTCCGCTTCGGCCGCGGTCCCTGCAGAGGCACTGCGGTTAGGTGGACGCTGCAGCCAGACATAAGCAATGTCCCCTGCACGAAGGCTTCACTGCTCCCAAACGCGAGCTCGGGTGTTCCTGACAGGCCGCGCAAACAAGCTCGTGTGTTGGCTAGTTTAAGGGGTTGCTTTGTGAGCGCCATTGCAACTTCATTTCAAAAGTACTGGAGGCCTGAAGGACAGATGGACAGCCAAGACTGGGTCTTACAAATGCTAATGGCTGTATAACAGTAGTAGCCTGTGAAATCTATTGTGAGCATCAAAACTGGAGCTTTGACTAAAATCGTTTGGCCAAGTGCTCATTTCTTTATCTGGAACAAGTGTACATGGTACCTGGGCTCTACATCCTGTCAAGTGATTTCTCACAACACATTTTTGTGTTAGGAGATGGTGTCAGTCATGCTTTTTTCAACCTTTTCTGTAAAAACAAAAAAGTGCCATTATCTCTGCCAGTCCTCCAAGGACTGGTGGTTCTTAAGAAAAATCCACATGGAGCCTGACCCATCATGGAGAAAAATGACCCTGTGATTAAGCCTGCAGAGGCAGTCTGGGGGCACTAGCTGACTGAGGCTTGAGGCTGTGTGGGAGGAAAGGGTTTGGGATCATTCCCCTCCTTTTGCACACTGGGAAGTAGTCTGTTTTTGTAACTGGACGTGTACCAGTGTCATTAACTGAGTCCATTTTTTTCTCCATCTAAGTGGAATAATCTACAGTAACTTGAATTTTTGATTAATTGTTCAGGTCTGAAGGGTTAGGAGAAGAGAGGATGCACTAAATATAAACAGACTGTGTCTGTAAACTTGGAAGAGTTACTTTAAAAGCCTTGTGTTACACAGCACAGTGAAATACTGGTCAGTGTCTGCCCTTACTTTCTCTAAAGCAGGACCAGAGAGGGCTGCATTTGGGTGTTCCTGGGCTCTTACATGAACTTTAATACGCGGCTGCCCCAGCATTGTGGCTTCATGATGCTCAGCACCGTGAGGTTGTGCCTGCACCAGAGCCCCACTGCCACCTGACCAGGATGTGCTAGGAGAAGAGCCCACCACTGTCACGTTTCAGGTGCAGGGGCAGCAGCAGTGGCTGGCAGCTAGGGAAGAAAATATCCCTTCAAATAGCCAGAACACATTTGTTCTGGAGTTTTTTTCTACTCCTAGTCTCCTGGCAAATGCTCTTCCTCTGTAACTGGATGCTTAGCAGCAAGACCACCAGTACTGGCCAAGCAAAGGCACACCAAGTGGCTGCCCACCAAGTCTTTACCTTCCTAAGGGACTGCCTTAGCATAAAGGAATTAATCCTCTTCCTGCTGCAAGTGGGATCCGCTGAGTAGAAGATGAAACCCCCTTTTCAGACAGCTTCTGCCCCCAGTGAGTGGGATGTGCTGATCTCGGAGCTGGCGGCTGTCATGCTTCACACAGCGAGCTGAGCCCCTGCCTCCTCGGGGCCAAGCAATAGCACGTGAGGAGTGAGCCTCTCCTGGGAGGAACAGTGTGCCCCTGCACTGCAGGCTGCCCTGTGCCCGTGTGCACTAACCACAGTGGAGGTAGAGTGAACCCCTTGCTTTGGCTGGGACATCTCCGTGTAGCTGTGCAACTTTATGGGCAACTAAAATTCTCTGGAACTGGGCCTGGCCTTTGTCTGATTCTGCAAACATGCAAAAGTTTCACCATTGTACTTTAATAGCAATATTTATTTAAATCTTGATTCCAATGTTTATCTTTCCTAGTGCCTTGCTGTGTAGATGGTTGCACTGAAATTATCTGCACCAGTAAAGGAGTACAGGGCTCTTCTGGGAAGTGAAGGCTTTAAAATCTGACTTTTAATGAAAATCATTCACTGTATAAAAGACAGTGAATGATTTTTACTTTTCAAATTGCCATTCACTTTTAAGATTTTTTTTGCTAGGTGTTGTTAAGTCTACTAGTTCAAGAATACCATGAAAATTGATGTTTGCATTCATTATGTGTTGCACAGTTGCACAGTTGCTTTTGAGCCCAGCAGAAGGCATTATTTATATTTCTGTATATGTATGTCTTGGATCAGATGTGAAGCTTTTAATTATACAATGACAAAATGTCTGCCTCCTGTAGTTAAGTAAATTTTCTCTTCTTTAAATCACATATTTATATGCTCATGGACAAAAATATTTGTCAGGCAAACAGTCATGAGTAGTGCAACCTCAAACCCTGCTGGCAAACCAGCTCTCCTCTCACTTCTCTGTACAAAGTAGATTGAAGATAGAGATCAGGGAGGGGATTCAGTGGGAAGGCTGCTTCCCCTGCCTGAGCCCAGGGAGGATGGAGATGATAGGCATGTGAGCTCACATGCTTTGTGCTCCCGCAGGACCCACCGGAGCCAACCGTCAGTCCTGCAAGGGTTTCCGTGGCTCGAGGGCTGGGTTCACATGCTGACCCCAGGACCAAAGTGCTGGTCCTTGTGGGTCAGGAATCTGAGCTGAGCCCACCAGATGGGTACCGCTGGTTGTCTCATGAAGGAATAGAAATAGGCTGCTCTTCTCATCTAGGGAACAGCATTTATTTTATGTGAAATTCTGTAGTGGCAAGCTTCTACTTAATGTCTTTCTAGTTGAGTAAGAACTGTTTAAGGCACACTGAGAAATGGAAATCAGTCATGTCACAAGGTGAGCCGCCCTGGTTATGAATGGGGGAATGGTGCAGCCTTCTGGGAAGTGGTCTTTAAGCAAATCCCTTTCTGCAAAAGGATTAGATAATAAGATGGGACATAATCACCCTGTCTGGGGTGCGCATTTTCTCGTTCTATGCTCTCAAAACCGCCGTGCTGGTTTTCTTTGTCCTCATTGGCTGCTGCCAGAGCACCGGCTGGGATTCCCGTCAGAGCCTGGGCGGGGAATCGCAGGCTCTAAACGCCCGAGCCTCAGAGTATCCAGTGAGACACGCATCATATCGTGTAACTTTCTCAAGCATTTTCTTCATGAGGCTGTCAAACTTACTGTTATCTTTTAAATGTTTGAAGAGGAATTTAAATTGCCAACTGAATCATTCAAATAGCAAAGGTATTGACAGAGAAGTCAAATTAGGTCATCTTGCCTGCCACTGCCAAGGCACTGTTGTCCTCCAATAGGTATTTTCTGATAACTTTGCTAATTTATTTTCCATTTGTCAGGGAAGTGGGCAGTTTCTTAATTGGAAAAACTCTACATCTTCTGCTGGCAAACTTCTGTGCTGGTTCCCAGATCCCAGACGCTTTGTGCAACATCATTCCATCTGTAATAAAAATAGAAAATGGCTTAAAAGAGTGAAGCATGTCCCAGATTGTGACACGTTGTTCACGTAATGCTGCCTGTGTCACTGGAAGTTGCTCATTACACCAGGAAGCATCTCCAGCTCCATAGCTGTGACTACAATGCTCATTAGACTCAGAGAATACTGTGATATTTGAAGGAAATAGACTGTTGACATTCGGTGGGATTTGATCCCTTCCTTCACCAATGCTGACAAGCTTGAGCCATGTCCTGAATGAGGACATTTCCTTCCTTGATGTCAGATTCCTAGAGAATGATTTTACACTGATTTTCCTGTGGGTCTGGCGGCAGCAGATCTTTGATTGCATGTGAAAAGGATGTGATGTAATGACTGCATAACATTGTGAGCAGGATAAATGCACATCAGCTTTTGTAGCTTGTTTTCTTCTAAGGTCTGTGGGTTCAGCTGGAGAAGCAGCAGGACAGTGGTAGTAGCAGGTTAACACTGATTTCTTCTGATTCCTACGGGATTTGATAAAACTGCATCCCTTTACATGCATGATAAGTTGCAATGATGAAGTAAGTCCTAGTTGTCTTGTTTCATGCAAAGTTAGAGCTGCCTTATCATACTCTATACATACAGTCATGATTTACAAGCGTGTCCTGTTCTTGGAGGCTGACAGATAAACAGGGTTGTTCTACTATCATTCTTGCAGCAATGCCAGGACAGCCCCCGGCACTGCCTTTCATGTGTCTTAGGGAAAGTCAGGCTAAGTACAAATGCAGAGGAAACAGCGAAAGAGCCAAGGAAATCTGATTGACCCACTTACATTTAGAAGCAGAGGTCAGAGATGGGTGGGCTCCTTTGTTCACTCAGAAATGGCATGTTTATGAAGGGCAGGTGACTGATGAGCCTGCTGTCTCAATCAGCTGGGGAGGGCCAGTGGCTGATGCCTCCATCACCACACTCCAGTTTCTAAACTTTCAGACATAGGCATGTTAGAAGATGAGACAGACCTTTGTGATCCTCCAGGCTGCTCTGCATATCAGTCCCTGGGGAACTGCTGTGCACAGGGTGTTGTCCTTGGTGAAATCCTTTACCAAAGCCAAACCACTGCAGAGTCAGAAAGGCAAAGCATTTGACTCTGTCAAAAGCTTGTTCAGTATTTCATGCCAAAACCACAGGGAGAGTGGGTTAATAGTGTGGCAATTTCTACTGCAGAATACTATTGTATTGTTGGAGGGAGTAACTTCAAGCAACACACACAGCCTGACTTCAGCATGCTGTCAGTCTGTCATACTAACAGAGACCACAAATCTGATAAGCAGCTGGAAGTTATAATCTTCTGTGCTTGGTTATTCCAAGAATATTTCTGAAATGCAGTAATGCTTTTTGCTCCCAGATTTGTTTAGTGCTGACCAAAACCCTATGGAAAATTCCAGTATTTCAACACGTGGGGTACTTTTTTCCTCCTGAAAGGAGCTGCTAGTCAAAATGTTAAGAAATAGTAATTCTGGAAAAAGAGTTCTGAAAACTTTTCTGTGGGGAATCTGGATTCTCCTTCTCCCTCAGCAGGTCCTCCAAGGAAGGACTGCTGTCTTCTCAGTGTCCAAGGGCTCCTGTGGCACTGCAGGCCTTGCATTCAGATGCAAATTGAGTCACTCAATTACAAAGTTGTTGGGGACAAAAGGCACCAGAGATAAGTAATGTTTTCAAGAGGGTCAGAAGCACGGATCTGACATCAGTATGAAACCTCAAATATTCCAACCTGACTAGAGTCTGCTGGGCCCACCTGAACAAACAAGGAGGAACGGTTGGTGACCCTGGAGGTTCTGCATATCAGGTGAGCTCCAGCCAACTTCTATTAAGATGGACCAACCCAGAGATGTCACTTCAGATTTCTAGGAACAGCCAAGTCAACTTGTAGACATCGTCTGTTGCATGTCAGTGGGTACCTTCAGGAATGGTGAGATTTTAGCCACTGTAACAGCTGTCTGGCTTGGTGTGGTGTGGATCGTTAGGGCCTGGATGAGATGGATTTATGTAAAAAAACACACATTCTGTATAAGTTTGAAGCCCAGGATATTCTGCCAGATGTGTGCGACCAGATTCACTACAAGAGCAGTCAGCCCACTTCCTCCGAGCTCATGTTCTGCCTCTCAAAATCAGTCTCTTTACACCTGGTCCTGTTTGTTCCCTGCTTCTTGTGTGGCATCATCCAACATCTTTCCTAAGCTGTGAAGCCTGGCTTGGCTGGTCTCACTCTGCGTTTGGCCTCTGTTGTGATGGCAAATGCTGACTTGCTTCCAAGCATATCTGCTGTTGTGACTCCCTCTCATTCCAGCTTATGTTAGGGATCGCCAGCTACTCTCCTCTGTGCCTGCTTTTATTCCCAGAAATGATTTGGAGGACTCAGCTGAGATTTCCTTGTTTCCACGGTGTTGCACTTGACCTCGTCAACCATTGCAGACCTAAAGTGTCCTTTCCTTCCACCTCTCTCTCCGTCAACCTGTGGCTTCAGGGGAGCACACTGATGCAAAAACAGGTGGTGTATCTAGAGATAATTAGTGATTATGTGCCAGTGATTACAAGCCTAGAACGAGTAATTAGATGTCAGCAGAGTAGAATTACAGTGGATTTAAAGGTACTATGTTTGCTTGTTTGTTTATATGGTTCCTTGTGACTGTGAGGAAGCAAGCAGTCAAATATACTTTGGCCAGGCTGGTGAAGGAAACAGAGCTGCCATTTGTGCATTTTTTGTCATGGCCCTCCACACCCTGATATAATGCCTGAAAGAAGCTCTCTAAGTACCTCAGGAACCAGGCTGTGACTGAAGATCCCAGTCTGCTTGCCTGTCAGTCCATTTGCTGCTGCTTTGGAGGAAAACTGTATTCTGATGCCATGCAAGAGTCACTGATGCCACGCAAGAGCTAGAACCTGTGTGTGCCATGGCTGGGACTACTTCCTAATTTTTCACTTAATTTTCATACCTCCAGCTGATCTAATCATGTTAGAAATTGTGCTCAGTCTGTATTCACTGTCCCACCAAATTCTCCTTTGAAATCACTGTTAAGTTGTCCTACCATTAAGGACTGGTGGGCTATCCCTTCCACACAGATGTTAAAATAGATAATGTCCATCTATATTGCTCGCTAAGTATGTCCTAGGGAAAAGCAAGCACAGCTTACAGTCCCCCTTTTTCAGGGAATGGAAGAAAAAAGCTTCTGTACTACGAAAATCCATCACCCAAACACAGCCTGCCCTCCACTCCTTTGCAAGACACTCTTTTGCAAGCAGTATTGGAATTGGTTGTTTCCTCAACTCTTTTTCAGCTGCTCATGTGAAACCCAAGACTCTGTCTGAAGGCCAGAACCCAATCTCATCTGCATCAAATACACCTGGAAGAAATCACATGAAAAAGGGGGACTTAATCCCAAATAAAGCCTGCTACATCAAGGTTGGTGTCAGCCCGTGACAGACCCAAATGTTGAGAAGATCAGATTGTGCCAGTTTCAGGCCACCCTTAATTGCTGTTCCCCAGGGAAATCCTCACCTTACCTTGTGGGATTACTGTGTTGCACAGACATTAAATTAAAATCAAGGTTTTGTCTGTATGCTCATACCCACCTTTGCTCCTTGCTTTTCCTAACTTCCTAAGTTCTGGCTTGGTTCTTCATCTCAGCTGCTTTTTACTTCTAAACCAGTGGACTGTGAGTGCCACACCTTGGACAGACAGTGGTGGAAAGAGCTGAGATGACTCATCAGACTGCAGGCTGTCTAATAGGGAATTGTGCACTACAAAATTCCATTGTGCTGAGTGTTACTGCTTCATGAATTTTACTAAGTATGAAAAAATAAAGACCAAAGAACAGATAGTGAACCAGATGCTTTCTTGATGGAGAGGCTGGAAGCCAAGGTCAAATTTCAGCATTTTGATGTTGGTCCTTTCCAGAGCATGGATGAGTTATCAGCATCAATTGCTGTGAACTTTCAAATCACAGTAAGGTGTTTTGGATTGGGAAATTGTGAAAGGCAGTTTGTTAGTCATTTCCCTGTGAAAGCATATGAATGTTGCATCGGTTATGATAAGCTTTGAATGCCTGAGACTGAAATCAGTCTGCAACCCAGATGTGCTAATGCCTTACCTGCAATGCAGCTTTTATGCATCCATAAAACATATATAATTCTAAGAATTTCAGACCCATAACTGCCAAACTGCTTCACATTCTGTGAAGCTAAAATCTTTTTCCCTTTCCCTGTACTTGTTCCATTGCTATGGAGTAAGAGATTTCTCTTGGTAGAACATGGCTAAGAACATGGCAGGTTACTTTTGCATTGTGGCCCTTCTGATTCACTGCTAGTGATTTACGTTTCCATTATTTTTGATGTATATGTTGATGCAGAAGTGAGAACCTGTGTGTGTCTCCCACACATTTGTGCGGGTTAGGTGCAGATTGAACAGTGTTAGGTACCATATCCATGGTTTGTTCTTACAGGTTTAGACTAAGTGGCTGTCCCTCAGAATATTCAAATCCTTCATTCAGTGACTAGGCTAGCTGATAAAAATCCAAGGAATAGATACCATGGTAATCTCTGAAGTTTCTGTGCTGAGAATGTAAAAACAGAGGCTTGTCTTTTCTGCCAAGCTGGAATGCTTGAATTCTTTTCACAGCCCCTATCAGTTAAGCAATTGTTACTACTGGCTGGCTTACCTGGGGCTTAAAGAAGTATCCTGGGGGAACTGGCCATTTTAAAAGTTTTCTGTTTTGTATACAAAGAAGCCCAAACTTCTGTAGGTTTTTACTGTAATACTTGGTTGATTTTGCTGTTCTTATCTCTTCTTAATTCTTGGAAGTGAAAGTTTAGCACCAATGCTTTCTATCTGTCTTCAAAACCATGAGTCTGAGAGTTTGAGAGTGTGTGTTGGTTCTGGATGAAGAGGTTTACACAGAGGGCTTTCCCAGCATCACCTCTGGAACTCCTAATGCCGCATGGCAGCTGCCCACTGCTCCCCTCTGGCTTGTCTTACAGACATGTAATATGTATGCATTAATCCTGTTAAGGAGTGTGTACCTTTTCTGTCATTTTTCTGTACTTTACTTTGCTTTAAACTTGCTTAGTAATGGTTTTGAATGCATTCACGTTTTTCCTTTGAGTATTACTGGCACTTTCCACAACAATAAGGAAGGGACCAGAGAGGTTCAGATTTTCCTGGCAGAGCTCTAACAACAAGGGCAGCTATGGAACAACCCAAAGTGGAGTGCTGGGGACAGTGCAGGCAGTGAGTGGTCTGCAACTGAGGAAGCATTGCTGGGAACATGGCAAGGAAAGCCCTAAAGTATGCTGACTGAGAGAATTACTGTGGTTCTAAGATACTGTGGTTCTGTGCTGGTTTCAGCTGGGGTAGAGTTAATTTTCTTCACAGTGGCTAGTACGGGGCTGTGTTTTGGATTTGTGCTGAACACAGAGTTGATAATATAGAGACGTTTTTGTTATTGCTGAACAGGGCTTACACAGAGCCAAAGCCTTTTCTGCTTTTTGTATAGCCACAATGGCAAGGAAGTTGGAGGTGCATGGGAGGCTGGGAGGAGACACAGGCAGGACAGGTGACCCGAAAGGACCAAAGGGATATTCCATACTAGATGATGCCATGCTCAGTATCTCACATGGGGGGAAGAAGGAGGAAGGGGGGACATTTAGAATGATAGCATTTGTCTTCCCAAGTAACTATTGCATGGGATGAGGCACTGCTCTCCTAGAGGTGGCTGAACACCTGCCTGCCATTGGGAAACAGTGAATTAATTCCTTGGTTTGTTTTGCTTGTGTGTGCAGTTTTTGCTTTACCTATTAAAGTGTCTTTGTCTCAACTCATGAGTTCTCTATCTTTTACCCTTCTGATTCTCTTCCCAATCCTGCTGATGGAGGAGTGAGCGAGCAGCTGCGTGGTACTTTGTTGCTGGCTGGGGTTAAACCATGACAGGTTCTCATCATGAAAAACTGTTTCACACATTCTACACTGATGACTAATGATATTTTTGTAGTTTAGAATATTTCTCTGGATTTAAATTAGGGAGAGTATCATAGCTTGCAAACTCAGGACCTAAAATATAACTGCATCCAGTGCTACTTGTCAGAATGATCATGTAGAATTTCCTTGGCTTCCATTCATAAAAATCTATTGTAGATGACTAATGAAAACAGACTGATTTTCCTGTGTGCTGAGCACTTCCGAATCTGCCATTTTCCCACCTTTTTTTTCAGTGTAGTCTTTCCATTAATACTAAAAACCATCCACTTGTATTCTCTGCATGCCTGGACAGGAGCTCAGATCACTAATTTGGAAACTGCTGTTGAAATACGTTGACTTCTGCCAGGTCTCAGACCTCCTTTATCTGTCTCCAGGAAGTGAAGCTCATTATGTTTCCCCTGGACCATGTAAAGCAGAATAATAATCTTGTTTTGTAAAGTATGTTTTGTGTCATGTTAACATGACTTAACTTCTGGGATGGTTGAAAACATACAAAGAATGTACAAACAAAAGACTTCCACTTCTATTCAAATCTCTGAATGCACATAGCTGTGGCTATTGTAAAGAAATCAGAATTAATGAGTCACTGATCCTTACTGCAGAAGGACCTTGCTGAAGATGATACTCACTGCATTTTTATCACAGTTTGTTATTAAACAAAGTGGTCTGCTCAAGACAAGAGCATTTAAAGCACTTGAGGGTCAGCAGCTGATATCCCAGCACACCAGAGTTTGTGTCTCTTGCTTGGGGACTCAAAACTTCACTGAGTGGGTTTGTTTCTCTGATTGTGCCACACGTGGCTCAAATATGTGTGTTTTTCCTGTGTCTGAGGAAGTTGGGGAATTTGGGCAATTTATAGCATTAGGTTAATTTCTGCATTTTACAAGGTAGGTTGGTGTAGTATAAGGCCAGAAGTAAACCAAAGAGTTATCATTAATTTAGGTACAACAGGCAGCATGGTTGGTGACAGGGTCTTAGTAGGGCTCTGGACTCAAAGCCCTGCTGGCTCCAGCCAGGCGCTCCAGGTTCATCGATGCCAAAGCTGTTTTCTCCCCCAGTCATTATCCTGTAGCTAGGTCTGGAAACAGCATGGGACAGGGACACAGAGACAGGCTGACAGTGTGGATTAGGATTCTTAGGGTTAGGGATCTGGAATAAAAGAGTTGTTGAGCTTAATTTATAGATGACCCTTGTTTGGCCCATGACAATGGGGTCACCTGCTTGGTTGCTGGTTGCTTTTAGTTCTTGTGTCCCAGGGCTAGAAGGTATCAGTTAAGTGTAGTGCTAATTTTGTGGGCTCTGTACATCTCACTATATGGTTTGTTATATAACTGACTGGAACAAAATTAGGCACAAAAGAGTGGGAATAGTGTTTTCATCTGTTCCAAGGCCAGAACTCAGTAAGATGGGACCATACAGGGATTAGTATTATGGTCAATGTTGAGGATTGTATTTGGAGGTGCTGAAGATTCGTTACTGGTTCTTGGAGGCTCCCTCTTCATATTGAGAAATCTGACCCCTGACAGCCAATCCATCCCCAAGGGAGTGCCTGGTGTGGAGGAGCCTGTTTCTTGCAGCTAGGGTCCTGCCTCTGAGTGCACAACAAACCCACTAGGCGTGTTCCAGTTTCAAGATCTACAGTGGACCAGAACTCCATGCAGCATTTGAAGATACAAATGACCAAGAAAATGGTACAGTGACATTTTCCAATCTCCGTGCTTTCCTAGTTATCCCTAAAGTGGCATTCAGTTGTTGAGCACTGACCTGCAAGATCCCTCCCTTGGCAGAAGTGCGTCTCATAAATGGTAAATGTTAGTCTATAATTAAGGAGTCTGTAATCCATAGATTAGTGGCTCCATGCTCTAAAGTCTCCATCTGCTGTACACATTGAAATCATTATATCTCTAGTCTCAGTCCTGTTTCAGGCTTCTAAAATGGCTTTTACATTATTTTCTTTGTTGTGCAAAGCAGCTTGTTCATGGCTGTCACTTGCTGTCCAGACACTGGAGCAGATGTAGCACAATGCCTCTTGTCAGTGTAGCAAAAGCTATGGGATGCATCTCTGCCCAAGTAGGAATAGGGCTTTGAAATGTATATTTTGGTCATGCTCAGACTTAGCCCCCCTCAACACAAAGCAGATGGCACATTGCCAGTTTTTAGGGCTTTTACTATGTTTAGACAATATCCTAAACAATGGAAAACTGTTGCCATCCAAAGGGGCTACAGAGACAACCCAGAGACCTTCCAGTGGATAGCCAGACCACTCTAGCCATGAGCACTCACTGTGCCTGCTCTGGCAGAAGCCCAGTCTGGGATAGGGCTTAGTCCCTTGCTTGCCAAAGTATTTTATGATAAAACACTAGACAAAATGGAGAGGCCTCAAGGAAGGCCCACACAGCTGCAACCTGGGGCCTCATATGATCACCATACACCCTGCCTGGGGCAGGCTGATGCGCTGTCATGTACCAGGGACAGACTCACACCAGGCCTGCCCATGGCTTGTCCCAGGACAGTCTGCAACTCCCTTGCATTGTCCCATCCTTTTATTGTCTTGTAGCTGAAGATGCCTTGCAGCTGTCCCAGAGAAACACCCAGAGCATTCTGGACCCAAATTCTGGGGCAGAGTTCTTGTTATTGCCATAAAAAGGATCCCTTGGATGGCCATGCTTCCATGTGTACACAGGAGATGGCAAAATCAGACATAAGCGATGTTGTAACACCTAGGCTTACCATTCTGGGCTGTATCTGTACAGGATGCAGGTTTTCTTGCACTGTATCTTCATTCCATCAGCAGAGTACTCCTGGTTTACTCCAGCAGGTGTTCAGGCTGGGAGTTCATGCAGGAGCTTTTCTACACCCATACTGATCCAACTCCCATTACCAGCAGTTTCCCTGAAATACATTTCTAATTTTATTAGAGATTTTTAGAAAAGTGAATGCCTCCTAGTGTGGTCACTGAGCAACTACTGTGTTGCACATCATTTGGTGTAAGGGATGTTTGTACAGGCAAATGTTTGCACAGCCTTGTCCAGAGAGGATCCACAAAGTCCTTCTGAGCTGAGATCATCCCACAGGCCCTGTTGCACACATCTATTTTATATTGTGTATCTATTATCTTTAATTCTCATTTAGTGTATTCCATTTTTTTCCAGTCAAAGCAAACAAGACTGATTGGCTCAAGTTCTTTGCTTCACTCATTATTTGAAGATTATTGTGCAAGGGAAATTAACATGTTTGAACTCTCTAATAGTAGATAACTAAATCTAGATCAAAATTTCTGTGTTTCAGACCCATTTAATGTGTTTTATTCTTCTAAGAGCACTTTAAAGATATGAAGTGCAGTTCTTGGGGACTGGATCTTGGGAAAGATAATGTTTGGGATTTTTTTAGTAAAGAATATATTCATGTACTGGGCTGTTCTGTAACAATCTGATATTCTTTAGCTTAGATTTCTTGAGTGAAAAAGGGATGAGAGACATATAAATACCTGGCTACAAGTTTGCACTTCCAAATGTGCTTCCCATTTACTTTCTAAGATTTTCTTGACAATTTTCTTCCCAAAGGGCTGTTTGGCAGCACACACAGCTCCCTGTGCCCTTGGACTGGAGGTGCCGAGCATTTTGTCTCTGTGACATCAACTGCCACGAAGTGCCGCTGTGCACTGCTGACCCACTCTTCAAAAAGAAGTTATTCTATGATTTAAAATTCATTTTAGGCAAAGAAATTTCAAAGATTTGATGGGGAGGGAGGCAATTCCAAAGTCCGAGGCTGTCAAGGGCCGAAGGTGCGGCTCTGATCCCCTCCGTGAAACAGAAGCGGGAGTAAGCTGCGGCCCCATAGCCGGTCACCGCCGTTACGGCTCTGGGGTTATGGTCACTTCCAAGGGTTACGGTCACGTCCCTGCGCTTCTACCGAGATTCTTCCAAGCCGCTCTTTCGGCCCCAAGCCCGGTGTACCCGCGCAGCCCTCTGNCCGCCTCGGCCCCGGGCCCCACCGCCCTCCGCCCCGGTCCCAGCCCGGTCCCGCCTCGGCCTCGCCCTCGCCTTAGCCCCGGCTCCAGCGGAAGGCGGAGAACGGCGGTTTTTTCATTTCAAACTGCGGCAAGAGCCTTCTAGAGCTCCCAGACCGTGCGCCGCGGACTCCAGAAAGGCAGCAGCTTGTTGTTATGTTTTGGTTTCTGCACAGGCCTGGCAAACAGCAATAAATTCACCCTTGGTCCCCGCTGGGACCCCTGCCTGCCCTCCCTTTTCCTAGTGATCGCGCCAGGACCTCGCTCACTCTTAATCGGTGTACTCCGCACCCCAATGTGCCTCCCACCCCCTGATGTGTCACAGCCCCCCGCGCCCCAGCATGTGCCTCCGTGGCTCACTTTGAACGTCATTCCTCTGAATAGACTCCAGATACGCTGAATAGCTCCGTGAACGTAAAGTGGTATTTTTTTAAAAAAATGCTGCTGTTTTATTTTTATACAAACTAAAACACCAGAGGTCATTGAATCCTATATTAAATACATAAATTAAAAAATAACCATTCATAAAACTTTACATACAATAAGGATTCTCTCCTACACATTAATACATATAGTACAGGTACATGTCCAGTGTTTATCAAAGGGTCATTCTGCCAAGGCATTTACAATTTTGTTCTGGAATAGACACCAAAAAATTCTGGAACAAAAAGTATATATAAAACCACAGGGGTGCTGATGTGAGACAGGGCAGGGGAAGAGAAAACCCTTTGGATCACCAGCAGCTGTGTTTGTTCTCTGAGCCCTGCTCATGTCAGGAGAGCATGGCCTGGGCAGTCCTCATAGGATGCCATAGAACTGAAAGCTTTGGGTTTCAGAGGATGTTTCCCACTGAGATGATGATATGGGGTTGGAAGATGAGTAACACGTAAAAAAATTCCCCACTGTCCTCCAGGCACATCAGTAAGAGAGGATGGACCTGTGAGCCAGGCTGGTAACACTTCAAGAAGTACCATTTCCTTACTGCAACCTCAATTGCCTAAATTCATCTCACGTAACCAGGCCCTCATCTGAAGTGCTTAAATTCAAAAAATAGTCTTCAAAATCTCCCAACTTCGTCATTGGGGAAAAAAAAGCAGCAAGTCAAATTGTGGCCAAGCTGATTTGTACTACCTTCTGTGGCTCACCTCCTTCTTTGGTGGGATGGATAGCCTGGAGTGCTGCTACTCCTGAACAGCCTCAAAGGGATGCATGGCAGGGATCCAGCGCTGTATTTGCTGTCCTTAAAGGCTGCAGCAAATTGATTTTTATTTTTCTTGTTGGTTTTGGGGAGGGAGGTTGGCTGCAGTGACTAATCTGAGGGAGGATTCTCAATCCTTTGCTTCCATGAACGTCAGGAACAGCAGAAATCCCAGGATTAACAGTCCAAAGAGAGAGAAGGGTCCAGAAAAAGAGTCAAAAAACTAGTTGCCCATGAGATTTGAAACTAAACCTGGAGGAATGTACCAGCTGTGGCAGCTAAACAATCTTGATTCAGTTCCCCATGCCTAGACTGTAATATACTTTTGTAAACTATAGCAATAATTTCTATATACAATAGGGAATAAGTAAGTATATGCATATATATGTATATATATGTACATATACATATAGATACATGTATATATATATATATATACACACACACACACACACAGACATTAAACTCATTCTGATCTAGCTGATAGCATAAAGTCCTCATTAAATTAACTCATACCAGCATGTGTGTTTTAGGCATGGCACGTGTTACGCTGCAGGGAGAGTAGAGCAGTGGTGGTTCAGCTCCCTGGAGGGAAGAACAGTTTTTGAAAAGTTTGCCGACCCAGGTCTGCTGCAGTCAGACTACCAGCCCCCACACCACCCTGAGCCCTTGGGAATGCAATACCTGCATGCATATGTGTACACACAGGAGTAAGGGAAGGCAAATTAGACAAAAAAGATAAATTAAATAAGGTAACATGGCTCAGGGGCTCTAAATGACGAAGCCTGCCACAAGACCAGGCAGGTATGTTGTGAAACTGTGTATTTCTATCTGTGCCATAAACCTTCTGTACGATTGCTTGAAATAAATGTTTCTAGGGTTTTGTTTTTAAACCAAACCAGTGCTGGAAGTTACTGCACCATCACTGAAAACAAGAGCTGCTCATTCTTCTGCAAGAACTCAGTGCTTTAACTGCCAACCCTAACAGAGGAAAGCAGCCTGAAGGTGTGAAATTACCTGATGCTGCAACAGAGGAGAAAAGAGTGAGATGGGAAGAAGGAATAACCAGAGAGAAAGCCCCCTCTGTAGCTAACAAGCTGTTGTTAAGCTTCTCAGTGATCTCCAGCTGTCACCGGAGTGGGACCACTCTTCCAGGGCCCGACTCCAGAGCTTCAGGACTGAACTGCTAGCTCATGGAAAGCACATGTACATTTGGGTCAACCTTATCCACAGAGTCTTCTGCTAGGGAAAAGGAATTTGAACAAAAAGCATGCAATGTGCCTGCAGGCACGCAATGTATCTACCTACAAGCATATTTCTTGAAAAAATGAACCAGCAAACATACAGCTTGGTGCCAGAACTCAGTAAACCCCTTGGCTGAGCCAGAGTGTTTCAAGAAGATGTAGTAGTTCTATAATTTAAATTAATTTTAAGGAGCAGGAAAAACAAAATCACTTGCTAGTAACTTCTAATCTTCAATGGAAGGCTTAACACTATCTCCTGGCACTCAAGAAATAAGGATGTTAGCAGTCTTTGTGGAGAAACTGAGCCCAGAATAGCAGTGCCGTTGGGCAAGTGGACATTACTGATTAAAAGCTATTCTGGCCAAAAAAAAAAAAGGCATCTGTGAGTGGCAGGCATCCTTGATACCAGAGGAACTTCCTCCCTCCTGTGGCTAAGGAACTGCTTTTGATGTGCTGAGTTGCTCTGGCAAGTGACCTCACTGCTTTGTGCCTCAGCTGTTTCGTCTGTAAAAGTAAACAGGCAACCAAAGGAGAAGCTCTTTGAAAAACACTTTAAAAGCTTCTGATGTGCGTAAGATGTTGGTACATGTGATCCCTGCTTTGAAGGTGTAAGTAATGTACAAGCTGTATTCTGGCCCTTAATTTTCTAGTTTGTAGTACAGAAATCCATTTCTTCCAGTTAAAATTAAGGCTCCATTGCAGAAGACAGAGCCTTGCCACAGGAACCCAAAGTCTGAACAGGCAGGACTCCATTCCCCAGGACATGAAACCAGACACACTGAGCAGTGCACTGTGAGCCCATCAGTGAGAAAGGGAGGGTGGGTGCAGCTGGCTGCACTGCTTCCCTCAGCACAGGACCCTCACAGTAATTGCTGCAGGCATTATGCTCTTCAGGAACGTTTCTGAAAGAGTACTGGGGTGCATGGACCTACATTTCTGACAAAGTACTGGGTGCATGGACCTGTGACCTCAGGGAGACACCACAGCTGAGTTCCAGCACCACAGCTTCATGATTACAGAGGTAAGTAATGCTTTCAAGTGAAAACTACTTTTAATTATTCTTAATTGTGGAAAAATCTAAACAGACTAGCAATATTTCTTATTTGTAATAAGGTTGTGTTCACAAAGTTTTTCCCCATTTTTGGTCTATGTATGATTGATCAGGAAGCCAACTAACGAAGTCAGTTGACAAGCTGAACCAAAACATTTTTTCCAAGCTGGGACAAAACAGTTGGAAGCTGATGCTTTGTGAATCATGTCACATGGATAAGGGGATTAGCCTTCCTCCCTGGCCTGTCCTCCATAATTTCTTTTCTTTCTCAGAAGCTACTCTGTAGGTCCAATTCAGTGATCCTCAGTGGTTATTCTACAGTGAAACCAAGTATAGTCATTATTATCTCAGTGGCAGTCTTTTTTAAAGAGTATGAAAAGTATCTGATAATAGACAGGCTGTTCTTCAAGGAGGGATGGTGAAGAGAAATAAGCCTTCAACTCCACTGGAAACCCTCCTTATGCCAGACACCCTCTTCTTCCATTCCTTGGCCAAGGCAGGTGGTGCTGTGTAACAATCTCAAGCACAAAACGTGGTGACCTGTCCTGCCCATCCTGCAGTAACACAGACTGTGTTTTTTTTCCTTTCTTCCTTCCTTCCACATTGCAGCTGTCATTTGTTCCTGAGGTTAAAACCAAAGAGGGAGAGCAGGAGTCCCTGCAGTGAGAAAGCCACACACTTCAAATGGAGCACTTTGTTGTCAGCATCTCTTGAGTTTCTCCTACTCTGATCTGTTCATTTTTGATCCATTTGTCAGATGACAGGGTGACATTTAAATGATTGCCCTGCACAGCAGGAATAGATTTTTCTATTGTAACTTTGGTTCCATGCCCAAGACACACTGATTTGATCAGCTGAAAGTGGTTCCTTCTCTTTAAGTTCTTCCTAGGTGATGTAGTTTGTCAGTTTATTTTTCTTCCCCTTTTGTAATATCAACATACAGGATTTCATCAGATGCAGCATATATCATAGCTTTAGACAGGAACTGTCAGGTAACAAATTTTGAGTGATGGCTTTAAAATACAAGGTGGTTGCAGTCTTGGCTACAGGTTGTTCATTTTTATACTTTTGAAAATAGGTGTAAACAATATTCTCTTCATCGAGGGGTGGAAGCATTTGCCTTTATAAGGACTTAACAGTGTGTTTGGGCACTCTAAAAGTTAAAAAAAAACAAAAACATCTGTATCAGATAAGGTCTATGTTTGTAAGTTCCTCTACCTACCTATCCCAGCTTTGCCAAGATACAATCAATCTATCAATCAGGAAGCTGAAAAGGTTAGTTCTTACAGCTATCAGTGTGAAACTGGTTTTGTCTGTATGAAAAGCACGTGTGAGAATTCTGTGTATTTTGCTAAGTTTGTCCATTTAAACCCCACAAAGTACAACCCTGTGGTGCATGAAAGTCCCCATGGGCATCTTCACATAAGTAGTATGCATAAGTTTCAATGACTCTTGAACCAAATCTGCCTAAAATTCACCTGTAACAAGAGCCATGGCAGCAGGCAATATCCTTAGGGTGTCAGAGCAAGCCTGGAACTTTGGCTAATGCAGCACTGAGGCAAACAGAAACTGCTGCTGTTTTGAGAAAACCTACCCTACCTATGAAAAATAACTTTGGTTGTCAGGTTTGAGACCAGGAGAAAAAGGGCATATTTTGTCTTTGTTACCTCATCATTCAAGCCTACATAGTAAAATTCACTAGGAGCAAAATCCACACAGACCGCACTTCCTTATGTGATCACAAATAAGTGAATACGTGTGTTCACAAGCACAGAGAAAATGCAGGTAGGAAAATCCCACACAGACAGGAATTACAGAGCTTCTGGTCCGCATACTGTATCTGCTGCACATGGCTTCCTTTATTTGCACATCCTTGTCCTTAGTTATTTCAGTACAGCAGTGAGCCAAGTGTTCACTCTGGGTGAGAAGGAAACCAGAAAGTATCATCTGTGACCACACTGTGGATTTTTCTCTGCTGGTTAAAAGATCGGTAAAGGATAATCTGCACCAAAGCATGAACAAAACCAAAGACTTTTCACCATCAAGTGCCTCCCTAGGATGAGCTGGGCTTTTTGTTTGTTTTGTCAGCAATCTGTATGAAGTCCCTTATGATAAGGCTAAAACAGTTCACTTGCATCCAGTGGAAGTAAAGCAATTTTGCAATATTTATAGTATATTATATATATAACAATTTATATAGCTCAATAGGTGTAAGAAGAAATGCTGATGGCACACTCCCCATGCCATTCTCACCTTTGCTGAATTAAATCACCTGGGTAGGCAGGTGTTTTTTAACGCAAATCAATGTTAGTTGTTCTCTCCAATCCCATGTATTCCAGCCTTGGAAAACATGACTTTGCTAAAATCCCTCTCCATCTTGCCAACACCATTCCCAAATTGCTTGTGTCTGGAGATTTCCCCTCAGGTATTGAGGGGAGAGGATCTCATTGAGGAAAATGCAGGAGTGAAGGCAGGGGACGAGGAGCTTACCATTACCTTGTTTTTGAGGATCTGCTACAAGACTCGATGCTTTGCACCTGTGGAGTGACTGGCCTTGGTAAAACACTCTATGGGTATCATGCATGCTGTGATGCTGGGCCTGCTGCAGCTGTCTTTACAGTTCAAGCGAGTTCACAGCAGTGCAGATCCTCTGGAAAAGCACTGAGTTTATATATCCCCCCCACACACCTCACCCATAAGATTTTTCCACTTTCATAGTCAATGTCAATTCTCTAAATCACTGTATCTCCACCACTGTCATGGCTCCTTCCTCTGTCACTCAGCTCACTGTAATCTGTCTTGTTGATCCCTACCTGATTGTTCATAAAGCCAAATATGCAAAAGCAGGATGGGAAAGGCAAAGGAATCCTTCATCTCCTGAGTGGTCCTAGGAGTGCCACAACTGCCTAGCAGGCTTTATGGGGCTGCAAAACACATTTCAGTTCCTGCTGACGCTTCTCATCCTGTCTATGGGGAACTGGACCCCTGTGTGCTCCAGGGACCAGCCATTATGGAGCAACAGTGAATTCAATGAGTGAAACTCATCTTGGCATTGTAGTTAGAGCAGCGTTCCTGGGCTCACTTCAACAAGTGATCACTTCAAAGTGATCCCAAAGGCATTTACACCTGCTAAATCTTAGATGCCACGAGGAAAACCCATTGAAGGAGACTGGGCCAGAATGGGGGGCTGGAGGGTGGGGAAAGAAAGGGTGTGGGGAGGGAAGTGAATTCTTTACAGAGTCCGTAAGGGATCCATGTAAATTCTCCTGCAATGACATCAGTGAATTGTGCAGCTGGGATGGTCATGTCAGCCCTAAAGACAGCACAGAAATGTTTATGTTGTTTTAACTGTTAGTCCTGTTCAAGGAACACGACAGCAAGGTGTGCATCAGCTCAGAGGAGAGCGAGAGCTCTCCCAGGACCCAGCAGCCCATGGAGGCAGTATGACTCCAAGTGAAAAATAGCAAACCTCCTAGAACTTAGGAAAAATATGGAGTTCTGACCTTAAGCATCTCATTAGCTGTTCTAGCCAGCCAATACTTGCCCTCAAATTAGGCCAAAAGGATGTAAGTGTTATTAGCAATTGGTATTAGGAGATTGGTATTGGTAAAAACTAGGACATATAAGCTTCTCACCAATTCTGTGGCTGTACTAGAAGGGGCAAATACTTGCTAGAGAACCAACGCCATACCCACACTGGTGGAAAATGTAGGTGCAAACTGTATATATAGAAAACTCTGAACCTCTTATTGCCCAAGTTTTTCTCATCTGCTGCACAAGGACACTATTCTAGTTGTGACAGGAACTGAAAAAGGACGACAGTACAGGCAAATGGAAAAAATTCATGCAGACAGGCTCTTGCAAATGTCACTACCAGTTCCTGTGATTTTTCAAGGTGCACCTTAAATCCAATATTTTTTTTATTTGGAATCTCCCTCTAGGCTGACTGCTTGTTCTGGACCCATGATTCTGTAGTGCAGCAAAATACACAAGTCATATGAAGTTATTTGCTACTACTGTGTACTATGAAAATCTTGGCTTCTTAAAATTATTCTGTCCATAATTTGGTTGCTTCAGAAGAATTTCTGATTTTTTTTCTCCATTATGAATAAGCAAGAAACTGTAAAGTCAAACTTCCACCAGTCAGAGCCACTTAAAACATCTCACAGCCATACCATGCTGTACCATGGTTCTCAGAAATCCTGCAGCAGGAACACAATTAAGTATGCAGTCATAACTTAATGTGTTTCTTGATCACTGGATCAAGGCAGTATGTTTTAAACAGCAGCAACTTGATAATGATACTGACTCTCGTTCACAAGAGCTGTGATCACGGATGTGTCCACACTTCTCCTAATTTTTCTCTATGGGTTGTTCCCCATTCACGCCAACCTCCGTGTATATTGCTGCCTCAGCCCACGGAAACATTCATTTTGAGGTCTGGCCAAACAAGGACGCAGTGGATTCCAGTTGATGTGGATAATTCTGAGAGGTGTCTCTGCATCAGCACAAAACTGCAAATGAAAGCTTTGATCTAGTTGAAATGAAACACAAAGTACGGGCTTTTCCATAAAGGGAGAAGGAAAAGCCACCAAACTGGACCCATGCCACTTAATTATAATCAATACCTTGAATTGTATCTGGAAACAAAGAATGAGCTGGTACAAATGGTGGAAGAGCACAGCAGAACATCTTTCACACAATTGTATCTCAGCTTGTCTCAAGTGCAGAGCAGAGGAATTATTCATTGACACAGCTGAAGCCAGAGCCAAGAGAGACTGAGAAATTTAATAGTATGGGTCTGTCCCCAAACCAGAAAATTATGTTCTGACATTACATGTTCTTGAGAATTTAACGTTATGTTTTCTAGGCTATGTTCTACTTTTGTTATCCTGGATCAAAAGAAAAATTGTCCTAGCTCAGCATCCTTGTTCTGGAATTGCCTCGCCACAGAGAAAAATGGGACCATTATAGTTCTCTGATTTATTTCCCCATCTTCACATTACTTTTTGAACTCTCAACTTTCAGCTGCTAAGCATACTGTGACAGACTTCTTTACAACCTGTATCCTTAACTATAAATTTTTGTTTCTTTAAGCTTATCACATGGTAATTGTTTGTATTAGGCAGTGAACAACAGCAAGCTGTCTGTCCGTCTGTCCGTCCATTCTATGACAAATTTTTTAGACCTCTCCAATACCTCCTTTTAGCAGTGTCCCTTCCGGAGCCAGAAAAATCCTTCCATTTCTCTGTCCCTCCCTTCCTGTCTCTCAGCAGCTGATCATTCTTCCTTGCCCTTCTTTGTATTTTTCCTGCTGCTGGACACAGAGCTCTACCTGTTTTAAAATCCTGATCTCCTTCCTGAGTGTTAGTTCAGAGTGTATTTACAGTTTAGGTTATTTTAACTGTTTTCCATCTGCATCCCTTTGCAAACATCAACATTGAATTTCCCCTGCAATTCCCTTGGCTTTTTGAAACTGTGAAGTTCCTTGTTAGCTTTTATTTTTACAATTATTAATAGCACAATATCACCAGCAAGTCAGCAGTACAACAACCCCCTACTGTGAGCTATTATAAATTGACAACAACCTGCTGCATTTGCTGACTCCAAACATCCACAAGAACACACAAGGATGTGATCCTCTGCTCTGTGCAAGAAGTGCTAGCTTTGAGGAAATAAATAAAACAGTCTTACCTTTCCAAGAGGCACATTGACATCAAGGCCAAAGAATAAAGGCAAGAGAGAAGAACAAGAACAGAAACAGAAACTGCAGAAGAAAAATAAGATTGTGTAAAAATGAAAGGTAACGGCATTGTAAGCATCAGAATTATTTTTGCACTCTGTAGAACAGTTAGAATATTTATTCATTCAGAAAACACTGTCAATTCCCTCGTTACTTCTGTAAGTACCACACCACCTCCCAGGCTTAGAAAACAGATCCCAATAATTTTGGTGATGGATTACAATTGGCCCCCTACTGAAAGCCTGAGGTGTAACTGTCACATCATGATACCCATGGGTTGACAAGTCATAAAGCTGGATAACAAAAATAGCATGGGTAGTATTTTTAAGTGTGTTAAAAAACAGTGGCTGCAATCCATGCTAGAAATAGTCTGGATATATAAATAAACAAATATAAATATATAAATATATATATATACACACATGTATGTTTATAGGTACATACACACACACATATCAAACATTCACCATTACACGTTTAATAATGTAATGTACTATTTTAAGATTAAAGTCTGTATCTACTGACACAAACTGAAAATAAAGGAGAGTGGACCACCACCAACAGGTGCAGCTGACTGAGCAGAACAGAAAGGTCATATAGTTCAAGAGAACTGGATCACTACTTTCAAAATAAAGTTCATCAGTGTGCTTCAAAGCATAACAGAACCAACCTTTTCCTCTAGATCCTTAATTTGTCTCTTTTGAATGTCAGTTTTATCTTCTAAATCTCGGATCCTCTGGAAATCAGAAAAGAAAGCATCTACACTTAATTCTCAGTAAATCTATCCCATTGAACAAGCAGCTTAATGTTCCAAGTGCCAAAAGCCTAGAAACCAACAAATCCATTTCTGTGCAGGGATATACTGTGACTCCATCCACTCATCCCGCCAAACCACAGCTTTACCATGTGTGCAACTGCTCAAAATATGATCCTGCATATACATAACTGGATCCTTATATGCTGGAAATTAGTATCAATGACTGATCTGTTTTTGCATTATCAATTTATTAATCCTGTGTGAAAAGTGTAAGATCATGGTTATAACCTTTAGAATTCTATTATAATTCATTAAGATTTTTCACAGTTTGATCTGTTGAAAGAAGATTAAATTGTTATTATTAGGTCCAAAATGATAAATGTATACAATACGATGAACATATTGATTCTGTGGTGAGTGACATATATGTAACTTATAGATAAGATGGGTATTTTTAGCAGGGCTAGGTACTTTAAGAAAAATTATGTAGCATGACTTAAACTTTTGCCTGCTTGGGAAGAGAGATCCTCCAGAACAGAACTCCTAAGTACAAGAAATGAGGCCTTGAATCTCAGTATCTTTTTTAAATTAAGTCAGGTCATAAGACAGCTGTCCAGCAAACAGCAGAAATCCAAAGAGGCAAAGCAGGAGACACTTGAAGGCCCAAGCACCTGGAGAACAGGTGACCTGTGACTGTCTTCCTCAGTGTCTGGAGATGAGATGACTAGCTTATGGCAGCATTCAAATTCTACGGAAACACAAAATCACAGAGTGAGTCAGGTTGGAAGGGAACACAGCAGTTCACCGGTCCCACCTCCCTGCTCAAGCAATGTCATCCTAGAGTACATGCCACAGGATTGCATCCAGATGGCCTTGGAATATCTCCAGGAAGGGAAACTCCACATTCTCCCTGGGTAATCTGTTCAGTGCTTGGTTACTCGCACAATGAAGAAATTCTTTTTCACGTTCAAGTGGAACCTCTCGTGCAACACTTTCTGCCCACAGCCTCCTGTCCTATTGCTTGGCTACCTCCTCCTTCCTTTGCCTCTCAGCCGCTTCCAACTGTGCCTGCAACTGAGGCTGGCTCAGAGTCGTTCTGAGAAGCCAGAACTGCTGTGGCAGTGTCCCTCAGGGCAGGGTCCCTCGGGGCAGCTGTCACGTTTAAAATCAAGAAGCTTCTTATGCGGCGAAGGCCTGGCAACAAAAGGTAAGGGTGTACCCAGTCTCAAGTGCCCAACTCAGGATCAGGCAAGACTGTGAGAACTAAGCCTTCCTGTGAACCAAATCCCCCTAACCACTGGGGATGTGCTTCTTCTCTTACCCCCATAAACATCTGAGTCAGATCTGTTTCATGGTGCAGCTTTCATGTTATTCAATGTGCTGTGACAGTTTGTCATTTTCCTCTGGGACTTCACAGCTTGCAGAGCAGCAAACATCAGTCTTTGAAGGTGAAATACAGTACCTTATCTCAGCAGTGAAAAGTACAAATGCCCACTTGGGAGGGACAAATAATATCTGGAAAAACAGACAGCTCTCCTTGCCGTACCAGCCAGCAGCATTTACACTGTTTCTCTTGTGCCCAGTCCAGTAACTAGGGATGACCATTTTCATTACAATGCAGACAGAATTCTGGATGAAAACTTTAGGCTAGAATTATAAAACGCAAAATATGCCGAAGCAATCTTGCACAGGCTAGTATCATGTGTGCTTGCATGCACAGAAAAGACAAAGTATGAGACAATTCACAAAGCTAGATGCCAGGCTCCCTCATGGCCTGGAGCTTGCCCAGATTTGAGCTCAGATTGTGGTCTTACACAGAAAGGCTGAGTAGATACCACATGTGTGTGGTTCCTTCTTCTTACCTGATGAGCCTGCTGGAGCAGCTCCATCCTCTCCTGAAGAATCTGGCAGTCATATTCTCTGCTTTTCCTCAGCATTTGACGTCTTAGCTTTTCTACTGCTGTCCTCAGCTCTTCCTGCTGTTTTTCAGTGAGTAGTTCCCCAAACTTTATCACTGTTTCTTGCTGCAAAGCATTGTACAAGGTGGCTTCAAGCTCCTGGATCCTCTGGTTGATGCAATACCAAAAGTCAATTAGAGATGAAAAATGGTTTAAACTACATTGGGAACTGGGGGATTGGTGGCAGATTCAGACCCCTCTGCATGAGAGGCAGTCCCTGTGCTCAAGTATGCAAAAATGCGAAAAACTGAACTCAGAAAATGGTTCCATGTTCTGAAAAAAGGACAGGAACTTTTATTTTTAAAATATTTTAATATTAAATTTCACTGAAATCCTTCACTTTTACTCTTTTTTTATGGAGTTACAGAGATAAAGCTGGATAGCATTTTCATATCTGAAGTGTAAATTATTTCACCAATTCTAAAATTTCCACCTATTGTGCTAAAAAACTCCAGCTGGACAAGCTGATATCAATGAGCAATATCTGCCTTAAACTGACAAGAATGTCAGACTTCAGGAGATGTGCCTTTTTATGACATGAAAAGGCAAGATATTGTGTTGAAGATGTGCAGATTGCATGCTAGTACAAAAGAAGAATGAGGAAAGAACAAATTTTAAAAACCCCAATACTAACAAAAAAGCAAAAATCTCTCCTCCTGATTCAGCAAGAGTCTGTGTGCTATTGCAGAGTTGGCCAGTATGTGCTGCAGAATTTCCTTTGTACATACCATGTACGCTTGGTCAAGAGCTTGCTTCCTGTAGTCTAATTCTTCCTCCAAATAACCTTTTATTTTGCAAAACTGCTCCTACAATGAAGGATCATTCGGACAGAAAAACAAATTAGTTACTCCAAATTCTTTAGGAAGTTTTATCAAATCATTTACAGATATCCAGTTCAGCAGGACAAGGAGACTAGTTTTTGACTGATGCTCAGCAGAGTTATTAATATCTGACTCAGCTAGAAAAGAAGGAAGGGCAAATAGCTGCAGATTGCTCTTGTAGGTGAATACATCTGATCTACATGGAACTAAATCCATCCTCTCTGTTGGCTTCAGTGGTATTGCTTGGCATTTCAGTAGTGAAATTTAGGGTCTTCTGTGTGATTTTTCTAAAGATACATCCTCTGGCATCAGGAATTACTCTTTTTGTGCCTTCTCTTATTTTGGAAGAGGTGTAAAAGTGGACTAAACTAAACAGGAACTAACTATACATTCACATTCCTTGGGGGCAGCTGCTGTGCTTTAACTTATGAGTCCACGCTAAGCTGAACAGACTGAAGTACAGACATACCACAGGAACAAAACACAAGCCACTACAGCTGTCTAATTCTTGTAGTTATGCCTAACTCTTGTAGGCTACTGCCATTAACTAGAATAAGAACAGGGTAAGGTACTAACTTTACTTAGTATGTAATGAAAGCCAACAGTGTTATTATTCAGTTCAGTAATTTCTCACATGCTGGTCCTGAATAAAATGCAATACAACAGCTGATGTTTAGGCTGTGAATCTTATGAGACAAATAGTGCATGCATGTCTGAAAATTATTGAGAAATCTTTGAACCCTCTGTACTTATTAATAAATAGTCATCCTCATAGAAAGAGAGAGGAATTTTTTAAACTTTTACTATTTCTGTTACTGTTATTCTGCTGTCCCTAAAACATGTAATATGGAAAGTTTTCTTACCATATCACTTTCCAGTTCCATCATCTTCTGATGCAGAGCAGCTTCAGCTCCCTCAATCTGCTGGATCCACTGGAAAGAAGACAATGAGACCTGTAACCTGCTGTGTTTTCTAGCACACAAGCAGTGGCAAGTGGGCTATCTACAGCATCTTGTTAGTCTGTTTTTAGCAGCCTATTGCTCGTGCTGGGCTCATCTTGAGGCTGTTTGTGACAGAGGCCATGATGTCTGCAGGTAGCACTTGGCAGAGAAGCAACAAGAGGATTACAACTGCTGGTTAATCAGAATATGGAAAAGCACACACCCTTGGATGGGCAAGGAACCCATTTCATCCCACGGATAAAGGCCCACAATGGGGCTATAGCATCTCAAAAATAGCTTAGTTGGCTTTGTGGCAGTTCTGTTTGCAGAGGATGCATTGTTGAGCAGAGTCCTTGGAAGCTGTCATGTTGAAAAATCCGTGTGCTGCATCTGAGCCTTAGAAAGCAATTTTAACCAACCCCCAGTTTCTTCTTAGTTTTTGAAACAAGAAATGTAGACACATACTTTCAGTGAAATTTTGGCATACAGATCCCTTTGGAAGCTTTAGAAATCTCAGGACTGTAAATCCCAAACTTTATCTAATTACAGCTTAAATTTCTGATGATTTCTCATTCAGTTTTCAGTTGCAAGTTCTGTTTCATCTTATTTTTGTATTTGTAGTTTTTTCTACTGCACAGCTTGGGCCAGCTCAGTTTGATATTTTTGCTGTGTTAGCAAGGTGTTTGGGACTGTGCTGGCACAGTTTATTTTATTTGGGGAATACTCCCAACACTAGAAAGTTTAACAATATTGATGAAAACAACAGGGCAGAAAATGTGTTAGATGAGGCTTTAGATAACACGTACAAAAAGCAAGCACATGATTTACCTTTTCTGCCAAGGACAATACTGTGGAAGCCTGAATTATGGCCACTTGTTCTTCATTCCTTAAATTCTGTGAAGAAAAAGACAGGAAAGAGGAAAACTGGCAACAGTTTTCTTCATGAATAAAGACAATCCAGCCTACAAACCAGGTCCACAGTTTTCAGAGGATCCTGTAGTACTGAGTATTCAGTTTCCATTGAAATATTCAGAGTCTGCTAACATATTAAGAAGACCACTAGTTTTGCCTTTCTACATGATATGGATTAACTGTATCATTTGTTCCATTACACCTTAAGAGAAATGTAAACTAAAATGAGACCTGTTTGTCTTCATGCTAGTTTTACAAAGCTGAATTTCCATTAAAGCTTTTGTAAAAACAGTGCTGATCTACATCAGCACATGAATAGACAATAACGATCCTTTGTTTTTATTTCTTATAAACTTTTTAAAGACATATCTAATGTTGGCCAGAGATACAGGATCTCTTTTACATGGGCAGCTATGCCCTCTTTGAAAGCCACAGGGAATTTGATAATTCTTGCCTGTTTCTGAAACTGTTAGAATGAATCCTAGTCCTGGTGAAGAGTGGTTTACTCAGACTGCCAAACTCCTTCAAGTGTTTTCCTGAGTGAATGGAGTACAGTCGGGCCCAGTCCCAAATATTGGTGGTATTTGGACATTCTTCCCAGTTGGCTGAACCATACATAACAGATGCATAATTTTACAAGTATCTTTGAAAACAGTCATAATTATACATATCACTTACTGCACTGTACAAAATGCAGCTTGTAAAGACAAAGTATCTCCCATTTCAACTTACCCCATTATCACCTAGGATGTCTAACTGCTTTATAAGGTCTGGGATGCTGACATCCTGCAAAGAGAGAGGAAGGTGAAGGCATGGCGTGCACCTTTTATCATGGCTGCAATATCCATCTATCCTGTGAACCACATGGAAGTCAGCCATTTAGTTCTACCCTGGGAAGTGCATCACACATTGATTTCAGTTGCCTTTGAACCAGATCTTATCACTATGGTGAGAATTTTGAGTCTAATTGAACTGCGTCTGTTACCACACTCTTACATTAGACTGAGTTTAAATACCTGAAGTCTAGTGGAGTTATCTGTAAGGAATTATATGGGCAGCACCCACCACTCCTGCAGGGAGAACCACTGCTTTATACAACTGACCTACCTTAACCCCTTCCTTCATACAGTAGATCTGTAGAGCACTCACACCATCTGAGAATGGGTGAATCTGGAGATTAAATGGTGGGGACCGTCTCTCTCTTTCCTGCAAATAAATTGAAAAGGTGCTAGAGAATCTATTAGAATGAAGGAGATGCACATAGAGAATGCCATAGCTGCTGTTTATATCATGCTTAGCTTTCCAAGCCAAGCTCTTCATTTTACAAGCCAAGGAAAGAAAGATGTAGACCTAGTCTGAAAAAGTGAGCCAAGTGGGACAGGATCCTAAACCCAAAGTAACTATTAACAGATTATTTGATAAATTATGTCAGTTTGCAAACTGGCTGTAGAAAGGCTGTCACCTAGCTAAGATTCAAGTGATTTGCTTTATGAAGTGTTGAACAACTACACACTGTTGTAAATACTCCCTTTAGAAACAGGTGTTTGACTTTAGACTATTGGGAGACTCAGATTACACATTTTCCTCATCCTGGTAAACTGTACATTCTAACATCTTTGGAATAATGTGTTCAAAAAAACTGATCAACTTAGCTATTTATAGACCTTTATTGCTTAAAATTTACAAATATTTGTCCAGTGTAAAGGACCAGAGACAAGAAAAAAAAGGGAAGTTGCTATTTCTCATTCCTTTCAGGTATTCAGGCAAGCACGGAAGTGAAGATTAAACTTCACTTTCACACACATTTTTGGTTTATGAACGTGTAATTCACTTGATCAGTTCAGCTCCCTGCCATATGGAAACACAGCTGTCAGGTAAAACTGTGGGACAGTTTTCTATGAATAAGGGGCAAGTCTGACACAGCATTAAGTTACGAGACCCAGGAAAGGCTCTGTGTGGCAAATGTATTTGGCCTTGGACAGCAACTGAAAAGAACAACTAAAAAATAAACCAGCTTATACTGGGGAAGAGAGCAGGTGAAGTTTTGGTTGGCTGGCACTCCAAAGAAGACTCTGTAACTAGAAGCAGTCCAGGAAGAGGGAGCTTGAGGTCCTGCAGAGGCTTCTGAAGCTCCTGGATCAATGTCCAGTGTCACCTGAGAGACTGTTTGCACCCACTGCAGGTCATGGGAGAGCTGCTCAACAGGGAATGTGTCCAGTGCCTGCAAAAGGAACAGCACCTGCACATGGGCAGACAGGCTTCTCCAAATATTAGAAAAATCATGCCCACAGGCGTGGCAACTAAAAGGCACACTCATGTTAATTAGCTAAGCTTACCTGTGCACACTGGGCACCTGGCTCAGGGTGAAGTGAACCGGCTGGGTATGGTGCTTACTATTTCCAGGATATTAGAGCTGACATACTTCAGCTCACAATTAAAAACGCCGGGCCTGATTTGTTACTCTGTTTTATTGCTACAACACTTGTGTAAACCCCTGATCAAAGCTGGTGTCCAGTGCAAGTGCAGTAATTTCATTTTCTACCAGCTCTACTGTCAGAAGCGCATCCATCACCTCCAGCTCAAGGTTGCGGAACTCCAGCAGCTCGTTCTGGTCTCGTGCATCCTGCAGCTCCTGTTGCAGACGATTGTTTTCTGCCTCCGTTTTCTCTATCTAACAGAAATATGTAAAATCATGACCTGTGTGTGACTGTTACAAGAACCATGAATTATGTGGTGAGTAGTAGCAGAGGTAGCATAGACTGTGCAAAATCTAAACCCTTAAGATGTCTCACAGGATCCAGATAACCCTTCAGAGTAAACATGCAAGGCTTTGGAACATACCTTGTCTAAAAGCTCTTGGTTCCTCTTAATAAAAAGCTGCTTATCTTCCACCCAGTGTGAGTCCTGTTGGATGAAGCAGTAGTATTACAGAATAACCAAATTCCATGAGGCTGGGCACATTTATTGAAAATTGGAGTCACAATATTCAGGCTTTAACATCCTACAGGAACAAGCTGTCTTTTACAGAACAACAACATTTTAAGTTTACCAAGTGTAGCAAGGCTTCTGACCTTGCCAGATCTGCCTGTTTACTGACTGACAACATTACATCTCATGGAAGTTTACACTGAAATTATGCTTGGTATTTTGTAAGCAGAGCAGGTAAGATACAAAATAAGGAAAAACACACAAGAATTACTTACCTGCCCTTTCTGAGCCAAAGTTTTCTCCAGATCTTCTATTTTGGCTTTATATCTCTGGACTTCAGCTTGAAGTTGCTCCTGAGCCTGTGGAAGTCAAGCACCACATTAAAAAAAACCAGCAATGTGACTGGTATTAAAAGCAAATCAAAACCAGCAGAGCCTTGTTTCATGCTGTCAGTTCCACTGAGTGAGCAACCATTAGATTCTGACTCAGTGATGTTTTGTACCACCCCTTAGACTGGCACACAGATGACACAAGGGAACAGAGAAGTGGATCAGCCCCAACTCCCCACTCAAGCCTGTACCACCATGGATTGCATCAGAGCAGCAGAACACAAGCTCAGGTATTTGGGATGCTCTGCTCCAAGACCCTAATAAGGGGCAATCCCTAAATTACAAAAAGAAATGTTCAGTAGATCAGAATGGCAACAGGTAGTGGGAAGAGGCAAATTTAACTGCCAGGGGGTTCTTCAAGAGCTGACTCAAATAAGTACTAAAAAAACTGATATGATCTCACAGCTGACTGCTTTGAGCAGGAATTTGGGCTGGAGACTGCCTGAGATGCCTTCCAGCCTGAATGATTCTGTAATTTTATCAGAGGGACAACATTTTTAGCCTTGGAAGGCTTACTGTAGCCTGCGTCACATTAAAATTTGAATGTAATTTGCATTTCTCTATTAGAAACATTCAGATGTTCCTAAAGTTGGTGCAATGTGTGCCTTTGTGAAAACCCACAGGCCTTCATTTGCCTTTAAAACCCAACCCTCATCACACCTAGGCAGGTGATGAGAAAACCCTTGTGATTATGTGCAGTTGTCTGCTCTGACTGCAGAGTTTTCAGGTTCAGGTGGAGGACAGCTTCCTGTAAACTGAGTGATTGTGTCCATTCTTAATGGTCACTCTCTTTCAAAATACACTCAGTAAATGAGTGAACAGACATTTCTCAGTGTTACGGATGCTGTATGTAGCTCCATTCCATTTTATGTCCCTTTGAGGGGTTTCTTGTCCTAACAGCAACAAAATACTGTTACTCTCAAACAAATACTGACCCTGGCTTCTCTTTCAGCATCTATGACCCCTCCTGTCTGTTCTTGCAGCAGTGCGTACGCTCTCTGCAGGGCCTGGTACTCCTTTGTCAGCTGTCGAAAGCGCAGCTCTGACTCCTCTGCTGCTAAACCCTGAAGAGTAAGAAGGGACATGTCTAAGCCATGGAGAGCAAAGCACTGTCAAACCAAATAATGCAAATGTGATTTGTTAAGCACAGTAGCTGGTTTACAGGTCTTGATTCAAATACCTTTTTGGATCACAGTGAGCTTGCTGTGATCTGACATTTTAAAAATGGGGAGATTATTCAGCATTTGTATCACAGTATCAGCTGAGCTGGAAGGGACCTACAAGGATCATTGAGTCCAACTCCTGGCCCTGCAAAGCACCATCCCCAGGAGTCACTGAGAGTGTTGTCTAAACACTTCTTGAACTCTGTCAAGCTTGGTGCTGTGACCACTTCCCTGGGGAGACCTTTCCAGTGCCCAAGCACCCTTTGGGTGAAATAATTCTTTTTCTAATATCCAACCTAAGCCTCCCCTCTCAGAACTTCAGGCCATTCCCTCGGGCCCTGCCACTGGTCACCACAGAGATCAGTGTCTGTCCCTCCTCCTCCCCTCATGAGGAAGTTGTAGACTGCAATGAGGTCTCCCCTCAGTCTCTTCTCCAGGCTGAATAGACCAAGTGACCTCAGTTGCTCCTCATACAGCTTTTCCTCAAAGACCTTCACTATCTTTGTTGCTCTCCTTTGAACACTCTCTAACAATTTAATATTTTTCTTATATCGTGGCACCCAAAACTTCACACAATATTCAAGGTGAGGCCACTGCAGAGCAGAGCAGGACAATCCCCTCCCTTGACTGGCTGGCAGTGCTGGGCCTGATGCCCCCCAGGACATGGGTGGCTCCCCTGGCTGTCAGGGCACTGCTGACTCATATTCAACTCTCTGTCCCTTTCCAGGCGCTGCTTTCCAGCATCTCATTCCCCAGTCCATCTGTAGATCCAGGGCTGCCCCATCCCAGGTGCAGAATCTGGCACTTTCCCTTGTTGAACTTCATCTGGCTGGTGATGGCTCTGATTTGTCGAGGTCTATCTCTGTAGGGCCTCCCTGCCTCCAAGGGAGTCAACAGCTCCTCCCTATTTTGTATCATCTGAGAACTTGCTCAGTATCCCTTCCAGTCCCGTGTCCAAGTAATTTCTGATGAAATTGAAGAGCACAGGGCCTAAGACGGAGCCCTGCAAAACCCCACTAGTGACAGGTCACTAGTATGATGTCATCCCATTCACTATAACCCTTTGATACGTCTTTAAGCTTAAAGAAATGTGATAGGTTTGTTTCCTTGAAAGGGGAGAGGAAAAAAATCACCTCAAATTGCAGACTCTATGGACTAGATTGTGGAAGAAACTCTCAGCATTTCAGTATATGAGTAACCAAAATTAAGGTCAAACTTAGGAAGTACTTATCACTCAGTATGCACTAAGAGTGCATAAAAACCTAAGAGTTCTTGAGAGCCTGACCACTTGTTTTGAAAGTCATTGTCTCTTGAAAACCTTAAACTTGTCTGTGGAAAGAGCCAGATCTTACCTCATCCAGATCATCATCTGGGGTTGCTGGTGTCCTGTCTGTTCTATATGAGGCCACAGAGGATGTTTCAGAGTCCATAGAATCATCATCATACCCAAAAACTGTATCCACCACATGTCTCTATAGAAGGAAAAACATGATTTCTGAACCTTCATGTAAACTTGTAGCATGTGCTCTAGAGAGGGGCAGAAGGGGGAGTTGCTAGTTACTTAAAAGATGAGGTCTGAAAAGTGAACAGCAGGCTACCCCTGCAACTACCATCTTCAAACAAACTCAAAGGAAACCCATTGAAGATCAGGTCTTGTGCTGGTGGAGAGTAAGTTGGCTGAATAATTTTTCTGAGGGTCTCTCTCAGTCTAATTGGAAAACATAATGTGAGCAGCAACATGCCAGAGGAAAAGTCTCTGCCTTTGCAGGAAGGCAGGAGAATTGTTTGTTAACCACAAAGCTCTTCAGAAGACATCTACCAACATCCAGATTAGTGTGCAAAGGTAACACCATAAGGAGCAGGAAATGTGTAGAATAGGCAGCCCTCCTCCTCTCACAGACTCTGCTGATGCTTTTAATGTCTAGGTGCTTCTGTTGCTGATATTGCTGTTGGACCATGTGAGTGAAAGCTATGCTAATACAAAACTAACATGAAGGAACTTTTATTGCATCTTTCCAGGACTACAGTAACTGGCTCATGTTATAAACAATTGCTCATGCTCCACAGTTTGGTTGTATGCCTGACACCTCGCTATTGCCAATCTCGTAGCCAAATTAAATCAAATGAAAACTGTGAGACGGGTCCTGTGAAGACACAGATGCTTGACCCTGCAGGCTTGGTTTCAGAGTACAGATTTGAGCATGTAAATACTCGGCTTATGGATAATTCTGAAGACAAACTGATCAACAAGCAATTAAGATTCGCTTCTTCTTGGCAACATCTTTCACTTTGCTGACAAGTTAAAACCTTCTAAACCTGGAGTTTGAATCACACAAAAAACATGTACTGAAGATGTCAATTAGCTTTTACATCTATTATAATTTTGCTCATTGTGTTGGCAAATGAAGACAATTGCTATATTCTCCAATGTTATAATCTCTGGTTTAGAAATAAAATTTACTGATGAAAATACTATTTGGACCTTGTTGTGTCTGCTGTACACCACTTCACGACCCACATAGAAACAATGTGATGACACAGGTAGGATTTACTGGTCTGAAATTCCCAGTGTAGACAGTGCTGCGTTACTTTCACAGAACATGGCTGATGCACTACGGGATGTCCTTGGAGGACTGAGTGCAACCAAACAACGAGTATTTCCACTTTTTGGAGGTGGGACGTGAATGTTGCAAAGTCATGCTTCACATCTAGCTGATAAAGGAGCTATGAGAACCCCTCCTGATTACTCAGCTCTAAAATTGTTGTAAATTATACCAGATTTGGACTTAACCCAATGCAGGGTGATACAAAGGTTAGTCAAAAGCATGTGGAACTGAGCAGGAGAGAATGACACAGTACCTCAGGCAGAAATTTCCACCTGAAGAATAGAGATGCACAAGGATTTGGCTTTAGCCCATATGTGCTGTGAAAAACAGATCGCAGAAAAAAAATGGGAAGGTCTCTGATAAGGTAAATACCTCTCAGGATAACAGACCCTGAGACCAATACTTAGAGAAACCAAATGGAAGGACAATTACTACTACTGGGGCGGGGGGGGTGGTGGTGTGTTTGGTGGGAAGGACGTCAGATGGGACAGGAGCCCCATTTTGCTGAAAATAAAATAGCTGCACACCCTTAACAGAATTTCAAAGTGGATTTAAAAAGCTCTCCCAAAGTAACTATGGAATTTATAAACCTGATCACTAAAGCAGATTGTTATAATCCACAAAGCTCTCTTTAATCAGATTGCTAAAGTGTGTTTCCCTACACAGCCTACTTGAACACTCTAAATGAGAAACAATTTTTCATCTTACTTTGATTGGTTTTGAGCTTCTTTTATGCTTTCTCCGACGAATGAGCTTCTCCCTGTCCTGGAAAGTAAGATTAAAAAGTTACTCTCTCTTCTCTTCTTTGCAGCTGATAGATGGCCAAATATACAGAGGAAATAAATAACAGAAATTCCAGTGACTGTCTCCATATGTTCAAAGGAATATGATTCCAGGTAGAAAGGAGGATTCATATCCAAATCTGTATGTGTGTCCGTTGAAAACCACCTGAAAAAAGCCCTTGTGCATTTGCCTTGAGCACCTGTCAAAGAGCTGATGGATTGCCCTCTAAAATCACTGGGAGGCCTGGTGCATGGGTCTGGGCACTGTACAAGGGATTGTCTGCCTTTTCTGATGAGGAGATGCTGCCCCTGTCTCAAAGTCTGTAAATGATGGGAGTGTTGATCTCAGTATTCCTAGTAATGATGTCTCAGAAGAGACAACAGCCTGTTTCGGAATCTTTCTCCTTCTCCTTAGTATCATAATGCAAAGTCTGCTGACAAAGGAATTGTCAGCATTAAATGACAGAAGAACTGGAATCCCACTGTCTAGCTGTACTTGCTTTTCCAGCACATGATATGACACTGTGGGCTGGCCTCTTGTTAAGGAAACTTTCTAAGCATGACTTAGTTATAACAGTAAAACACCTCAGCACAGCCCTGCCTTGGGAACATGTAGGTACCTTCCCAAGCTACACAGCTCTTAGTCTGCACTCCTTTCTGGAGCTCAATTCAGTATTATGGTTTGAGTTGTAGGGGCTGATGCTCCACTACAAATTTAGTAAACTGCACACACGCACACCTACAGCTAAATATCTGCAGATGTTAAAAGCAGGTGAGGTATTAATGCTCAGACCTCTAGTTACAAGAAGAAATACTATCAGTGGTAAACTGTACACAGCAATCATTCCTAATCTCCTTGTGCTCTGGACATACCCTTGTTAACTCATCAATTATGTTCTGCTGTTCTATGACCTGAAGCTTTAAAAATTCAGTTTCTTGCTCCTCATTAGCCTGATCCAGGTCATTGAGAGATCTTAATTTCTTTAGAGGAGGATGTGATGTTATTTTTTCTCTCTGTGGTAAGAAGAAAAGATAAAAGAGATAAAATAAGATTCAGCAATTAAAAGACCACCTTTCAGTTAAAAACTAAACATCACCTTTCATTTAAGCTATACAGACCTTTAAACATGCTTCAGCTACACCGTTTTTTTATTAATGTTCATCAGCTCTTCTTAACAGTAAAGTAGCACAGCAAGGCTGAGTTCTTCAACCAGAACAACAAAGCTTTATCTGTTTAGTTACCATGCGGGAATACAGCCTCTGCAGCCCTTAAAGGTCACATACCATAGCTCTTCCTTGGCCATGCATCAAGATGCCCCCACATGTGGCAAATAGAGCTGAACCTGTCGAGTGGGTAGGCAAATAGTATCTACCCTGAAGACCCCATGTCCTTACTGATATTCAATGTAGAACCATACACAGTGAGGCAGTGGACATGCTTTACTCATGTAAAAGACATGCATCCAGTCACACCAGGATGAAAGGCAAGAACTGTGGTTACAGATCTATTTTAACCACAGGTTAATATCCTGCCTGGTCCTGAGCATATGTGGGAAAGGAGATGGCTAAAACCTGGGAGAATTACTCTAGCCACCCACAGCTTGTTAACTGTCATGATTTGGGCATCCATAGTGTGGAGAGCAGATGTCAGGGAGCTAACTGAGCTGTGTCTACAGATATGCACCAGTGGTGCTGCCCACTGATGCCTAATGCATGCAGATTCCCTATAGTCCTCTCTCTTTGCTGTGGGAGACGCCAAGGGACTGTGATCTGCACCACCACTGCTGTGGAAGAATAACTCTGACCCATGATACCTGCAATAAGTTTATCTGTCTTCTAGGCATGAGTAAATTGCAGAGTCTTTAAATGGATTAACTGTGTAACATTAAAGTCTTTTTTCTGTGGGACAAGAAAGTGAATCGGATCACCTCCGCCTAATCAGCAGGAAAGCTGCTCCCACTGCAGGGCACTTAGCCTGCTCAGGACAGTGGCTACTACAGGTCAGGGCAAGGTCCATGAACACCCTTAGCAAGGGAAGTCATCTCAGTCTGCCAGCTTACATCTGGCAACCCGGAACATCCACCTCCTTTTTCATTAAAGCCAAAGCAACATCACTGCATGTGTAGGAACACAGGGCCTGGAAACAGACTGATAATCAAAGCAATTCCATCTGAAGGATATGCAGACATAACTGCTTTGACCCCACTTCAAATGGCCCTGACATGGGAAATGTATAGCCCTAACCAAATTTAAACACCACCGTTCTCCCTTTCCCATATCCACCTACCATGCGTATGTTTTATGGAAAGATTCTATGTGCTTAGTGCCCTACCAGAAGTTTACTTGGTCATCATCAGCTCTAAAAAGAATGTGTACATGATGCAAGAACTGGCTGAAAACATCACTCTTAACAGCTTCCTTTTTGAGTTCCAGATGAAAAATAGCACAGTAGGACATGCCTCAATGATGTAACTTTTTTCGTCTTTTTTTTGAAACAATTGAAATTCAATATTCTAATTTTGAAAACAGAATTAAAGACTGTGATTATGCATTCATGTAAATATATTGCCCATGTATGCATAACACACAATGTTATGATATGTAAATCTATAATAATACAGACCAAACCATGGCTGTATCTTAGCAATAGTATTACACTTTGTAACACATTATATACAATGCATATTCTCTATTCATATACATCATGCACTACGCAGATGTGGCCACCAACACAAAGATCATCCAGTAATCATTTTGCTCTTCAGTACCAACCATTTCTATATTTTCTTTAGTTACTGCTTTAAGTTTATCTTCCATGCGCTGCAAAGACTGCATAAGTTCATCGTTTCTCTTCGTGAGGCACTTGTTCTTTTCCAGAAGAGGTTTACATTGTTTCTCAGCTTCTCGGACACGCTTCAACTGGATTGATAATAGCAATTAATAATTGTCATGAGAGACACATGAATATACTTGTAATCTGCAATCTTGACACCTATTTTGCAATTATGACATAAAGAACATTGAAGCTGGCTAAACTGATATGAAAGGAGTGCATTAAGATTTCCAGCTCAGGAATAAAAAAAAACATCAAGAGTTCAATTTATCACCCTCATCCGTAAGCAGAGAAGTAGGAATATAAACAGGTTAAATAGCCAGGGTCCTGATTCAACACACAGATATCACCACGGAGTAGACAATCAGATAAAGGGATCAATTCACAGTTGTCAATTCTTCCTAGAGTCAGTACTTCACTATTTTCAGCATGGTCAAATACTGGACTACAGACCTTACAGACATTATTTCATTTACAAGGTAAGTCTCACCATGCACAAGGTAAGTCACCAAGTACATGTTGTGTGCTCAAAAGGAAGGAACAGAAGCATTCACAAAGAATCCTACAAGCCTTGCTGCCTCGACCTTCGCTGTTGATTTTGTACTCACGTAACTTCAATGAAATTATTGTTTTATTCTAGGATAAAAAGTCCTTCTCAGCCTCCTGAGTGATGGGCCTGATGCATGGACAAGGCATATTCATCACCAGCTTTATCCTTGGATATCCCCCCCCTCTTTGCCTTTCCCCGTGGCTGTCAGCCTCCTCTGCCTGCCAGTGCAAAAGCTCACATACCAGCTCATTCCGTTCGTCAACAAGCAACGTGTTCCGGTCCTCCAGCTTCCGTATCGTGGCATTCAGCTCTGCGATCCGCTTCTGGTTTCTGCGCAAGTCCTGTGCGTGGGCAACAATGTCACACAGTTACTGATTCTCTTCAAAATGCATGCTTGGGAAAAGAATCCTTAAAAAACACACAGCAGTCAACTTCAGCTGTCATCATCAACAAATTACCTTTAGGGACTTTTACAGTACTGAATATGTTGGCAAATATATATATATTTTAGGAGGAAGTATCTAGTTTGGGGAACATTTCATTGAAAATTTCAAGCCATTTAAAAAAATTAAGAGAAAACAACCAAACAGATGGTAAATTTTTATGATAGAGATGAAAAAGCCAAAAGATTCCAATTTTTATTGCCTTTTCCTATAGATTGCTTCTATTTGCTGAGCACTACCTCAGGTGAAAAAGCCAGGACAACCCCTTCTGTATCAATTACATTTACTTTCTTATTCCTCGTTTTTATATATGTAAATATGCTTTTATATATGCATTGGTTGTGTAAACATCTTCCATTAAGTCACACAATGGGTAACTTGCATGCTTTGTGAATGACACCCAAGGGCTGTCTGTGGGAAGACAGACAAAGAGGAGGATTTCCTAAGAGTCTCACAGATTCTTCACACCCAGCCTTTTCCTTGCCCCTCCCTGCTCATCCTTGTAATTCTATCTGGTTTTGAGGATGGATGTTATCCAGGTAGTTGGGTTCGTTGATGATTCTTTCAAAGGCGCACTGATTATTTAAGATGTGTTATATTTGTGACTAGAATGACTGATGAAAACCAGCAGTACCAAGTTTTCTCCAACTAGCATGCCCTCTGAAAACTCTGTGGACATTAACTTCTCTGTAGTGAATGAGTGGGAATGTTTTCCCAGGGCCTGAGAAGGTATGTCAGAAAGAAACACACATCCATGCTACTGTTTTGCAGGGATCGGTAAAACCTGCATACAGGGCTGCTGCAGTGCTCGGAACCATCTCCAGCCCTTCCTGGGATCTCTCTCTTGGGACTGCTCATGTTACACTCTGCCTCCTTCACCAAAAAGAGCTGCTCATCCAGAGCTTCCTTTTGCAGCTGCAGCTTCTGCACATAGCCGGTCTGTGTCTCCAGTTCTTTCTCCAACGAAAATATGATCCTGTCTTTAGCCTTGATCTCGTCCATCTGAATGAAAGAAACACCAGAAAAATATTACTGTGTGAAGGTAACAGCATTTTTCCAATTTGTATTGTATGATTTACTTAAGAGCAGTGACCACCCCTCAAATCTCCTCTACCACACTGCAGCAGGCCTGTAAAACAACACAGTCTGAGCCATACCCATAATTTGGCACAGGAGCACATTCATTGAGCATTTTGGCAACGCAAGAATACACCTCTAGGATGCAGACTGTGAATTGGGAAGGAGGAGGGGGGTGGCATCATTCTTGACAGTTTAAATTCCCATTTATTTTACTTAATTGTTAATTCGTTAATTCTTTAATTCCAATTTTCAAGCTAAACTTTCTACCGTTGCAAGGAGGTCCAGCTCTCCACATGACACTGCAATCTTTGTCTGAAAACCTGCAAGGGAGATCCCAGTACAATCACGCTTCTGAACACTTCTGGTTCTGGCAAAGACAAGGTTAATTTCTGCAGTAGCCAGAGGACACAGAGGTTATTCTATATCATCTCATGTCATTTTCTGGGGATGGGAGAAGGGGTCCTTTCTGGATGAGGGTAGCATGGCTGTGGTCAGGTCACAGGTTCCATGGTGAGCACTTTGCATGTAAGTCACTCTCCTCTCTCATGTACATATTTCATTGCTGTTTCCAGTCAAGTAGTCTTACTTCAATTCATGATCTCATCTTTACCTTTTGCGCCTCCAATTCTCCTCTGCAGCCCACTGCAGGGAATAGGGAGTGAGCAAGTGTCAGTATGGTTTGGAAAGTCTGTGTGGGAGCACAAATTGGGAAGTTTCTAAACCACGACACAGGGAAACAATGCAACCTGCACCTTTGCTGGTGTGAGTAATTAGTGAAAGCTACACCAAGGCCAACCCAAAAGATATCTCCTCTCCTGCCATGGTTTATTGTGTTTAGGATACCATAACACAGGCTGGAGAAACCAAAAAAATGCAAGTGCAGATGCAAATGCTCTTTATCTAACCCTTTGCACCCTGCATGTATTAGCAAATCAGAGAACCAAATCCTTATGGATTAGGCCAATCACTTTCCTAATTTAAACTGTTAACTGCCATAACAGTTCTATAGCTGACTCACTGTGATCTATTTATTTGTGACAAATGACAGTGAGAAATTTGTAATACTTTTTCAAAGTGAGTTGCATTGCAGAGAACTGTTACACAAAAAAACCTAAGAGACACAAAAGGCAAACTCAGTGCAATCTAAGAGAACACATGAACTGTTTTGATTACTGACCAGGCGTCGAATATCCCTTTCGCTCTCCCATTTGATCTTCGAAATGGCTTCTTGGTGGGACTGATGCTCACTCCGAAGATCGCCTGCCTTGATCTTATCGGCCTGGATCATATTGTTAAGGGCCTCATCTACCTGCTTTTTGGCAGACTTCAGTTCAGTAATTTCCTGCAGAAGCTTAAGGCGCTCAGAGTCAAACTGTTTTCTGGCTTCTTCACGAGCCTCAATAGTCAGCGCTGTCCGTACTTTATCACTGCTCCCATCCCGCAGTGCACACAGCGCTGACTTGAGGCGCTGGATTTCACTGTCTCGCACTTTCACCATTCTTGTCATCTCCTGCTCGTGCTGTTTGATGAGGTTCTCCCTCACGGCCTGCAGCTCCTTCATTTTCTCCTCATGGAGTTTGGCTTTTAGCTCTGTGATCTGCACGGTCTGCTTGCGTTGCTCCACTTCGCGGATACGCTTTGTTTCTTGAGTCTTCTCTCTTTCAAGTTTAGCAACCTACATTGACATAAAATGAAAGTCATCTGCTACCAACATAACATTATCAAAACAAGCCCATGTCGAATTGAGAAAGACCCTGCTGAGACCCCAGACAATCCTCCTCATTCCTAAAACAAAATATAGGCCAGCTCCTGAGGTATTCACGTAGATTACATTGTCTTTGCTCAAACAAAAAACCCTGTCTTCTCCAGATGTCCTGCCTCACACAGTGATGCTACATGTACTTTTAATATTTCCTTAGGAGATAAGACTCCATATATATGTGTGCATTTGTCTAAAAGCTTTTTAACCCAGCAGTCGAATTCACCAGAAAACTGGAGGGCTCAGAAATAGCATAATTCCTAAAACTTTCACATACTGCTCCATTTGAAGGCCAGAGGTTTCTCCAACCTGTAGCTCAGTAAAATGGAATCTTTTCCACGGAAGCCACAGGACATCCACAGTAAATGCTGTAAGTCGGGAAAGAATCAGACCACTTTTTTAGAAAAGAGTTGTGTGGCCTCTGTTGATTTCTATGATTCTATTTTTTCCACGTGTTTGTCTTCTTCAGCAGACATTTTTATTTAAAACCAAACCCTCACTCACCTTAGATTTCTCCTGATGTAGCTCAATTTGAATATCTGTCAGCTTAGTTCTGAGTTCCTCATTGGCAGCCTGTAGGGCAACAATCAGTGCCTCAGGCTTTTCGCCCTTGCTTCGTCCTTTTTTTGACATGGTTTTTTATCAGCGAGAGTCCACGTGTTTATTTCAAATATGGATTGCCATCTTTTTCTGTTCCTTTCAGTGCCAGTCAGTTCAGCAACTACTGCGTGACATTCCTTAAGGTCCTGGACTCAGCTGCTTTGGAAGCCCTGTGAGAAATAAGACATACTATTATCTGTCAGTGGACACTGCATCTGAGCAGCTCACATGCTTACATAACACAACAGAGGGCTCCCCTCTCCAAACACTGCAATCTTTGTCTGAAAACCTGCAAGGGAGATCCCAGTACAATCACGCTTCTGAACACCAGCCTGGCACACTTGTGGAAATTCCATGTTTGCCCTTTTTCTGTCCTCAGAAAGGGGCACCATGCATTGAAGATAGGCATTCATTTACCATAAAGATTAGTGCTCTTGAGAGTACGGGACTAGAAAGGACAGGTTATTTAATCCAATCCTTGCAGCCTGAGGTAACCAAAACCCAGATGCTTTAGTCTCCAGGATCTACCAACAATATCGTTCTCTTCCCCTTCCCAACCCCTGATCCTCTTCAAGATCCTGTGCCAAACTCAAAGACTCTCCACAACACTCCTACCATCTGTCACAGGAGGAAAGGGCAAGTGAAGTCCTCATCAGCATTCCAGGTCTCTGTGGAAGCAGAAAATGAGTAACACGCAAGGGCCTGTTCAGACTAGAAATTGTCCCCATGGAGTGATAAATGAGTGCCTATGCCTTTTGGAGGATTAAGATCCTAATTTACAAATGAGGCAAGAAATGACAATATCACACTGTAATCTAGCAATCGGGGTTGTAACATCTGGTTATTAACAGTATAAAATAAAATTCTGGACATTAGACAAACATCATCATTATCTCTGTATTCATTTTAATTTGATAGCATTATTGTTCCCATTTGTGGCCGCTAGCTGAGAGAATGTTTGGAGATCTGGTATATCAGTTTGGAGATGGGCAAAGCACTGAAACATTAAGGCTGCAAAGAAGGGAACAGAACACAGTGTAGTGGTAGTGGTGGAACTTTCCAGCAATAATGATTAGTGCTCCACGGCTAGATTCCAGGCAAGCTTTCCTCCATTATTGTCAGGCTGCACATTAATTTTCATATTTTATTTGCTTTAGGTACAAAACATAAATAGAATTATAATCTCCTACATTAAAACAGAAGTAAAGAGACCTCCAAATATGAAAGCGTGTTTAACTCAACAAAAACTTGCATGCATCAGTAGAAGGAAGGACAAGAAAAGAACTTGTCACTGTGTTCCAAGAGGGAATTTTGAGGCTGTTTCAGTAAGTGCAACTGAACAGTCATCTGAAGGCATTTCCTGCAGCACTTTACTCACCCTTGTTCTTCTTTAGAGCACTACAATGACAGCCATCAGGACATTCTGACATAGTCTCTGCCCCAACAATCTTATAACTTGTTCAAATATCCAATTCAATTACTGTGAACCAAGTACTTTCCAAAACACAGAAGAACCTGTCCCTTTTCTAACACCAGACGCTGCTGTCCATTTTGACTGCACAGCATGCTCTGTACCACAGCCATCACAGGGCTTTACTCTTCATACATCTCCCAGCAGGCCTCATTACAGAAGAATATGCATATAGCTGTACATTTATAGCAAGTAGAAGACTGCTAATTATGCAACAGCTGCCCAATATGAGAACCACCAAATATAAGAGGCATCTGAAATAGCAAAGCTCATAGAAACACTTGTGTGAAATAACTTTACAGAAAACCACTGCAAAACTGGTTCCAGCCCCATAATAAGAAGTTCCAATCTTATAGAATAGATATCCAATTGCCTACCCAAGTACAGTTAAAAAAAAATCATACTTGAAATATGAAAAAATGCCTGCAGCTGAAAACCACTTCACTAGTCTGTACAGTGCTAAAGTGAAAGGGAACTTTGCCATTGACTGGAACAGGAGCAGAAACAGGAGACCAATATGCCTGCCACGGTAACTAAATCCATAAACTGTACTTAGAGATGAGCCTGGGGACTTAGAAAAAAGAAGGAAACAGAATTCTATTAACTCTTAGAATCTTAATCAGCCATACTGCCTTTTGTCTTGATGAATGAATAAATTAAGGTACTCACACTTCTTCTTGCTCTTTGAACAATGCCCCACAACTGTATCAGAATGCTGCAGTGATGGGTGGGTAAGGGTGGGCTGAGAATTCATACCTGTGATCTGACTAAGAACACTTCAACAGTGTTAAGCAGTATCCAGAGTATTCATAATAACACATCTTAATTTTCTTTCCCAAGAGATCTCCAGAGAAGCACCATTTAGCCCAATTAACTTTTAAATATGAAATAAGGTGTAAAGTAAAACATAACTGAACAGTTCCCTTTGTTGCAGAGGTGCTACCTGCTCTAGGTGTTTGTTGAAGATGGACACAAGTACCCAACTCTCATCTCTGCTGAGTAACCTCTCTGGTTTGGATGCTTGGGCTCTTTTCAGTGTCACTCGAGCTCTCTTTACCACAGACTTGGATATTAAAAGACACATACTGTAATCATAGGTGTGTGGTGTACTAGACTGGGATTCAAATGAAAATAACTTGGAATACAGTAGACAAGACTCTGTGCAGGGCAAGCTGGAGAGAAGAATAGAAAATACTCACTGACAGTGTTGCATGATGAATATAATTGCACTACAGGTCAAAGTGGTGATTTATCAGACCCAGGCACAGGTCTCTAGAACACCTTGGGTTATTGTGAAAATCAAGAACAGACTCAGCAGTCCTTCTTTTTCCAAACAGGAAGAAGGTGTCTGAGCTAAGAGACTTATGGAGTACTTTTCGATTCAAAGCAAAGGAAGGGAAACAAATGCTGCCCACACTAAGTGAAGTGTGGCTCGGCTGAATAGTTGGTGTAGGCTGTTACACTGTGGCTGAACTTCGTATTTGAGAAATGTTTGTTTGCGGAATGAAAGTCTATCAAGGGAAAGCAAAAGATCAGGCTTCAAATTTTGTTCCCAAATCTAACAGCATTTTACTTTATTTTCCTAATCAATATTATTTACTTCTTTGTCCCCACAAAAGACCTTGGTGTCATCAATAAAGAAAAGACAATTATCTGCACGACACATTAAGATTTTCACAGAGCCCCATAAGTTCACAATATCACCCTACTAACCAGAGGGTTGCATCTCTCCCTAAAATTGTACTGGCCCTATTGAGTCTGAAGGCATCATATTATACACCAGATCATAATTAAGACTGTAAGACAAATCTGCTCTGTGTAATTTCTAAATCTCTTCCTTTCTCAGCATTAAAAAATTAGAAAGTGCTGCAGGATAGGGGGAATGAAGAAAACAGGAAGAATCTCAGTAGAATTCAATACAGTCTCCAAATCTAGAGCTGGTTTTAAAAAAGTCATACTTTGTGTAGTATGAAATATCTTGGAAGTTAAGAATTTCCCTGCCTAACAGAAAATAAATTGAAACCTTAATATTTTTCTTTTGGAAATATTGAAGTTGTCTTATTAAAAGGCCCTGCTATTGAGAAATCAATGCATCGTTGCTGAGAATATTATTTTGATTTATACATTGTCACACTTAAAAATGAAACAGCTGTGTCAAAACCAAACAACTCCTTCAAACCATACACTAATTAAACACTGTTGAAAATGGTAGCAAAACTGCTGCTTCAGTTCACACCACCTGTGAGTTTTGTCAAGATTTATTTACTAAAACTGACATCAACTGGTTGTCTGGCAGGAAAGCTTAAGGAAAAGATCATAATCAATAGCAGCCACTATACCCCTACATCCATTCTCAAGCTGACCTACACAATTGCAAGTCAAACTTGCTGTTCTCATGATAAAGGAAAGCAGCCTGAAGAAGCTGCAAACCCTTGTCAGATTGGATTCTGCTGGGCAGTATTGCCAAATGTACATTTATAACCACATCATCACTGCATGCTAACTCCAGAAAAGACTCTTCCTCTCTAAGTTATTGTCTGTCCAGTCCCTTGCCAGGTTTGGATTTTGTGACCTGACTGAACCTCAGCTGGGGTTCCAAATCTCACTGACCTTTCTGTAAGTGCTAATGTTCCCCTTGTAGCAACAGAGTAAGGTGCTCAAAGTAAATCTGCTCACTGTTCATACTAGTGCACTTGATTCTGTGAGACTTATCAGAAAAAAAAAAGCATCAATGGTCTCAGATCTTCCAGAGCAGGGAGGCAGTTTCAGACAACATAAAACTGAGCAAACTGTGCAGCTCTGCCCAACTGACAATCACTTCTTACCAGTGTGTAAAAGTTAAGAGCCCAGTGAACTAATACTTGTAACCTGCTCTATCAACAATGAGAAACAGGGCACATGCCAAGTTTGCTTACTTACTCCCAGTATTTGACAGTCCTCTTCCACAGAAGTCCCTATTACAAGGAAGAGCATACTTCAGGGAGGACGCTACTACAAGCACCAGCTCATCTGTATGTCAATCTCAAGGATCAACTGATCACCTCTAACAGAGCATCTCTTACTGACTCCTCCAAAATCTGCAGTCCCAGGAGAAAGTTTATAGGAATAACACAACACCTAAAGTATTAGGGAGGGACTATCAGAAATTTTTGAATGGTCTCATTTGTGTGATCATTTATGTTCTACTAAAGAGGAATTTGCCACATGAGCAAATAATTTTATTGCCAACGAACAAGGTGTGTATTGCTAAAATTGCAATTAAAAGAAAGGGGGTTTTATTTTTCTTGCCCATAGGAAAGCTGTGCCTCCATCTGAGCTCGCACCAGATTTCAGTTTCATTTCAGTTACAATTTTCTGCTTTCTGAGGGCAAGAGCAGATAGAAACCCTAACACATACATGTGCTCCTCCCAACACCTTGCTCTCAGACACTTGGTTCTGCTCAAGGAGTGGCTCCACTGTGAAGTGGATTTACTTATGTGAACAAGCAAAAACTCTGATCTACACTTGTTTTCCTCTGGGCCCAGAGCCAGCATTTCAGCCCTTGCCAAGATAACAATTAATATGCTAATTTGGAACCCCACTGACCCAACTCTCCATCAGATGAAAAGGGTGCTGTGATTCGGGTTAGGTGACCCTAACACGAGAGGGTGCTCCAAATCACAACTGCTGATCCAAGCACCCAGGCTCTAGATCCCAATCCTGACTCTAGAACCAGAACTTCAGCACGTGGCAAGCATGATGCAAGTGTTATGAGATGCTTTTTCATCCCTGGCAAACCCTCATGACCTTTCTGGGCTTCACCATCTCTGCCAACAATCTGCAACGATTTTGAGAGAGGCATTTTCACCCACAAAATGGTGAAAATCCCTTGGAACTAGAGGAGCCATTCCAGTGCTTACACGCTGGAAATTCCAGTAGCCAGACTGGATTCATGCTTGTTCATTGATCCAGTCTTAAGCAATACTTTTAAGGAAATAATATTTCCACATATGCTACTTCCCATTACAGCACCAACTCCGTTAGCTACAAGGGGAACACCGGCCATACACAACTCCCTATGTCTCCAAAATCTGTCTCATTTGCCTAGTGGGATTTGAATGAAATTAAGTCTTTGCTTTGGATTTTATTTACCAGGTTTCATCTATGTTTTGCATTTTTTCAGAATAAAATTCAAGCCCTAATTATTGCATAGCATCCTGTGTGTGTTATGCCACATAACAAAATACATAATTATTGAAAACTGTGATTAAAAGCATGAGTTACATTATTTTAGTATTACATCATAACTCAACGTGCCAACATCAACCCAAAAACTCAGACTTGATAAACAGCTCTTCAGGACAAATCCTAACCACCTTCTGATTTTGACTGCACAAAAATCACTGTATTGTAGTTAGATTTCTAATCAATACCATAATAGTTTTCAGGAATATTAAAATACCTTCTGAACTGAGCTCACAATATCCCCTGGATATGGGGCTTTACACAAGGAATATGGGATGAATCCAGTGCTGCTAGGCTGCTCATGCTAAAATTACCATTGGCCCTTGCTCTAAAACATGAACCAAAAAAACCCCATCCAAGCTGGTGACTCCATGGAAACAGTAAAAAGCAGACAGAAGCATTATTGTTACCCGCAGCAAAGCTAAGCAGATTTGTTAAAACAATATTCTAGTATTCTGTGGCTAAAATACCATCTGTCTCTTTCTCATACAGTTATTTTCCTAGAAGTCGGCACAACACAATGCACACTGAGAACACTAACAGTGATAAAGAAAATCCTGCCCTATCCCGAAAGGAAGTGGACATTTTCCAGAATCAGTACTTTTCAGCCTAAGATGCAAATGGATACTGACTGGAGACTCTACTTAAGAATGACAGGATTGTAAGAACAAGGACAAGCTCTCCCAACCTGCTCAGCTCACTGTAAGATGGGGGCCCAACAAAACATTTTAGTGGTTTTGTACTTTGCACATTATTTTATGCAAGTAGATCACATTCAACCACCAGACAACATGCACCACCTAGAAGAGAAACACTGCGATTCATGGAGTTTATTGTATCAGGCTCTCCTTCATCTGATTTTAACAACCCAACAAAACCCTCTTATATTTAATTGAAATGCATATAAACAAGAAAACAACTGAGAGGGAAAGTTCATGCCCCAGATCCTTCTCCTGAAAACCCTTCCTTTTCCTTCTAAGGCCATACGAATGATCACCTCTTGTCTTACAGATACCAGAGGAAGGTATCTTACATTCAGTACTAAAAATTGTCAGATATTTAAGTAATTTCTCTACTTAAAGCAAAAAGGTTAACTTTGGAAGTTTTTGCCATTTTTAGCCAGCTCTTGATACAGTCAATAAACACAGACATTGGTTTCAGAACAGATCAGAAAAAAATCTGTACTCTGGCCGCCAACATTCTCTTTTAACAACACAGATTTTTCCAATGAACTGTTTTCTTTTCTTACTTCCAACCAGGTTACTACCTTCTCGCAGTTTCTTATCAGCTTGCAGTTTAATATAGCTTCAAAAAATGTATTTTCTTCTCCCACTCTATTGCCATCAATGCCTTAAAGAACCTCATGTACACATTGCTCTAATTTCCCAGGTCCAGTATCCCTCTTGCCTCTTCCTTCCATTTTCTGTGAAAAGAATATGAATGTTCCCATTACCAGGGCAGTTCAGCAAAATCAAAGCCAGCAGTTTACCTCTTCACATTAACTTTCCAGCAGAAATGTAAACACATCTTTTACATTAGTCATTTCTATACATCTTTTAGACTCAACATACCTCTAAAAATAAAAACATTACAAGGCATAGTTTTTTCTCATTTGCGAATTGTTGTCAATGTTACCCTTCTATCATATGGGGAAAGATAGGTTCCTTTGTCATCCCTAGAGCATGTGAACTCTTTAAGAATGGTCTGAAACAACACAAATCTTTTCCACCATGGGCACAGCTCAGCTGAGAAACAAGTACTCATCATGCTTTGCCTGTGTTTCCCAACAAAACAAACCAAATGAAAACGTACCATGTAACACCATACATGCTGACTTAAGTAGTTCTCCTCATAATGGGAAGAACAGAACTTGACAAATAAGCAACTAGAATAAAGTAAAACTCATGTTAAATGTAGAATTTATCCTTACAGTTTACTATTTAAAAGTACCACTGAAAACTTACAGGATGATATTTAGCTGAACTGTGCTGCTTTAAAAATGGAAGCACCAGCTTCCATTTGTATTATGATGGCCAGGGCAGCAGTATTCTCCTCCCACATAACCAGGTGATGACCTGATTTCTCAGCTGGAAAAGGTGTAAGCATGAAACACCACCCACTAGATCCAACTGAGATACTGGTTCATACATGATGTGACAAAGTGCAAAAAAAATTAAGAGGTTTCACTTATAAGACATTCAGGATACTGTCTTGAACCTGCAGATTTTCATTAAGGCTGAAACCAGAAAAATATTCTATGGTAATTTCAGAGAGATTTGAGTAAGCATTAAGCTCCTGTATATAATTTCAAATAAATTTCCAAGAACAATGCTTAAATCCTCACTGAGTTCACCTAACACAGGCATGCATGGACACCCACTGCATATTCCAAGAAAACAGCAACATGTAGGTCATGTTGCAACCCACAAAAATCCGTGACATAATGCAGAAGGGATCTGCATGGCTGGGGCAGTGATCCAACCACAGCAAAGGCACAGATGTTTGTCAGCTCTCCACTGTGCCTCTGAAACATGTACTGGACACACACTAAACATACAGGCTTGTTCTTTGGAAAGTGCTTCCAAATTAATTACGCAGTCTTTCCTTAGTTATAAGCTACCAAACAGTAACCAGCACAATTGTCCTTTCAGATGTAAATAATCCAATCTTTTTCCAGTGCAGCAGTAACCACATACTCTTTGTTCACCTAAGACTTACTGTAACTGATGAAAATTTCCTGTCAGAGAGGGGGCATGAACAGGGGATATTATTAAGGGCTGTATTAAATAAGGCAGATTCTCAAAAAATTACTGCATGTCATTTTGTTCCTCATCAATGCACAGAGATGGAATAGAGCATCTTACAGAACCTTAAATATTAAGTACAAATAAAAACAGTGGAAAAAATCCCAAGGACTTATCTACAAATCACAGAACTTAAAACAAAAATCATATTCACGTTCATGAAAATCTAAGTGTATGTTATGTATTAACATAATTATAAGTCTTTTTAAAATTTTTGTACACCAAGCCTACTCCAAATACATGCCAAACAGTACAGTATTGATTCTAATTAGGATTTTGCTTACATTACATGCACCCATTGAAAAAATCAGCTTAGTGAATATTAGCAAACCAGTGCACATACAGGGGGAAAAAAAAATTCAGAAGCCCCAACTCCACCATTTCTCCCAACTTTATATGCTCACTCATTACTGGTTACCCTAAACCATCTGGGATCTCGATGCAATTTTCAACAACTGTTTCTTCTTCTTTTCAGTTTTAATTTTATGCTATTTAGGCCCTTTGTTTACTGTCCATGCAATGTAAGTTTTAACAGGTCTTTCCCCTAAGCACTTTAAGGAATACTATAATATGCAATTTCAAAAAATAAACTAATAGCTTGAGAAATGGAGTGTGGGGTGAAGATATTACCTCCTGGACAGACATGGAAGAAATGCATAAAATGAAAATGTGAGCCAACATGCATTTTAGCATCAGCTGCTCTCAATTAATTCAAATAATTCATTATTTTTTTATAAAATATTCTGAGATGCTGTTATACTTTGCATTATCATTTTTAACATAAAAGATCTGCCATACCATACCAGCTCTTCTATCCTAACAATTTTCTCAGGTACATCAGTCTGCTTTATTATTCATTAGAGTACATTTCATCCAAAGTTAGAAATGGAATTGTAGTCTATACAGTCTTCATTTACATTCCTTATTTGTGGGTATTTGTTAAACTGTTAACTAGGAAGGTTCATTGCACAGCTGTGTACTAAAGTGTGTGCTGCATTTGTGTGCCTCTTTCTTGTGAAATGCCACCGTGTGGATGGTCACATGTATCAGTTCACTTTGCTTCACTTGTGACCATGGCTGATGCACACTGTTCAACACAGGGAAATGGGATGTCCAAATATGATCTTCCAGAGAGAGCGCAGATCGTAAAGTTTACAGGATGAGTAATGGTTTCTCAGCAACTCACCAGTGATCCAAATGCATGGCAAGCAAACCATAAAGCATCATCAGTTCTAGCGAGAAGAACTGAAAGCCCATGTTCCTGAAAATACTTGCATGCATTATTTTTCCTTTCAAGTTCATTGCATGTTTCAGAGTCCAAACTGCAGACTGTGATCCACACTCTTCTGTCGTTTCCAAAGCTGTGTTTACGCTCAGTTGACCTGACAGCGTTCAGTGTGGCCACACCATAGAACCATTCTCATGGTTCTTCCAGCATGCTGTTGGATTTTCTATTTAGAGCCCTACCTCCTGGAGCAAAGATTTCTAGTCCTAATATTTTAAAGGAGAAATTCAAACAGACTTTAAAGATACAGAAACTAGAAGTACTACCAAAATTACATTTTTCTACCCTCGTGGATTCTGGATTTTGAGAGCTGATGACAGAGAACTGCACTGATGCTTTGCACAGACCTATAAAGAGAAGGCAGCAGAGAATCCATCTCTGAAGATGGGAAGATAAATTTGCTATAATCCGATAAAGACCCAAACCTGAAGGGATATAGATTTATAGAGGAACTTTGAAGATGTTACCTGCTTGGAATTTAAGTAAGCTATTGATTTCAAAACACATAATGCAACATGTAATTATAAATTCAAGTAAATAATATTAACATAAACATTTTAAAAATTTGGTTTTTAGAACAAAAACATTTGGTTTGCAGTCCTGTAGTACAAATATTGCATTGCCATGCACAAAAATTGAAGAGAAATCTGATGGATCTAGAAGATACAACATCACTGGAAAGTGACTCAAAATTTGGACATCTGTTAAGGACTATTTTGCTGCCTCGCAACATCACAAAGCCAGTAGAAAGCAAAACATTTACCACTATTAAAAATTACCATAACTGAGTAGTGAAAGCATCTTCAGGTTCACACAAGTTGGTTAAAAAGAAGAGGGGAAAACCCCAGAGGTTATAATTAACAAACTACTTGGATTTCAACTGCCCAAGCTACATCTGAGCTATACCAGCCTTACAACAGTAGAATCCATGCCCACATCTTTTTTACAGTTGGAGGACTATTTTTGTAACTTTCTAAACCACAATATCAACTATTAAATGAATGGAGATCAAAATTGAAAATTATTCTGGGCATCGTTCTACGGTTACATTTCACAGCAATTTCCTGACTTGAATACTCTGAGGTCACTCGTGCTTTGTAATGACAGAGAACTTACACAGCATTTTTCCAGCTACATTGAAGTCTTGATAGTAAAAAGACTACCAGAACCCAGCATATATTTACAAATTAAAATAGCCAATCACCTCCTTAAAACACAACCACACACAACCATCCATATCCATATATACATAAGCTCTACCTTATGTTCAATTCTTAATGCGCAGGATACCAAAGTTCGTACTCAGAAGATTATTTAGCTGGGAATGGCCTCTGAAAGCAGAAGGATTATCAAAAGCCACTGAAAGGTGACAGGGGCAAGGCTCTCAGAAGGGAGGCTAAGTCAATGCATTGGCAGTATCACAGAGCTTGAACTTACGCTTGGGGAGGACACTGGAAATACCTGGCTCAAAATCGTCTCCAAGGTGAGAGCCACATTCTTCTACCTTAGGCACTACCAAAACAGTCAGTCAGAGAGCAGGAAGTCAGAAAGGTTGCAGTATGTCACTGACAGCCTACTCCTTTCTGCTAGGAGTTCTGCTGACAAGCAGGGAATCACAGCAGACCACCAAATTGCCACAGTTCTGGGAAACAGACAAAGCCAAAGGGGCAATCCATCAACAGCTCCTGGCAGCCACCACCACGGGGTAACTCCTATAGAAACCCCAACAAAAACTTTCCAGCCTTTCCTCCCTGAGGCTTCTCCTTGGAATTTTGCTTCCTGTGGAAGCAAGGGTGGAACTGGCTCCAATCACACAACTTGATTAGAATCACAAAATATCTCAAGTTGGTAGGTACCGATAAGAACCACTGAGTCCAGCTCCCAGCTTCTCACAGGACCACTTGACTTAGAGCACATGACCACTTAACTAAACCACATGACTTAGAGAATCATTCAGATAATCCTTGAACTCTGATAGGCTTAGTGCCCTGACCACTTCCCTGGAAAGTCTGTTCCAGTACCCAGCCACCCTCTCAGTGAAGCAGCTTTTCCTACTGTCCAGTCTGAACTTCCCCTGATGCAGCTTCATTCCATTTCCTTGTATCCTACTGCTGGTCACCAGAGAGAGGAGATCAGCACTGCTGACCCCCTTGAGGAAGCTGTAGACTGTGATGGGGTCACCCCTCAGCCTTCTCTTCTCCAAGCTGAACAAAGCAAGTATCATCAGCTGCTCTTCCTAAGCCTTGTCCTTGACACCTTTCCCCATCTTGGTCACCCTGCTCTGGACACACTCTAAATAGTTTGATGTCCTTCTTGTATGGAGGTGTCCATGGCATCTTTTGATTGACACAGAACTACTGATAGAGTACTTATATCTTGTGCCCTCTTCAACAACGACTGTCTCACCACTCCCAGATTTCACCAAAATCGTACCCATTCCTGGAAAACCTTTTAAAATCACCAGGTGTTCTGTCTGAGCCAGGTTGAGTGCCAGCAGAGGCAGCATTTACAGCACAGCAGCCCTGGGTTTGAAATTCCTATGCAGAGCAGTAGGCCAGATCAATAGAAACAAAACCTGAGTCAGAGCAGAAGCAATAAACCTCACACTATTGCCTGAAAAGGAACAAAACATTCTCCTGATGGGCCGCCTTGAAGCTTAAACCAAACACGATACCTGCACCATGGCAGAATCTGACCCAGAGATGTTGAGAATGGGAGTCCAACATGTCACTTTACAGTGAGGCACAGGACAGCAACAGAATGCAAATGTTTTTTTAAAATGCATCTCTGGGTTTTTTTTTCCTTACAAGAGGTCAAATGAAATTTTTAAAATACGTAAGTTTCTATGTTCCCAACCTATAAGGTATGAGCAACATCTTTTAAATATTTGCATTCACAGCAAAAACCAGAAACAGGCTACATATGAGTATTCAGTGCCATAAGGTAGCTCAAATGTAGGATCTAGGTCTGTCGTAAGCAGCCAAAATGAAACTGAGGGATGGCAATTTAAGCATAAATTGCATACCAGTCCGAGAGGCAGGTTTCCTCCATCCGTGGCTGTGAAAAAGGCATGCGTTGCATATACAAAGAGATGCATTCTGCGGGGTCTGTGTTTGCAAAACAGAGTGTCTTCTCACACACAGACACGCCAGCCCTGACAGCCCAGGACACGTACAGGTGCAATTCTGAACATTCTGCTGGGCAGGAAGCCTTGTGTACCGCCGTGGGAGCGGTGGAGCGGGCACAGATGCACCGCGAGTGGAAACGAGCGCAAGGGAGCGCCTGCAGGGCCGCGCTGGCCTCGCTCCGCTCGAGCTCTCCCGCAGCGCCGAGGCCCAGCCCGGGCTCCGCCGATCGCCCCCAGCCCCGGAGCATCCCTTCCCTTCCCTGCACCAGCCGCCGCACCCAGCGCGCCGCGCCCGCATCGGGCGGACAATGACCGGCGGGCATACAATGGTGCAGGGCCGGCGGGAGGCTGA